>BSBK01001006.1:480000-1080000 GCA_027943335.1 Chamaecyparis obtusa
ATCCCTGCACACAAACATGTGTGGAAACATATGGTACATATTATAACAATTGTCATTATAGCAATTGAACATTCATCTTATTAATTAGAATTTATTAACATGCATTCATTAGCATTCATAAGACTCATTAATTAGCATTTATTAACACATCATAACATTCATTAACACATAAGATTAAAACATTGAGACATAAACGTCAGTCATTTTCAAATAAGTTACATAATTGAAAATCATTTCTTTTATATTTTTTCTTTTTTTGTGCTTCCCTAAATTGTTTCAAAGGCATATCCATGTTGACATTGTCATTTCTTCTTGGTCGTGCATGTGATCTCTTTGTCCTTTGCAAACGTGGGTCCTCTACAATAACAAATAAAAGGCTTAAATTAAAAACATATTATCATTATTATTACAATCATTTCAATACATTAAAAAACATAAACATGACACTCTTTACCTTGTCTAAGCACATCATCATGCCCGATGGCTTGAACCTCAACACGCTCATCGGGAACAACCTCTACATCCCATGCAATTGCAATACAAAATGTTTTATTAATCCCAACACATTATAATTAAATTTTTCTTACTACACCAAATTCAATTTAAAATCTTTACTTGTATTAAATATTCAATAATCAAAATTCAAATAGAATAAATTGTGTATACCTTGAGTACTACAATTCACATTCAAATCGACACCTTTGTCATGCTTAGATGGTGTATCGAGGTCGGCAAGCTACATTCCAATGTAAATAATTAGTGTATTTATTGACTATATATATATATATATATATATATATATATATATATATATATATATATATATATATATATATATATATATATATATATATATATATACACACACACAAGAAAAATATTGAAATATGTTAATTATTCAGTTTAATACATATAAATATATTCACTTTATGTTGGAACTTAACATCAAATACAGTAATTGGTAAAGTATTCAACTTATAATAAAAATCAATTGTCTTATTTACCTGATCGACAGATCCTCCAGACTAACCTTGTGCACTCATTGATTGGGATCATTTAGCCACAACTGTATAGCCTTGTTTGTAGCCTATTTTCTTGTCCTTTTTTGTAATCTTTTGTTTGGACTCGAAGGCCTACATTTTTTCTTGGTATCATGAATATTTTTTGTAGTGAATTTCATCAAAACTTGACGCAAGGGCAGGGAAGGTGCATGCAGAATCAGGATTAATTGAGACTTCTTAAACCCCTCAAAAAAGCTCTATGAAGAGTTACACAATGGAAGAAATGTAAAACCACATGAAATCAGTGAGTACACAATGGATATGAGACAAAAAACTGGACACAACACTGCAACAATTATATTAATCCTTCAATATGCCCAACTGTGAGGCCTTCCGGGTTTCAGCCTTATACAATGAGAATTATGAATTCAGAGTCATAGCTCACATTTTATCTTTGTTAAGAATGAATGCAAAGTATTTTGGTAGTCATTCTATAGCAGTTGTTGTTGCATTCATGACTTGGATTGTCATTGATGTCAACATAGTGATATTCTGGATATTAGCAGGAAAGCAGGTATAGTTTTGTTTTGCGCACATGTTGTATTGTAGATTGGCTTTTGCATAGTTGATGGTATGTTCTTTGGTGTGTTATTAACCTATGGTTAACAGCACAAAAAAAATTCATTCATTTGTGAGAGTTATGAGCATTTTGGTGAAAGTGGTGTTTAGACAGTGTTTCTGTGAAGTGATGTTTGAAAATCAGAGGATATCTCTTAGCTGGGATGGAATCTGATTTTGCACAGTTAAAGGGATGTTAGAGACTCATTAATGATGACATGGTTCATAGCACAAACTTTGAGGATATTTTTGGAGAAAGTTACAGTATCTGGAAGCTAACAGTTTTATGTGAATTCTGTGTGTAGCGTGTAGAATTTATTATTTTGTAATTGAGGACCGACTCATTTGTAATTATTTGAGTTTGGTATATAAGAAGGAATTTTTTCCTTGTTTTAATGAGTACTATGAAGATTGTGATGTGAATATATGCATGAAGTGAAGAAAAGAGCTAATTCAGTGATGAAGGAAGACTTGTGAGTACAGAGATCTGGAATTGTGATCTTGTGTAGCAGAGAGTGCAGTTTTGGCACAGTGTGAAGGAGGTAATATATTTCATATTATTCTATTGAATAATTCTATGATCTTTTGAACAGTGGGTTCAAAGATCTTGCCTTGAAGCTGTTTGGACAGTGGGTCCTTCTGTCTTCCATAAACTCTTAACCGGGTTAGAATCTTTTAACAGGGATTCAAAATCTCCTAACAGGGATTTATATGTACTGGATTTATTTCATAAAACTCCTAACAGGGTCCATCCTCTAACAAGGAACTTTCATATTAGTGCATCATTTTTGTGGGCATCATTCCCACCGGGGTTTACTCTTTTCAAGAGGTTCCCTAGTCAACATATCTTGTGTTATTGTGCAATTGTGTATGATTATTTTTCTATGGTTGATCAGTACATTGATTACATTGTTTAAAGTAGTTGAATGGATAAATTATCTGATAATTGATTCACCCCCCCCTCTTAGTTATCTTGGGGATCTTTACTTTCTAACAATTGGTATCAGAGCAGCAAGTCCTTAAAAGAAAAGTTTAACAACTTAAGGAGATCCATGGTGAATTTTAGAAAAGAAAGCCCTAAGTTTCATGGAGTAAATTTTGACAGCTGGAAAGAAAAGATGAAGACACATCTATTGTGTTTAGGACCAAGTTATTGGTTGATTACAAAGAATGAGAAGACTATCATTGAGGAAGACAATCTAGAGGTAGGAACTAAAGATGAACTAGATCTATTCATGTGTAACATACTTGCAAGAGAAACACTTTTGTCAGCACTACCAAAGAATGAATATAGTCAGGTAAGATGTTTGAAAACATCTCATGCAATTTGGAAAGCTTTACATTCTACTTTTGAAGGTGATGAACATGCAAAGAAGGCTAGATTACATAATTGGATTTGTGCATTTGAAGATATTAGAATGATGGAAGATGAGTCTATTAGAAGCTATATTGGTAGGATGTATGAGATTGTAACAGGAATACAATCTTGTGGAGGTGATAAGACAGAGAATGAAGTGATATGGAAAATTTTGAGAACTTTGACACTAGTATTCAAGCAGACAACACAGATGATTGAACAAGTGATACCTTGTAGATAGAACTTTTCAAGAGAGACTCTTCTTGGAAGATTAGAAATAGTAGAGATGAACTTGAGATTATTAGGAGAGCTACCTAGAATGAAAACATCATTCAGTGCTCTTAACATTAGACCTACAAGGAGTACTAGTATGAATGGAGACTATGCCAGGAGTAGCAAATCTGAGGAAGATAAGAAGATTGAAGAAGGTATTGCATTACTTGTAAAAAGAAAACCAGATGGTAAGAAAATCTTTAAATGTTGGACTTGTCAAGAATATGGCCATTTTGCATCTAAATGTCCTAAAAGAGTTAAGAAGTATAGAAGCAACTTTAAACCTAGAAGATCTAAAGAATGTTATTATGCAAATGATGAAGATCTTGAAGCAGGAATTGAAAAACATTTAAGTGATAGTGATAATGATAACTTTGAGGAAATAGGATTTGTAGCAATTAAACAAGAAAGTTCTAAATCTGATAAAAGGGAAGAAAAAGCATTAGTTTCACAAGTTGAAAAGAAATCTGATTGGATTATAGACAGTGGTTGTTCACATCATATGACTAGAGATAAAAGAAATTTTGTTAAGTTAGATAATTATGATGGAGGAATTTTTAGGGTTGGTAACAATGCACCTTGTTTGATTAAGGGTATAGGATCTATTGCTCTTGATGGAAAGACTAACACTGATGATGTTTACTTTGTTGATGGACTAAGACATAATCTACTAAGCGTTGGACAATTGGCTGATAAGGGTTATCAAGTTTGGTTTTCTGAGAAAACTTGTGTGATAAAAGATAAAGATGGAAATCTGATTGGAAAAGGATCCAGAACTAGAGTTAATGTATTTCAATTGAATCCTACTGAGATGACATGTTTGATAACTAGGATTGATGACAGTTGGTTATGGCATAAAAGGTTTTGTCATATAAATTTTGATAATATTGTCAAGGTGAGCACTACACTTGCGGTAAGAGATTTACCTAGAATTATGAAACCTACTAACATGATTTGCAAACAATGTATGATGGCAAAGCAAAAAAGTTCATTTCCAAACAAGAAGTTCACATTGACAGAGAAGCTAGAGATTGTTCATACATATTTGAGTGGTCATACTAGGACTAGAGGATTCTATGGAGAAAGGTATTTTATGATTCTTGTTAATGATTTTACAAGAATGATGTGGATTGCATTTTTGAAAGAAAAATCTGAAGTATTTGATAAGTTTAAGATCATGAAAAGAAAAATTGGGAATGAATCTAGAATGAAGATTAAGTGTCTAAGATCTGATAGAGGTGGTGAATTTACATCTAAAGAGTTTAACACTTTTTGTGAAATGAATGGTATTAAGAGACAACTTTCAGCCCCTAGAACACCAGAACAAAATGTCAATAACTGAAGCAACAAGAGCTATGTTGTTTGAAAATGATTTGGCTAAGACTTTTTGGAGAGAAGCAGTGAACATAGCAGTATACACTGTGAACAAAGTACAAATCAGAGAAGATACAAACAAGACACCTTATGAATTATGGTTTCGACATACACCCTCAGTTAAGTATTTTAGAATTTTTGGAAGTAAATGTTATATAAAGAGAGATGATGATATAGAAAAGTTTGATCCTAGAAGTGATGAAGGAATATTTCTAAGATATTCTTTAACAAGCAAAGCATATAGATGTTATAACAAGAGAACTAAGACTATTGTTGAAAGTGCAAATGTAAAAGTTGATGAGAAGTTTAAAATTTAGGAAAGAATGCTTGATTATGAATCTAATGGAGAAGCACAACCTTAGCCTAACATTGAAAATGCAAAATTATTTTTTGAAACTAATAGTGATTTTCTAAATGAAATTCATACTGAAGAAAATAGAGAAGAAGCAGAGAAGAATCTACAGTTGGAACAAGATCAGTAACTATGACACCTAACAGGTATACTTCAAGACATCACCCTCTTGAGCAAGTTATTAGATGTTTAGATAGAGGAGTTTTGACTCAAAATAAGGTACACTTATGTTTGATTTCTCAAATTGAACCTAAGACTACTAATGAAGCTTGTGAAGATGAACATTGGATTAATGCTATGAAAGAAGAACTAGAGCAGATTGAAAAAAACAAGACATGGGAATTGGTCCCTAGACCTGAAGACAAGAATGTGATTGGAACAAAGTGGGTATTTAGAAACAAGATGAATGAATAAGGAGAAGTGATAAGAAACAAAGCAAGATTGGTATGCAAAGGATATTCACAACAAGAAGGAATTGACTATGAAGAAACTTTTGCACCTGTGGCCAGACTTGAAGCAGTGAGAATGTTTCTAGCATATGCAACTTACAAGAAATTCAGAGTGTATCAGATGGATGTGAAGTCAGCATTTTTGAATGGTGAATTGGAAGAAGAAGTCTACATTGAGCAGCCTAAAGGTTTTCCTTTGACACAAGAAGGAGATATGGTATGTAAGTTAAAGAAAGTGTTATATGGATTAAAACAAGCACCTAGAACCTGGTATGCAAGATTGGATAAGTATTTATTGAAATTGGGATTTATAAAAGGAACAAAAGATAGTAACTTATACACAAAAGAAATTGAGAATGGTTTGTTGGTTATAGTTATATTTGTTGATGATATTATCTTTGGAGGAGAAGATGAAGCTAGTGACAAATTTGTAGATGAAATGAAGACTGAATTTGAGATGAGCATGATTGGAGAAATGAAATATTTTTTGGGATTATAGATAAGACAAGAAAGGAAGGTATATTTGTAAGTTAGACTAAGTATTTGAATGACTTATTGAAAAGATTTGGAATGGAAGATTCTAAACCTATTGGAACACCTATGGTAACCAGACATAAGTTATCTAGCAAAGATGAGACACCAATAGTTGAGTAGAAAAAGTACAGATCTATGATTGGAGGATTATAATACTTGACACATACAAGACCTGATATAGCACATTCAGTAGGGATTGTAGCAAGATTTCAAGTAGAACCTAGAGAATCACATTATGCAGTAGTAAAGAGGATACTGAGATATCTGAAAGGAACAATAGATTATGGATTATGGTATGAGAATTATGATGATTTTACTTTATGTACCTATACTGATGTAGATTGGGGAGGCAGCATTGATGACAAGAAAAGCACAAATGGTGGAGCCTTTTTTCTTAGAGGAAAATTGGTCTCTTAGCTAAGTAAGAAGTAGAATTGTACTTCACAAAGCACAACAAAAGTAGAATATGTTGCAGCAACAAATAATTGTAATCAGATTATTTGGATGAAGCAGATGTTGAAGGATATTGGAATAAAGTTTGATGAGCCTTTTGTTATACATTGTCATAACACCAGTATAGTGAGTATGTCAAAAAATCCTATTTTACATTCTAAGACTAAACATATTGAGATCAAGTATCATGTTGTAAGAGAGAAAGTTGTAGAAAAAGAAGTAAGATTTGAGTACATAAGTACAAAGGAGCAGATAGCAGATATATTTACAAAGCCTTTACCTAAGGATACATTTTTGTATTTGAGAGGTATGATTGGGGTTATGCCCCAACCTATTTTTGAGAATTGATGCAGATGATTGCATTCGTCCAGTGGTATATGAGCCCTATCTTTCTTTTGGATTGGATGTTGGAACTTCCTCTATGGGGGAGTTTATGAGTTGAGTCATGAGGACTCTTGTTATTGTATTTTTCTAAAAAGTGCCTTTTGACATTAAGTTGTTGTTGACTTAGTGATGGAATTTCTATCATTGATGTCAATGGGGAAGAGATATACATGAAAAACATTGTGGATTGTATGAGAGAGCTGAATAGGAAAATGAAGCAAGATTTGATTTGATATTTTGCAGTGATGTTGTAGTATTGGATTTTTGGAACATTGGATGTTTTTCATCTATGTTTCCATCAATGCCAATGGGGGAGATTGATAGGAATGAATGAAAAGTATTTTGGCAGTCATTCTGTAGTAGTTGTTGTTGCATTCATGACTTGAATTGTCATTGATGTCAACACAGTGATATTCTGGATATTAGCAGGAAAGTAGGTACAGTTTTATTTTCCACACATGTTGTATTTGATGAAGGGTGCTCCCCTTAATGCCACAAACACATAACCGAAATAGAGAAACAACAACAATAATATGCAAGAATAGAAAATTGGCTTCTTATTATCTCCACAAATGTGGAATTACAAACTTTCAGAATTACAATATGCAAAGCCACATGGGCATTCCCTTACAATATTCTTTAGGATAAAGCCTCGAATCAATACCCAGATCTACTACCCAGAACTATTCTGAACTACTTAAGACAATAATACAGCCTTCCTTATATAGGCAATTCCCCACCGCCTGGGAAGGTTCTAGAATTTTAGCCAATAAGGCCGACCAAACTTAGAATTATTTTATTTTACATTTCATTACATCATAGTCAGCTCAAGATAACCTTTGAAACCCAAACAGAAATTTTGAAGAAAATTATTTCCTGCCATTTCAGGAGGCCCAACTTCCGAAGACCATAAGTCATCACCAGTTGACCCTATTGGCTATTATAACCCCATTTTAGAAATGCCACGAAGCGCTCTATAGGCTTGACCAGGGCAAACGCCCGTCACCCAAATTTTTGACCTCATCTGGGGCCTCTAAAGCCTTCAAAATTGAGTTCAAAGTTTCTGTACCCTGCTACCAATACCGAAAATCTTCAATATCTTCCAATGTACACTTGACCTGGCAATGACACTTTACTGACAGACTTATATGACCAAAATGAACCTCCAAGAAAGAAATCAGATCATTCTGAGCACATACAAAAATTACCAAAAATAGTAACTTTCCACAAATAGCAGCTCTGCACAAGATAGCCCTTATTGAATTCAAAAATAGAAATATTTTTGGGTGATGCAAGATTGCTCTTACACCTAGGATGCTCCTGCATCAGACACCCGAGGTAATTTGAGAAGTGACCCTGTCATGACTCAGGTGTGCAGAGGAAAACCAAGACGGTTAACCTCCTCCTTTGTTAGCCATGATGAATCTTCAATAGGTCATCCTTTCCATTTGACCAAATACTCTTCATATGTCCTGTTCCTTGTGCTTCTACCAACATGACTGTCCAGTATATCTTCGATCTCCTTAGTGTCTGAACTAGTTGCTGGAAAACTCCACTGTGCTGCTACAACCTCATCTTCAACACCTCCTTCATGATACTCTGTCAAATCTGAAATGTTAAACACTGGTGAAATATTTAGCTCAGTAGGCAATTCTACCTCATATGCATTTCCTGAATCATGTTTCTTCAGTATCTTACATGGCCCAAACTTTTTCATTTGCAGCTTGTTATATGTACCAACCGAAAACCGCTCCTTCTGCAAATGAACCATGACTTCATCACCAACCTGAAATTTCTTATACCTCCTTTTCTCATTTGCCTTAGCCTTATACTGTGCGTTCATCTTGGTAATATGCTTCCTCACCTCCCCATGGATGTTCTTCAAGTGTTCTGGAAAATCCTCAGCTTCAGCACTACTTATTTCTCCTTTATCTATCTTCCTCAATTCAGATGCATTTCTTGGACTACTTCCATATACAATCTGGAATGGTGATTTACCAGTGCTCCTATTGACAGAATTATTGTATGCAAATTCTGCCTGTGGTAAAATCAAATCCCATCCTGTTGGCTTATCTCCAACCAAACATCTCAGCAAATTTTCCAAACTCCTATTCACCACCTCTGTCTGTCCATCAATCTGTGGATGATGTGATGAACTGAACTTCAAATCTATCTTTAACTTCTTCCATAATGTACGCCAGAAATATCCAACTAACTTAGTGTCCCGATTTGAAACTATGGTCTTTGGCAAACCATGAAGTCTCACTACTTCTCTGAAAAATAATTCTGCTACATGAACAGCATCATTAGTCTTCTTGCAGGGAATAAAATGTGCCATCTTCAAGAATCTGTCAACTACCACAAAAATTGAATCGTGTCCCCGCTGAGTCCTCGGTAAACCAAGAACAAAGTCCATACTGATATCCTCCCAAGGCTTCTCTGGTATAGGTAATGGCTGATACAACCCTGTATTTTGCTTCACTCCTTTCGCCATCTGACATACTCTACAACTCTGTACAAACTTCTTCACATCTTGCTACAACTGTGGCCAATAATAATTCTCACTAACCAAACCAAGGGTTTTATCACGACCAAAATGTCCAGCCAATCCTCCACTATGCTTCTCCTTGATGAGATTCTCCCTCATAGAACTTTTTGGAATGCACAACTGACTCCCTCTGAATAGCATATCATCCTGGATGATGAAATCCAACCATTTCGTCCTGTCTAGAGTAACAGGTTCTGTACAAACTTTCCAAGCTTCACCAAAATCAGGATCCTCTGGATACAAATTCTTGAGTTCCTTAAACCCAACCACTTCAATCTACATTTTTGTCAGCAGTAGTTGCCTTCTGCTAAGAGCATCTGCAACCCTATTAGACTTTCCACTCTTGTGTTTCAAAACAAATGTATAACTCTGCAAAAACTCAACCCATTTCAAATGCCTCTGATTCAACTTTCCTTGACTATTCAAATCTTGCAAAGCTTGATGATCAGTATACAAAACAAACTCCTTAAGAAGTAGATAATGTCTCCACTTCTTTAATGCCTGAACTATAGCATAAAATTCTTGATCATAAACAGAATATTTCCTCTTGGCATCATTTAACTTCTCACTGAAATAAGTAACAGGTTTACCTTCTTGGTTCATAACAGCTCCTATTGCAGTACCACTAGCATCACAATCTACTTGAAACACCTTATTGAAATCTAGAAGTGCTAAAATAGGTTGTTCTGTAACTTTTTGTTTCAATAATTGAAAACTCTTTTCTATCCCCTCTCATTGTTTCAGTCAAGGGTCCACAAATACTGCTAAAATTTCTAATAAACTTTCTGTAAAAGCTAGCTAGACCATGAAAAGATCTTACCTCAGTAGCACTCCTTGGAGTAGGCCATTGAAGGATAGCCTATACCTTCTCTGGGTCCATTTTTAGACCTTCTGCTAAAACTACAAATCTCAAATACACTAACTCTTTCTTCACAAAACTGTACTTCTTCAAATTAATCAACAATTTCTCTTCTCTCAACTTCTCAAATACCATATGAATATGCATCATATGCTCATCCAATGTCTTACTAAAGATCAAAATATCATCTAGGTAAACAATGACAAACTTACCGAGAAATTCTTTCAGAACTTCGTTCATGAGCCGCATGAAAGTGCTCGGTGCATTGGTTAGCCCAAAAGGTATGACTAACCACTCATATAGTCCTTCCTTTGTCTTGAAGATAGTCTTCCATTCATCTCCTTCTCTGATCCGAATCTGGTGATATCCACTCTTCAGATCTATCTTTGAGAAATACACAGCTCCACTCAAACAGTCCATAATATCATCCATTCGTGGCAATGGAAACCTATACTTGATTGTGATCTTGTTTATTGCTCTAGAATCTGTACACATCCTCCATTCTCCATTCTTCTTTGGTGCTAATACCGCTGGTATAGCACAGGGACTCAGGCTCTCACAGATCAATCCTTTCTGTAACAGTTCATGTACTTGTTTGTTCAACTCCTCACTTTCTGCAGGTGTCATTCTGTGTGCTGCCTTATTCGGCAAACTCGCTCTTGGGATCAAGTCCATCTGATGAATGATCTTCCTGACTGGTGGTAATCCATCAGGCACGTTATCGGATACAATATCCTGAAAATCATTCAACAAATCTGCAACTTCTACAGGAACATTTTCTACTTTCTCTTTACCAGCTTTTGGAATTAAAGAAAAACATACATGCTCATGCCTCATACCATCTAGGAAATTTCTTCCATCAACAAAAGTTATCTTTGCATTACCACATACCTTTTCTTCAGTCTCCTTCAATGGTTTTAGCTTATGCCGCACTCCATCCTTTGTCAGGGAATAGGTATTCGCACGACCATCATGTACAACACATCTGTCAAACTGCCATGGTCTACCCAACAACATATGACATGCATCCATAGATATGATATCACACAATACCTCATCTTGGTATCCACCAATCTTGAACTTCACCAGGCATTGTTCATTGACCATGACCTTGTGGTCATCTTGTACCTAGGCAATCCGATATGGATGTGGGTGTTTCTGTCTCTTGAGCTTCAACTTTGTCACCATCTCTTCTGACACCAAATTGTCATTGCTTCCACTATCAATGATCACATCACAACATTTACCTTCACACTTGCACCTGGTGCGAAACAAGCTCCTCCTTTGCTCAGGTTCATTCTCACCACTCAACAGGACTCTTTTGTTAATCAACGTTTCTCCTCTTTCAGCATCTTCAGAATTTGATGATCTGGCATCTTCATCTACATGTGCAACTCTGGCCTGGCCTTCATTTCTCCTGTCTGTTCTGCCTTGGCACTGAGGACATTCAAATGCCCTATGACCTTCTTCTCCACAGTGAAAACATGTTCCATGAAAGCCTCCTCTTCCAGATCCTTGTCCTCTTCCTCTTCCTCTCTGATCTCTATTATTCTGATCCTGGAAGTGATTGGAATTATTTCCGCGCTGATTCTGACTGCTACTGGCCTCATCCTTCTTTTTCGGATCTTCATTTCGGCCACCATATGACCATCCACCAGATCGTCCACCATGACCTTTTCCATTTTATCTGCTCTCAAACTTCTTGTTCAGCTTTTCCTCTACTTTTAGGGCAAATTGGTATGCCTCCTCAATACTGTTCATTCGAACCAGATTCAACTCCTCCTGAATGCTTGGCCTTAACCCATTAAGGTATCGAGCAACTTTCTCCTTATCAACTTCTGCATGGCCTGTTCTGATAAGGAGTCGATAGAACTCCTCTGTATACTCCTGAACAGATCTTCCTCCCTACTTCAAACTTTGCATTTTCTTTAGTAGATCAAGTTCATAATCAATAGGAATGAACTATCGCTTCAATTTATCCACCATCTGATCCCATCTTGTGATTTTATCTTTCCCTCTTCTATTTCACTCCAATTGAATTTCTTGCCACCAGATCTTCGCATGACCTTTCAGTCTAGCCTTCGCAAATTTAACCCTATCAGGATCCTCAACATCTTCATACTCAAAATATTCCTCACATTCATTGATCCAGTCGATCAATTCCTCTGGGTTAAGATTTCCAAAAAATGTAGGAACCTCAATCTTAGGTCTTTTCCCAATCTTGGAAATCGCCCGAAAAAGTCTTTCTTCCTCCTGGTTCACAATTTCAGCTTCTCCTTCTTGATATTCTTCTTCGGCTTCATCCTCACTTTCGTCTTTGACATTGAGATTCATTCCTCTATGAATCTCTTCTTGTAATGCTCGCACTTGTCTTTGCAGCTCTCTAACCTCAGGTGTTACAACACCAGCTCTTCCGCCACATTCCCTTTGTGGAGGCATTTTCACGATACGCACTGAAACCCTAGCCACGGTCCTGGTGTAAACTGTCTCACAGTCAGTGATCTATTTACACACTCAAGAACTCCTACTCTGATACCACCTGATGAAGGGTGCTCCCCTTAATGCCACAAACACATAACCGAAATAGAGAAACAACAACAATAATATGCAAGAATAGAAAATTGGCTTCTTATTATCTCCACAAATGTGGAATTACAAACTTTCAGAATTACAATATGTAAAGCCACATGGGCATTCCCTTACAATATTCTTTAGGACAAAGCCTCGAATCAATACCTAGATCTACTACCCAGAACTATTCTGAACTACTTAAGACAATAATACAGCCTTCCTTATATAGGCAATTCCCCACCGCTTGGGAAGGTTCCAGAATTTTAGCCAATAAGGCCGACCAAACTTAGAATTATTTTATTTTACATTTTATTACATCATAGTCGGCTCAAGATAACCTTTGAAACCCAAACAAAAATTTTGAAGAAAATTATTTCCCACCATTTCAGGTGGCCCAACTTCCGAAGACCATAAGTCATCACCAGTTGACCCGATCGGCTATTATAACCCCATTTCAGAAATGCCACGAAGCGCTCTATAGGCTTGACCTGTGAAAGTGCCCATTGCCCAAATTTTTGACCTCATCCGGGGCCTCTAAAGCCTTCAAAACTAAGTTCAAAGTTTCTGTACCCTGCTGCCAATACCGAAAATCTTCAATATCTTCGAATGTACACTTGACCTAGCAATGAAACTTTACTGGCAGACTTATATGACCAAAATGAACCTCCAAGAAAGAAATCAGATCATTCTGAGCACATACGAAAATTACCAAAAATAGTAACTTTCCACAAATAGCAGCTCTGCACAAGATAGCCCTTATTGAATTCAAAAATAGAAATATTTTTGGGTGATGCAAGATTGCTCTTACACCCAGGATGCTCCTGCATCAGTATTGCAGATTGGATTTTGCACAGTTGATGGTATATTCTTTGGTGTGTTATTAACCTATGGTTAATAGCACAAAAATAAATTCATTCATTTGTGAGAGTTATGAGCATTTTGGTGAAAGCAGTGTTTAGACAGTGTTTCTATGAAGTGATGTTCAAAAATCAGAGGATATCTCTTAGCTGGCATGGAATCTAATTTTGCACAGTTAAAGGGATGTTGGAGACTCATTAATGATGATGTGGTTCAAAGCAAAAACTTTGAGGATATGTTTGGAGAAAGTTACAGTATCTGGAAGCTGACAGTTTTATGTGAATTTTGTGTGTAGCGTGTAGAATTTATTATTTTGTAATTGAGGACTGACTCATTTGTAATTATTTGATTATGGTATATAAGAAGGAATTTTTTCCTTATTTTAATGAGTACTATGAAGATTGTGATGTGAATATATGCATGAAGTGAAGAAAAGAGCTAATTCAGTGATGAAGGAAGACTTGTGAGTACAAAGATCTGGAATTGTGATCTTGTGTAGCAAAGAGTGCAGTTTTGGCATAGTGTGAAGGAGGTAATATATTTCATATTATTCTATTGAATAATTCTAAGATCTTTTGGATAGTGGGTTCAGAGATCTTGCCTTGAAGCTGTTTGGGCAGTGGGTCCTTCTGTCTTCCATAAACTCTTAACCAGGTTAGAATCTTTTAACATGGATTTATATGTACTGAATGTATTTCATAAGACTCCTAACAGGGTCCATCCTCTAACAAGGAACTTTCATATTAGTGCATCATTTTTTTGGGCATCATTCCCACCGGGGTTTACTCTTTTCAAGAGGTTCCCTAGTCAACATATCTTGTGTTATTGTGCAATTGTGTATGATTATTTTTCTATGGTTGATCAGTACATTAATTACATTGTTTAAAGTAGTTGAATGGATAAATTATCTAATAATTGATTCACCCCCCCCCCCCCTCTTAGTTATCTTGGGGATCTTTACTTTCTAACAATCTTCTCTACTACTTCTACTAATATCATGGGGATCTACCATATAGCACTCTACCTACTAAACAACCTAAGCTTCAAATATATAGCCAATAAAGCCACAAGTTAGTCAATCAGGCATTTAATTACAATATAGGTCCACTTAGGAGGAGAAAACAAAATTAAAGAAAGAAATAACAAAACATGATGCAAAGTTGCATTTAGGTCCACACATGATCCAAGAATAGATCCCCAACCATGAAAGATCCAATTTTCCCATAGGGAACCACACAAACCAAAATACCACACATTTCATGAGCGAAACATGTAGAAAATTGATGCCCGAGGAAAATTGTGATAACTCCCAGATCCAAATGAATTAGGACGTGCACCCTTAGGAGAGTGTTCACAATTAGGTCCACATCACTGCATTAACTTTGCAAGGCAAGAAACCAATAGAAACATCGACGCTAAAACAAATATCAGACTGGTACATGAAACATGAAATATTTTTTGATGATGCAAGATTGCTCAAGACTCAAGATGCTCCTACATCAAAACTAAATTGATTGTAATTTATAAATATTTTTATATAGTTTTTCATTTACTAATACTTACAACTCGTGTAGTAAGTTTTGAATATCCACCTGAGCCAAGCTTGTGTTGGTCATGCTTTTGTTTTCTTGCTTTTGTTTCCTTTAATGTGTTAGGCAACCTATGTGATGTTTGAAATATGTTATATCACATAAGTAAAAAGATTAAATAGTACATAATTTATTTATTAATATTATCATGTACCTTCTTTCCTCGAGTGATAGTATTTGTCCACTATGTCTTGCTCTTCTCTCAAGTGCATCCTTTTTAGGATTATCCCACTCATTAATAGGAATATAGGGAGGCCACTCCTAATGAGGCTTGCATTCTATTTGAGACCTCTAGTTGTCCCTAATATACTTCAAAACTTGGCACTCTTTTTCAAGGAGCCTAAGTCTTTGAAAGACGTTGGGTCCAAAAAAAAATTTCATAGAGTCAATGAGTTTATCCTTTAACCCTTTATCTTGTAATTGGCACCTTTGAAGAAAACAACTATTAGATTCATAAATGAAGTGAAGCTACCTTTTAATATACTTGAAGAAATGGATGAAAGGAAATCTAATCTAGTAATGAAATAAAAATATGATACCATGTGCATATGGCTGGCCTGAAAATGTGCTTCAACATTCATCATTAAGTTTTTCATAAAATAGATTATTCCCTACAAAATAATAATGGATTATTGTGATTAGTTAATGCAAGGGACTAGACAAGGGGGTTAGTACATTACATTATGAGTATAAGATTGTATAGTAAAAGAAAGGATCAATCTTTAAAGTACCTGGAAGCTAGGCTACTCTCAAGGGAAGTCCATCTTCAATGCTCATGAGAAATTCAACACAATTCTCTATTGTTCCCATACAGGGGACATGAATATATCTAAGAATTTCCTCATCACCTCCTACATAAAATGAATCCAATATTACAAAATTCCCCCTAAGAAAGAATAGTTCAAGTGAAGTAAACACATGATAATTGAGAGAGAAAAAGAGGAATCTACTTACCAATAGGCATTTCCATCGCATCTTTGGCCATGCTACGTGTTACCGACATTAGAGGTGGCAGCATCTCCATGGTTTTGATTCTCATAGCAAGTGATTCACTCAACATAGGATCAATAGTAGGTGCTTAAAAATAAGATTGTTAGAGGATAAAAAAATATGGACAACCATGGACAAGGTGGAGGATAGAACATGTGATGTACTTGAACCACTTGAAGTTTCTACATCTGGGGAATGGCCCTTTTCATCCTCTATAAAAATAACACATGTATTTTAGTTAATGACATAAATAAAAGAGTATACTATAAATACCATTATCAAACTTTTTTTATAATTAGAAAATACATTAATACTTACTATATAAGTCTAAACCAAGTGAATCAACTCATCCTCTCACATCTATATTTGAGGAGTTTGAGGTTGAATCACTTCCAATCGATCTAACTCTCTTGATAGTACATGAAGGACCTTTTACAGTGCAACCACATGATCAACGTCTAATAAAAAATCAATAATGAATGGATCATGCTCATCCTGCGGCTCCTCATGCACTACTTGTTCCTTTCCCTTTTTCTGATCAACACTCATTTGTAAGAACAATATTATTAGAACTTTATTTAAAAGCAATCCAAAATAGTAGTGAAGAATAAAACAAAACAAAAAATATGCATTAACATTTTTCTTGTATGTGCATTTGTACAGCAACAATGAGTTTTACATATCGGGAAGAAGAAGTCTTGTGAGAACCATCATCATCGTGCGTATTGTGTGGCTGTTGATCCATACTATAGCTCTATATTTCAAAAAGAATCATTGAGACATGTTAAAACATATGTGTTCTTATTCTATGTTACATTGAATAATAGACAATTATCAAAATGCGTACCACCTTGTCCATGATAGTCATGGGTTTTTTTGTATCTATGTGATTCAAATTGTAATCGATAAGTAGCTCTTCACCTCCATATATTGATTTGATCACACATACAAATACGTGATTTTCCTTGTGCACCTCAAATATACAATTGGGTTGCTTCTTAGTTATCATAGGTTATGTATTATTTATAAAACCTACAATATTCCCTGATGCTTTTGGCCTTCCATCAACATATATAGCTATTTTTTTACTTTGTTCACTAACTTTTTGTTGTATATAATTTGTCATGATTGCATACCTACACATACTTTTTTATATTTAACAATCTGCATCCAACTACTATAATCATAACAAGGTTCGATATACTCCATCAATTTGATAAATTTTTTGTAAGATACCTTTATGCCATCCATGGAAAATAGGACCAAACCATATAATGAAGATGGTGCTATATGATATATCATCTCTCTAACACAAAAAAATTAGTGTTTATTGAAGGAAGTTCATCGGGGACCCATTTTTTCTATAGATTTTTCTACCTAAAGGGCACCTCAGAGTCACCATTTCTCTCATCATCATAAGAACACGACCCTCCTTGAGAAAGGAAAAATTACATGCATTTATTGAATTGCTTTATGATCTTTTGACCTCGAGTTGATCTCCTTGATTTAGACATACTAAATGTCTCACTTTCTTCTTCCATTCCTACATTTTCCTTGCTTGAGGAAGACAAATCTGAAAAATACCTATTCATTGGTACCTACACTTCATGAAAGACAAGTGGAAATGAGAGAGATATTTTAGAAATGGTAAAATACATTAATCTCTATGGGGTGTATTACTTATAACTGACAATCCATGAGACTGTGTTGGATACCTAACAAAAGATAACAGTTATATAATTAGACAAACATAGTTCACTCCATAGTTTTTATTACATCTTGTGAAGGACATTATACATTATTAAAATCATATATTTATCCTACAATATTTTGAATATCTCAGCATTGCATATAACTGAACATCTCATCATTGCATGAGACACCACTATTGTGGCATTTCGTCAAATAGTTCTCGTGCCTTCCCAGTGTTTTTATTACATCTTATGAAGGACATTATACATTGTTAAAATTATCTATTTATACTTTCATAATTAGCTCACTCCATTGTAGGAAACAAACAAAATCCCATATGATTTAAGATCATTGATGTGCAAGGAAATAGAAAATTATCAAAAGAAAATCTCATAAGATAGTATTTAGATTAAATGCATTCATATAAAAAAATACCCCAAAAAATGATAAAGAAAGGTAATTTTCTTAATCACGTCACTAATTTGTGCATGTCTAAATCCTAGTGTCATTCAAGTGATTTGATTCTTGTCATGCCCACTAGAAATGAGAACAGTCTTAACTAGTGAGGTTGTTTAAGAATATAGAGATTAAATACATTCTTTTAGAATGAAATTTCTCTTAACAGAAGATTAAAGATATAAGTATGACATATAAAACAAGGTGAATAAGAGTAGTTAGATATTAACACTAAAACCAAAAATGCCATTAATATGAAACCCTAAGCATATTAATGGAAAGAGTGCAGATTTCAACCCAAAGCAATCATTAAAACATGGCAAACATCTAGCATAATTGTACATTTCATTCATGTCATTGATATTCTTCTTCACCCATCTCATCATCAAGATCTTCGTTATCTACGACATCATCACAACCACTATCATTGTTTTTGTTGTCATCATCAGCATCATCATCATCATCATCGTCATTAGTAGCAGCATCATCGTCATCTTCTTCTTCATATTCTTCTTCAACTAGCTCTCAATCATGATCATCATCTACATCATCTTCCTTAGTATCTTCTTCTTCCATCGCATTATAATTTATCAGTCTTCCTCTTGGGTCATGTCTAACAACAAATGACCAACCCGGTTTATGTGGAACCTCTGAGTAAAATACCTGCTCACATTGGCTTGGAAGAACATAGGGCTCTTCTCCAACTGGCTCAAACAACCTTGTATTAATAATTAGAAATCCCTTGTCATGTTCAATAATAGTTCTATTAGGATCATTTTGATTGAGTCGTATTCTATACCATTTCATGACAAAGAGAACTAATTTGAAGGAATTAAAGTCACTGTCAAGTATAACAACCAAAATACCATAGTATCAATTTTGTGACTCTTGAGAATGTAAGTCATTTCTAGATGAAATATTAGTCACCTGGAAGACTACACTTATCCCAAAATCAAAAGTTATCTTCATGTCATCCAAATTTTGGATGAGAAATTTATAACCATTGCATAACATAGCCTTGTGGTGTTTCGCCTACAACAATGTCAAATGTGTATAAATTATTGCATCATGAGTTGAAAAAAAAAAAGATTGATTAATTAAAAAATTTAAAAGTACCTGGTGATCTCTTAAACCGTATGCTAAATCTATTTCCTTTTGTGTACATTGGGATCTCCATTATGATGAGCTTGTATAACCAATTAAGACACTGATTCCCATTTTAATTTAAGACCATAATGTTGACATCAAATAGGGACATTAGTGATAAAATAATACACTTACTATTTTGAATTTGAGCTCATAAAGATTAAGATATCCCTATTTTATTACTAATGTCCCTATTTAATCAAATAGGGACATGAGGTGCTCAAACAGTGAGCTCATAAATAATGCATAATGCCCTAGCTTCCAGTCTGTGAGCCATCAAGATATTTCCTCATGAAATGATCATAAAAGGAGAGTACTACATAGTGAATATCAATAGAAAAACAAATAAAGAGAGATCAAACACTTCACACAATGTCTTGAAGGTAATAGCAACAATGCCCTAGCTCTCAAAGCTCATGGGTAATCAAGCATTCCAAATGAAAAGATGTAAACAATGGGCCAGTATTAAACAATGAGCTCATAAACAATGTATGATTCCCTAGCTTGCATCCTGCGAGCCATCAAGACATTTCCTCATGCAATGATCATAAATGGGGAGTACCACATAGTGAATATCAACAACAAAACAACTAAAGAGAGATCAAACACTTCACACAATTCCTTGAAGGTAATAGCAATGATGCCCTATCTCTCAAAGCTCGTGGGTCATCTAGCATTCCAAATGTCCAGATGTAAACAATGTCAGTATTAATATTCATATTATGTCATTAAATTAAAAAAATGCCATCAAAATGAAATTGACTTAATGAGAAGACAAATATCAAATGCCTACCTCAAGTCATGGCTGCCATATGAAGATCAAATGCTAAGGAACCATGCTTTATGAGCTTTATGTTTTTTTTTAAGTGAAGAGAAACATTATCTTAATTTTTTATCTTTCAATTTTATTCAATTTATGATTTTAAAAATTGAAATAAAAAATATAAACTTCTAAGAAACTTTTACATCTTTTCATCAAATGACCCAAAAACATCAAGAATGGTCCTATATGGTCACTAATAGCCAACTTTCATAATAATATGAATGAATATAAATAATGAAGGTACCAAACCCTGCCTAAAGTAATGAAGTGTTGACCTAGGGTTCAATCCAGGTTGCTCTTGTATCATTGAAAACCTACAAGAAAGGAAAAGATGGGCTTAGATCCAAAGGATCTAAGAAATGCCTGACACCCTATTACTAATCCTCATCTACAATTATGCATGTGCATATTCCAGTCATACACTTCTAAAATGAACTATGCTAAAAAACATGTGCACTCAAGAAATATGTGCATGCAGTGAGTAAATCAAGATCAAAATGGAGCAAAAAGTATGATGTCAAATGTGTTATCAAGAAACATTGTTTATACAAGATTGGTAAAAGGACATCTACAACCTCAACAACATGGAAACATTGATCCAATAATAGGAAATACATTACAAATTCCAAGCTCACGGTCTCAATAAAATAAATAGTGTATAAAACAATATATGGTGCACAACAGCAGCAAGCATGCAATGACAACAATAACATTGCATTATGCCCAAGCTCAAATTCAAAATAGTAAGTGTATTAATATATGATCTAATAGAAACAACATCATTGATCATTACCTTTGACTCCTCCATCATTATAGAAGAGATAACTACCTACAACTATATTTCATAATTCCTCCTTTGAAGTCATAGGTTAGTTTAAAATAGAGAAAGTATACAAACTCACCAATTTAATCCCAAAATTTCATAACATTGCATGCTTGTTTCTTTTATGGTGCACAATAGTAGCAACCATGCAATGACAACAATAACATTGTATGATGCCTAAGCTCAAATTCAAAACAATAAGTGTATTATTTTATTACTGATATCCCTATTTTATTACGGATGTCCCTATTTGATTTAATAGCATCAATATAACAAATAGAGCATTGGCCAATCAAATAGGGACATGAGGTGCTCAAACTATGAGCTCATAAACAATGCATGATTATACTTGATATATATAATACAATGGTATGTATTATAATCTATACATTTGTGAGATGTGATTAATTCCAATTATATGATGTTTTTGGATTAAATTGGTGAGTTTATATACTTTCTCCATTTTAAACTAACACATGACTTCAAAGAAGGAATTATGAAATATAGTTGTAGGTAGTTATCTCTTCTATAATGATGGAGGAGTCAAAGGTAATGATGAATGAGGTTGTTGTTATTAGATCATACATTAATACACATATTGTTTTGAATTTGATCTTGGGCATCATGCAATGCTATTGTTGTCATTGCATGCTTGTTTCTATTGTGCACCATATATTGTTTTATACACTGTTTATTTCATTGAAACTGTGAGCTTGGCATTTGTAATGTATCTATTGTTATTGGATAAATGTTTCCATGTTGTTGAGGCTGTAGATGTCCTTTTACTGATCTTGTAAAAGGATGAGAGTGACCCTTGACACTTCATTGGATGAGAGTGACCCATTTCAAGGAAACCTAGATAGTGTGATGGCAGAAGAAGAGGAAGGACAAAGAGAGGAAGGTTAGAAAGAATAAATATAGGAAGAGAAAGAACAAGAAAAGGAAAAATAACAAGAGGGAGAATAGAGAAAAGAGATAGGAATAGAAAAAGAAGAAGAGGTAATAGTTGAACTCAAACAAGAACCTAATACATCCTCCACCCTATTATTGGCAAGTATGGCCAAAACTATGAGAACTAATGTGGAAAGTATGGATTAGGATGAACTAATGAGATTATCCTTCATCAAATTTTCTAAGGAAAAGGAGAGGTCAGAACAAAAAGGATATAAGAAGGTTAAGGTGATCGCTAGGGCAGTAGAAAATGTGAATAAAATACTCCCTATACCTTTTACATTTCAAGGAAAATATGATGCACATAACTTGAACATGGCACTAGAAAACTTTGAGAAAAACTAGAAAAGGAAAAACAACAAGAGGAAGAATAGAGAAAAGAGATAGGAATAGAAAAAGAAGAAGAGGTAAGAGTTGAACTCAAACAAGAACCTAATACATCCTCCACCCTATTGTGGCAAGTATAGCCAAACCTATGAGAGCTAATGTGGAAAGTATGGATGAGGATGAACTAATGAGATTATCCTTCATGTAATTTTCTAAGGAAAAGGAGAGGTCAGAACAAAAACAAGATAAGAAGGTTAAGGTGATCACTAGGGCAGTAGAAACTGTGAATAAAATACTCTCTATACCTCTTACATTTCAAGGAAAAGATGATGCAGAGAACTTGAACATGGCACTGGACAACTTTGACAACCATTATGAGTTAGTTATGAAGATCATAGAAGAAAAGGCTGAGAGGAGATACCTAGAAAAAAAGTTGAAGGAATTTTGCCAGTCCATCTCATGGGACTTGAGCATTTTGAAAGAAACTACAATTATTGCATGAATCCTATTAGATACATAAAGAACATTGAAGACATAATAGACAAGGACATGGCTGCATTAGATAGCATCATGGATAGTTGTGAGACCTCCTCACAAACTGTATTAGAAATGGATAAGTAGATATCTAAGATTTTGGACAAAGTAAGTGTTCTGGATATAGAGAAAGGGAGAGTAGTGACAAGATTTGGTTTGTAAATATTTTAATCACTCCCAAGCTATCAATTCTTGAAGATCATCTCACTGAGATGGAAAAGATTGAGGAATCAATGACCAACTCTCTACCCACTGAGTTGAAGGCAATAGAGACCACATCTTATGCACTGAATGGATTGATCCATGTCAGTGAACTACTGATTAAGTCATGGAATTATGAAGTGAAGAACTTGGAAGACTCCTTCCAAGATATTCTGAATCTAGTGTGTAAGCACTAAGTCATACATGCTTAAAATTTTGAAGTTTTGTGAGTACCTTTGCCATTGATGTCAAAGGGGAGAAGAAGAGAAAAATGAGAAGAAGATGTTGGTGTTCAAAATGGACACTTATGCTCTTAGGCTACCAATATACCCTCAGGTTGATTTTAGGATTGGTTAGTTCCAAAATGTATAAGGATCTTAGGGTAACTGGACCAACTATAGGGACAAGATTGCCCTCTTCACTTCTGGCTCTGTGAAACCAAGGTAGGTACACCTAACCCAGTGAAAACTATACTTTACACACCAAAGACTGGGTCTAAACAATAGATTGAATAGTAAGAAAGTGATAAATGCTAACCTCACATTCATTGAATCTCCATTATAGGGTATTACTACTATCAACCAAATACAATTAAAACTTAAAAAGTGTTGAAATCTAGAGATGGAAGGAAGTAAGCAAGGGCCAGTCTAGAATTTAACTCGACTGAATATACGAATCTCTGATCAATGCCATTATCCATTGGGAAAATCTCAAATACAGACATTGAAACATGAACCAACTATTGTCAAAGACTCATAGCCATAAACATAAGTATTTCACCCCATCTACTACTTATAATATCCTTTTGTAGACAAATCAAAGTGAATCTATGTCCTATCCAGAGTATGTTTCACTTGATCCTAGATCAAGAACTGAAGACTAGAACATATACAAAGGTAACCCTATGAAATAGATCAAAAAATCTAGAATTCACAAGATTGACACCAACGAGAGACTTGAAAGCTTGAAATAGTTTTATTAAGTATAATCAATCATGTACATGTTCAAAGCAGAGAAGAGAGAAAACCACTTCAATAACCTACAAAAGACTACAAGGAAATTCTATTCAATCTAATACAATATGATACCGCCTGCTACAACTCCCTAGAACTAATCAAGATCAAAACCCTTAAAAAATAAAACATTTTACTTCTTATACCCCTAGTCACCTTGGAATCCTCAAAAAGGATGCATCAAGCTTCGGGTGACCAGGTTTAGGGTTTCAATAGCTCAACCAACCAAAACTACATTAGAATTTATTGCAGGGGAAGAAACATAAGCAACCTGGAGAAAAGGAATCTCAGACGGATCAACAATCATCAAAATCCATGAGAACAGTACAAAACAATAAGGAATTGCCATGAAAACTAGTCAAATCAGCCACCTACAAAGATACCTCGAGCACAAAACCATACTTCTCTTGGTACAAAAACATCATGCCACCTACCATAGGAACCCTTGGACCAGTTTGCAACAGCTAGTGCCACCAAATCAATCGAAACCGGCCATTAAAACCATAAATTTTGGTACCTTCTGTCGCTTGAAACCCTCTACAAATTTGAATTTGAACTTTGATGGTCATTTTATGGTGTTAACAACAAATTAGTAGTCAACATTTGAATCTCCATCAAATTTAAGTCGTGACCGTCCGATCTCTTTATTTGACGGGCCTTTAAGTCTTTAACTCAACTGCCACCTTGGGTTTACCACTAGCGAACATGTGACAATGGATTTCCAATTCACGAAAAGAAAACTTAACCCATCACTTAACTGTGTGACCTAGTGACCACAAGAAAACACTAACCTCGATCCCACATTTAACGAACTAGCGAAACACTTTATCTATCTGCTAGAAAGTTTAGCGATTCAGGGAATGCTTGTTCGATGAACCACTAAAACATTTAGAGAACCACTGCTATCTCACATGTATGAGTGAACCCTTCATAAATTTGTCAGACCGCCAAAATATTTATCAGAACCACTAAGCCTATACCTAGAAGATCAACAACCATCTGAAGTTCGCATACCCATCCAAGATTCTATCAGATTTCATGCCCACCATTAGATCAAGAATCTCCTTCCATCTATGACAACCCTATGACACAAAACAAAATCAATGACCGTCACAAGATCTTAAGCTTCTGACACACTCGATGAGATCATACACCATTCATCAATTCACTGATAGGATCAGGACCCTCTAACACATCTGGAAACTAGGTCCCACTGAGAACCTCTACCTCATTAATACATGGACCAATCACATCTCACCATTTGTGCATACATGTCAATGGACCTACCTACCTTCTTTTTGAGAATCAACGGCTGTCGTTATACCGTTGTGCTAAAGGTCAAGCATGTTATATCAATGGTATAATGATAGCCACAAGATTAAAATGAACTTTAATCCACCTGAATGCTAAGAGGACTAGTCCCACTGACAACACTCCACCTCATATTCCTGTGGACCAATGAGATACCACCAAGTCAACACACCTGGCAATGGACCTGCTTGAAGGAAATGCTACATCATCAGGAAAATCAATGATCAGTGTAAGATCTCAAGCCTCTGACAAACTCTATGAGAACTTACACTCACTGTCAGATGGAAATGCTGTCAGAAGACTGGGCCCAAAAAAAAAAACTAAAGCCAAAACATAGGAAAAATTAAACGCTGAGACTTAGGCTTTCGGGAAAAATATTAGGCACAGGGGACCATAGGAAAATATTAAACACCACCGAGGGAAGAAACTTAGGAAAAAGTTAACACTAGGGCCGACCAAAATATAAAGCACATGCATTTAAAAGTTTTTAAGTGACCTCAAAAGGTAACACGAAATTAGAAAAGGGCTAGGAATTTTCAAAGGGTTTTTGTATGCAACGGCTATATTTTCAAAAATTTGAACTAGGGCTAAAAGCAGGGACCTAAAAAAAAACTGCAGAGACCAGGGGAAAAGGGCTAGACCCATGAAATTTTTTCTAGGTGGTAATAGTGGCTTTATTTGGGGATGATGGGTGACTTGTGTCCATGCAAGAATCTAGATCTTTGGGATAGCAGACCATCCACAAAGCAAAAATAGGGACCTTCACAAAAATTGACAACCGAACAGGAAAGCAGGAAACAGGAAAGGGAAAGACAACTGTACAAGGATTTACAATTTCTTACAAAAATTATACAATTTTATTCAGTGGCCCCAGGCCACCAAAAGAAAATCAATGTCCCTCTTGAATCAAAAATTTGATTCTCATCTACATATGTGGCCAGACACTTGAAATTATCTTAACCATCTCGTTGCCAACATATGTGAGTAACCATGGGCAGAAGAATAAAATTGTACTAATCACTACCCATGTCTTTCTAGTCACAACTACCATACTCATATCCATATTCCAAGAAGTAAGGAACATCACTCACTTCTTCTTTATGACTAGAAACAATAAAAGGATCAAGTAATGCATCAAAAAATGTGACATATTGATTATCATGCATTACCATATAATTACCTAGCTAAAAAGGACCTAGATCCTTTGATTTGTCTTCATGAATTGCTTTAGCCACTAAGCAACTTGGTTCCTCCCTGATGTCATCATGAATTAGATTATGAACCAAGTGAAGGTCAATTTCATAAATTTTGTGACAGTAGGACATCTGATATGCATAGTCATGTGTATCAAAAAATGTTTTGTCCCAATTATTGAAGACAAGGTCCTCAATACTATCACCATCATTATCATATTTATCAAAAGAAGGAAAAGGGTTTGAATAAGGAACTTGTTCATCAATAGAATTCCTATGACAGGAGAACACACTATCATGTCCTTCAACCTCTTCTTTTGCAAAGTCATTACATGAGGGGAGCTCTGGTATGCATGAGTCATCAAGAATAGGCACCTGTTGCATCCTGTTTGCATTTGACAAACTCAAAAAATTTTGGTGGGTGGGAGGGAGAACATCAATACACTCATCATGAGCATGTGAAATTTGAGTAGCTGACTAGCCATCCTTCCATGGCCTAGCAAAAGATCTAGAATCTAGACAAGATTCAAAATCTATACAACCTTCCCAATCAGTACTCAAAACCATATCAGGGACATCAACATCACTTGAAGATGAAAATACACTGATGACCTCATCAACTGATGAATCACACTACACCTAGTTGTCATCTAGTAGTGTTGGGGTAACAAAAGGATCAGAGGCACACATGTCAAAATTAGATCTCACTGACTCATGCTCTCAATCAAAATCAATGTGTGTTGGTTGTAAGAACTCAGAGCCATCTCCCCCTGAATATCTGAGATATTCACAAGACAAGAAATCTGAAATTTGTTCACTATGAAGTGAACAACTATCCCTAGCATCACCTTCCTCTGATAAGAAGTCATCAGCAACATCTTCATTCATCCAATCTTTTTCTTCATCCGATTGACTACACAAATCTTTTGCCCCATATTGAGAAAGAGTATCACTCTCATGATTACAAGAAAGAGTGTCAGCACTTGACACATCTCCTTCATAGGTTCCATCATTCTCAATAACATTACTACTAGACACAACCCCAAATGTAACTTCAAGATCAAGATCAACATCATTAAGTATCCACTCCCTAAGATGCACATAACACTCTTTATACAAGGAGGCTGGCCAATGGGTTGATTCAAGAAAATAGAGCTCCAAAAACAAGCCAATGAACATAGACTCTGGAAACTCAACACCCTCTGGAAGCTGATCATATGCTTCACAAAACCAGTCATAGAACAAAGGTACTGACAGCTCCTTCCTACTTCCCACTTTCAATCTTACCAATCTTATGCAATCCCTCTGGATGCCTTGATCTAATAATGCAAGCTCCTCCTCAAGCTTACCCATCATAACTTAATGCACTACTTCCATAAATTTTTGCAGAGATGCAACTGAAAACTTGAAGTATGCAAACCTCTACTCACACCTTATCCTTTTCTTAGTGCTTAATCACTTAATAAGGAAACATTTCAGATCTTTGAGAAATACCTGAGAGTTTTGTAGCAGAAGACTTTGTTGACTGGAAGGAAGGGCAGATCTAGAGCTCATCATGCAGCTCCATCAGATTCTTTGTTGTGTAGAGTCACCACCTCCTTGAAGAGGAAAATAATGCACTTATTCTTGTTTCTTCTTCCAATCAACACAAAACTCCACCAAGTAAACATGCACTGTTTATCAGAAGATGCACTGATCAAATAGAGAAATCAGAGCCGCCACTCAACACTTAGTGAGAAAATTTTACAAATGTGTTTTTTATATCTGGCTCTTTCCAATGGATCCTTAGTGGAGTCATCATTTTTGTTGGTTTGGATGGGTAAATCAATCTGGTCAACAAAAGATTTTGATTTTGACAATATAGTCCCAACCAGAGATCCTAACAGATATATTTCTTCATTGTTGTTCTCCCTAGCAGAGTCACCATCTTGTTGGTGTTCAAAATGGACGCTTATGCTCTTAGGCTGCCAATATACCCTCAGGTTGATTTTAGGATTGGTTAGTTCCAAAATGTATAAGGATCTTAGGGTAACTGGACCAACTATAGAGACAAGACTGCCCTCTTCACTTCTGGCTCTACAAAACCAAAGCGGGTGCACCTAACCCAGTGAAAACTATACTTTACACACCAAATACTGGGTCTAAAAAATAGATTGAATAGTAAGAAAGTGCTAAATGCTAACCTCACATTGATTGACTCTCCATTACTATAGGGTATTACTACTATCAACCAAATATAATTACAACTTAAAAAGTGTTGATATCTAGAGATGGAAGGAAGTAAGCAAGGGCCAGTCCAGCATTGAACTCGACTGAATATACTAATCTCTAATCAGTGCCATTATCCATTGGGAAAATCTAAAATATAGACATTGAACCATGAACCAACTATTGTCAAAGACTCATAGCCATAAACATAAGTATTTCACCCCATCTACTACTTATAATATCTTTTTGTAGACAAATCAAAGTGAATCTATGTCCTATCCAGAGTATGTTTCACTTGATCCTAGATCAAGAACTAAAGACTAGAACATATACAAAGGTAACCCTATGAAATAGATTAGAAAATCTAGAATTCACAAGATTGACACCAAGGAGAGACTTGAAAGCTTGAAATAGTTGTATTAAGTATAATGAATCATGCACATGTTCAAAGTAGAGAAGAGAGAAAACCACTTCAATAACCTACTAAAGACTACAAGGAAATTTTATTCAATCTAATACAATATGATACCACCTACTACAACTCCTTGGAACTAATCAAGATCAGAACCTTTTCAAAATAAAACATTTTACTTCTTATACCCCTAGTCACCTTGGAATCCTCAAAAAGGATGCATCAAGCTTCGGGTGACTAGGGTTAGGGTTTCAACAACTCAACCAACTGAAACTACATTAGAATTTATTGCAGGGGAAGAAACATCAATAACTTAGAGAAAAGCAATCTTAGACGGATTAGCAATCATCAAAATCTATGCAAACAGTACAAAACAACAAGGAATTGCCATGAAAACCAGTCAAATCAGCCACCTACAAACATACCTCAAGCACAAAACCATACTTCTCCTAGTACAAAAACACCATGCCACCTACCACAGGGACCCTCAGACTAGTCTGCAACAATCAGAGCCACCAAATCAATTGAAACCAGCCATTAAAACCATAAATTTTGGTACCTTTTGTCGCTTGAAACCCTCTACAAATTTGAATTTGAACTTTAACGGTCATTTTATGGCTTTAACAAAAAATCAGCGGTCAACATTTGAATCTCCATCAACTTTAAGTCATGATCATCCGATCTCTTTATTTCATGGGCCTTTAAGTCTTTAACTCAATTGCCACCCTGGGTTTACCACTAGCAAACATGCGACAATGCATTTCCAATTCGCGAAAAGAAAATTTAACCCATCACTTAACTGTGTGACCTAGTGACCACAGGAAAACACTAACCTTGGTCCCACATTTAGCGAACTAGTGACCAAAGGTCACCACCAATTCACGAAACACTTTATCTATCTGCTAAAAAGTTTAGCGATTCAGTGAATTCTTGTTTGCTGAACTGCTAAAACATTTAGAGAACCGCCACTATCTCACACGAATGAGAGAAGCCTTCATAAATTTTTCAGACCACCAAAACATTTATCAAAACCACTAACCCTTTACCTGGAAGATCAACGGCCATTTGAAGTTCACACAGCCATCTGAGACTCTATCAAATTTCATGCCCACCGTTAGATCGAGAATCTCCTCCCATCTCTGACAACCGTCTGACACAAAACAAAATCAACTACCATCACAATATCTTAAGCTTCTGACACACTTGATGAGATCATACGCCATTCATCAATTCACTAACAGGAGAAGGACCCTTTGACACATCTAAAAACTAGGTCCCACTAACAACCTCCACCTCATTAATACATGGACCAATCACATCTCACCATTTGTGCATATGTGTCAATGGACCCACCTACCTTCTTTATGTGAATCAACGGTTGTCACTATACCATTGTTATAAAGGTCAAGCATGTTATGTCAATGGTATAATGACAGCCACAAGATTAAAATGAACTTTAATCCACTTGAACGCTGAGAGGACTGGTCCCACCAACAACACTCCACCTCATATTCTTGTGGACCAATGAGATACTACCAAGTCAACACACCTGGTAGTGGACCCACTTGAAGGAAAGGCTACGTCATCAGGAAAATCAATCATCGGCATAAGATCTCAAGCCTCTGACAAAGTCTATGAGAACTTACACTAACCATCAGATGAAAATGATGTCAGAAGACTGGGCCCAGAAAAAAAAACTAAAGCCAAAACATAGGAAAAATTAAACGCTGAGACTTAGGCTTTCGGGAAAAATATTAGGCACAGGGGACCATAGGAAAATATTAAACGCCGCCGGGGGGAAGAAACTTAGGAAAAAGTTAACACTGGGGCTGACCAAAATATAAAGCATGTGCATTTAAAATTTTTTAAGTGACCCAAAAAGGTAACATGAAATTAGAAAAGGGCCAAGAATTTTCAAACGGTTTTTGTATGCAACGGCTATATTTTCAAAAATTTGAACTAGGGCTAAAAGCAGGGACCTAAAAAAAAAATTGCAGAGACCAGGGGAAAAGGGCTAGAGCCATGAAATTTTTTCTAGGTGCTAACAGAAGAAATGAGAAGAAGAAGAGAAAAAAATAAGAAAAATAAAATTAAAAATTAAAAAAAATGAATATGTATATAAGAAAGAAAAGAAGGAGAAGAGTACAGTTAGTATTTTGGACACTTAGTCATTTTTCGCTACGCACTGCCATCAATGCCAAAGGGAGATATTGTTGGTGAGTGATGTTTCAAGCGTATTGAGAATCACTTGAGGGTTCTCATTTAGGGAAACACATATGTTATAGTGATAAGATGGAGTAAGTATAAGTGGTGGAGACACAGTCATGAAAATGACTAAGTAAATAATTATATTTACAGTATACTGCAGTATTGTTTTGATTAGCGAAGACAGTATATGTTATGTTATGGCTTGAGAACTTAGAGGAAGACATTTCAGGATATTTTATGACCTTTAGTTAAGGTTCCATATATTTTGGTATTGATATCAGCAAGTTATAGTGATATGAAGGCATGTGAAGAGAGAGAAATGGTGAAACGGGGGATATGAATAGTCACGATGATTAAGGGAAGGTTAGATGGAATGGTAATGTGCTAAGTCATATAAAGATTGTATTTTGCCAACACTTTGGTAATACAATATTTTTGACTCATTATTTATTATTTGTATAAGTAATTATTATGTTTTGTTTTATATTTGAGAGCAGGCCGGATGACTAAATAGATATAAAAAAAGAGTGTTTTGTGGAATCGATATGGGTGTAAGATATGTATGATATATGGATGCAAATTTGGGATATAAGTAATAGGTGATAGTAGATGCAAGATCAAATATTGACAGAGACTATTGAGAGCTATAACTAGAACTATCAAAGCATATTAGATGCTTCTATTGTCCACTTGTGAAGATTACTAAGTTTGCACCCTTGTTTCAAGCTCTCGTAGTCTTGATAACCTAGTATAACATGGGAATCATCTCCAAGTTGTGGGACCTATGCTAACTGAGATGAGACCTCTAGGTTCTAGGCTGGTTCCTCTTGGATAATCACCTTAATTTGCTTCTAGACATGAAAATTAAACTTTAGAGGGAAAGGGAAATGACTGAAAGCAAACTACCTACTAGGTGATGCACCAAAATTAGAGTTTGGATCTCAGTATAGATGAACGGAATCAATGAAAGGCTTAGGTATAATAGGTTACAACTTATTGAATAGGCTTGCATAAGTGTTTCATATGAGGGCCTGAACATAAGACACAGCCTATGACCTGCAAGAAGACATTCACTTCTGCAACTCGGTGTAGGATTGAGACAAGACTGTTAGGGGGCTGAAGTATACCCACAAAACATCTAAATCAGATCAAACACAATAACACACAAAATTATAGAAAGCAAGAGGGATCAGGAACCCTAAGATATTACTAAAAACATCATATACTTTAATCCAATAAGAGATAATTCAAATAGGGAAGCATAGGGACATGAAGAATTGTCAAAAAATACCTTTGCAATATTTGGATTATCAATGGGAACTTTACAACTGTATAAGCCAGAGGGTAGAAATGATACCATAGATGACCTTTAAGAAAAGATGAATTTCTTCTACAATTATTCAACTCCCGCTCAAAAGCTCTAAAAATACAATATATACATCCTCCTTGCACATAGGCAAGAGTCAAAAAATCTAACTAGGGTTACATGGTTTTCTAATATAATAATCAAACCCTAGCCCAAACAAATCTGATCATAAATACATCTCTACAAAATCAAAGGTAATCATATATTTGAGTTTACATGTCCATCCCTGTACCTACAATCAGCTTGCAGACAAGCAACCCAGACTCATCTACCTCTCTTGCACAAAGTCTTGCCATGAATGCACTGATTGGTACTCTCAAAAAACAAGAAAGGACCAAAGATGGCCTCCTAGACCCCTGTTAGCATTTTCCTCAATTGCAATCATCCTTGAAACATAAATTTTAGCTACCCATTTTTGTTGCAACCGACCATTGGATCAAAACCTAGCAAAAAACCCGTAGAGAAATATTTAAAATTTGAATATTAACGACTAATCAGGTGGCGCCACACTTTTCTTCTATCGATGACCGTCATTTAAATCTCAATCTCCTTTTAAAACATGACTGTTAGATCTTCTTATTTACTTGGGACCCATTTGTCTATAGAATTAACCTCAAGTCCACCTCGGGTTACCTTTTCCCTTCAGTCGCAGAGTCATTTAAACTTTTAGTTGACCCTAGTTAAGTATGGCAAACATGAAAAAGCTCTTTAGTTGTAGATTCATAGAATAATCTTAACCCTGGGCCCAAAATCACCACATGTCATTCTTTTATTCACCCTTGACCACTTTGTAGGCATACACCTTGACAAGTTCTAACACGGTCCCACTATAGCTTAGATTCCAATCTAACGGTGGGCGCATGATCTTATATGTCAGAAAGATCCCCTGCACTTTTACGCCAGTCATAGATCTTTATTAGACCGAGACCCCTCTGACAAACGGACCCACTGAAAATCCAATCATCACCACATGGACCAATCAAATGCCTCACACATTAGCCCATCTGACAATGCGGACCCATGGCCTATAGAAAGAGCATCAGACGGTTGTCGCAAGATCACAAGGGCTTGGAAGATCCCTTGTGATCAAGCGACAACCATAGATCTAGAATCTATTGACATCCTTGCAAATAATCTGACATGGTCCCACTGAAAGATCCTAGTTGTCACCTGGCAATCCAATGAAGAATGAGCATGTCAGAAACTAAGGACCCACCTAATAGAGCCTGGAGATAAAGCAAGATCAACGGTTGTTGCATGATCGCAAGGAATATTCAGGGCCCTTATGATCATGCAACCACCATTGGATTGAAAGGAAAGGGAGCCCACTGGGCCCCTACTGATCTATCTCCATGTTTTACTCTCACCAACCAATCAAATGTTACCCCCTTAGATACATGTAGCACATTTCCTGACAATGGCCCCACTGACAAATAGCCGAATCACCAACCACTGATGAATCAAAAGCTGCCAAATTGGATGAGGTGGCACCGGTCCCACTGACAACATCCTACACTGAAGAAAAAGAAAGATTGACAATCATTGCAAGATCTCATGGAATCTTTTGAAGCCATGAGATCATGCAACAATTGTAGATCTAGAATCTTGACCTGGCCACTGAACCAAGATAGCCAACTGAAACGGTAACCACACCCCAAATCACCAAGTGTTAAGGGGTTAACCATTAGAAATCAAAGATTTGGTGACTGAAGGATTTAGAAACAAGGATTTAGAAACACACATGGGAAATGGGACCTTTAAGTTGCCAATAAAGTAACAAGGAATTAGAATGAAGGCTTAGGGTTTGCAAGGTTTATTTAGCTCAAACGGCTACTTTTTGAATTTTTAAACTGTAGACCAAGGAGTAAAAAAATTTGCAGAGGCTGGAGGACATGGCATAAGATCATAAAAATTTTAGGGATACTTGGCAGGATAAAAAAAAAAGACCATGGGATAGATATTAGCCAAATTTGCATGCATATGAAAATTAGGGTAACATTTTGGTGACTTTTGTTGGATGTCAACCTGCTAGACAGGGAAAACTAGTTGCCTTAACATAATCCATTGGGCATGGGGTCACTTTGAGGAACAAAAAAATTGACAGGAAGACAAAACTAGACATAGGAAGACAAACTTGTGCACAGGCACTTCTTGGAAAGAAGGAAACTAACCTAGAAAATAGGGGAAGAAAGCAAGGACATATTTACAGTATTTTACAGAGAGAGGTTAACCTCAAAATAGGGTTTCAAGTGGAATCCATTCACTAATATTGGCAAGGTATCTCCTTCCAGAGTTTCTAGTTGAAAGGCATTAGGGCCCCTACATTCTGTGATTACAAATGGTCCACCCCAAAAGGAGTCAAATTTGGTATGTCTGCCAGGCTTGGATTTGAATTCATCCCACTTGAGGACTACATCTCCAACTTTAAAATTCCTAACCCTGGCTCTTTTGTCAAAACTCCTCTTTGTTTGAATCTAATGGAATTCCATGTCCTGCATTGATTTTTCTCTGATATCTCCCAATTCCATCAACTGAGCATACCTAACCTACAAAGGATCCTCCTCTTCAAATAGAGCATACTGAGTGGCCAAATCCAGAGCTGGCAATTCAACTAAGATAGACAACTTGGCCTCTCTTCCATACACTAACACATAAGGAGAATTCCTAATGATGTTCTTTGGAGTAATTCTATCTAGCCATAAGGTAGACCTTAGTTTAGTATGCCAATCTCTTTGATTTTCTTGAAGAGTCTTCTTGATTATCCTAATCAAGTTCTTATTGGTGGATTCTGCTAAACCATTGCCCTGAGGGTAATAATTTGAACTGGTATTTAGATAGATGTCATTCCTGACTACCCACTCTAAGACTTTGAGGCCTATGAATGCCAATGCATTATCTAAAATGATGGAATCTGGAATGCCAAATCTGTGAACTATGTCATCATAAAAACTCAACACAACATTCTCATTTGATTCTTTTAAGGCAACTGCTTCTATCCACCTAGTGAAATAATCTATTGCAGTGATTATCCATTTACATCCTGCACTAGATGGAGGATTAATCATTCCAATGAAATCTATGCCCCACTTCATGAAAGGCTACTCTATTTTGATTGGTTGTAGGTGTGTGTGTGAAAATTGTACCTGATCTGTAGACACAACACTTTAGTAAAACATTAGAGGTTAGCAAAAATCAAAATCATGCAAAATTGAAATCTAATTTAACCAAGCAATTTACTGCCTTCTAGTAGGTGTGAGATTAATGTTCTCATATTGTTATCGAGATTAGTGACCTAGACAACACCTAAACAAAGGATTTGAATGCAATTGATCTAGATATGAATTGAATGCAATTAATCTATATTTTTGAATTATCTATGCAAGAAGAATGATAAAAACTGATATGAATCTATGCTAATATGGAAATTGATATGCTAAAATGATCTAACAATGATATGAAAAATAATCTAAATGAATGTAAAAAAAAAACAAATTGATCTCACAATAGCCTTGATTCGCAATAAGCTTTGATTCTCCAAATTCCAATTCTTCAAAATAGTTGTGCAATTCGTAGATGACTTTGGCAAAGTAAGCTTGCAAAATTATGAGATGCTTTGAGATGAGCTGAAGCCTTGATTTTATAGAAATCTAGGGCTTTGGAGGTGCATGAGAAAAAAAGCCATAAATCACTCAAATAACTCAGGTTGATTTTTGAGTTATTTTTAAATAAAGGATAATTAACTCACAAAGACATGCAAAAGCTAAGTTTTAACTCAAAATAGAGTTGAGGTTTAATTGATAATTGATAGTTGTCTGCTTTTATGATTGTGTATATTTTATTTATGAATTAATTTAATAATAAAGTGATTTATGCTCAACTTAACTGATTTTTGAAAATAAATAATTGATTTATGGGTTAATCAATTATTTAATCAAACTTTTATTAAAAACTATATTATTAAATAATGACAACTTACTTTAATTAATTAAATAAAAATTTAATCAATTATTCATAGGATATTGGATTTATTGTCAAAATTAAATAATACAATTAATAATCGATAGAATTGAATTTAATTACACAATTAAGTGGCAAGATATTAAATCTAATTAATTAAATATGAAAATATTCAATTAATCAAACTTAGGATAAATGTGATTTATTGCCAAATAATCATTAAATTAAAAATAATTAAGATAATTAGGAATATTGCTAGGAATATTCCCCGATGCAGAATTTAAGATAATCAATTATGATTCGATGATGTTTAGATGTGCCTTAGATTAGGACTTCGATGTTGATTTCGTTCCAATTGTTGATATAGGAGATTAATGAACTTATAGCCCATTTTTGGGGTATTACATATTTTCCCTCTTTGAATTACTGTGTGAAGTGAAGTGGTTCAAAGATAGTCTGTGTTTGATAAAGATATGAAACTGATGTTTGAAATTGATAATTGATATGAGACAGAAGCTGATTGATATTGAATTGATATGGAGATAATAGGTCCTGAATGACCAAAGATAATGTTCACTGTAGCAGCAAATGAACCTATGATTGTGAAAATGTGTCAAAATGCCTGATTCCAAACCTTAGGATTGCTAAGAAGTGAGTGACTGGTTCTAGACTCAATTGTCTTAGCAAAACTAACAGGTATCACATCTAAATCCTTCAGTTGCCGAAGAACCAAGGAAAGAACACTATGATCTGATGGTTGCAAAAATTGATACAGTTTACAAGATTAGGAGAATACCAGATTGATATGGATCTTGATGAATCTAATATGCCCCAAGTGATGATAGATTTTCCCTAAGTGATGAGGTCTTTTGATGAATCAGTAACTAGACATGATTGTTTGTCTTGATCACTGATGAAAGATATTGATAGAAATAAAGATATGATTTCAAATTTGATTACAGAATTTGAATGATATGCAATACCATGCCCCCTTCGGGATTAAAATTGAAATCTGGCAAGAAAAGTCAGTGTTGAGAGTTTAGAAGCATGTTAATTGATTTGAGAAGTGGTTAAACACGTTCAGTGAATGCATTCTGCATTGTTTAGAGGTCCTGGAGACTAAGTTTGACTAGGTTTGACCATGAGTTGACCATGGTTGACCAAGTTGAAATTTTGATAGTTTGATGTTAGATAATCAGTTAAGTTGAATACTAGATTTTTGTGATGATTGAAGGTCAATTATGCAAGTAGTTAATAATATGAATGATCTCAGATTTGAATTTTGATCCCGAAAAAGGATTCTACTTGCTGCTTTGTTGGAGGAACCTTCATGTGAGATTTAGCTCTTGTTAGATTTGAAGAATTGATATGAAGAATTGTTTAAGCTTTGAAGTTTGTTTAGTCATTGTGAGATCATGCAAACATGAAAAATGCAAAGAAGCATGCAATATGAAATGCAACCTAAGACCTAGGACCTAGTCACTGATCATATGTCGATTTGTTATCATCATTAAACTTTTAGGTAACTAGATAAATCAATACAATGCCCACTAGCTAAAAAAAACCATAGACATATGAATATTGATTTTATTTTTGGAATGTCGGATTAGATATAAGTACCAAGGCATAAACGCCAGGATGACCTGAATATCATGTCCATTTTGATATAGAAATTTGTATAAGCATCAAAACATAAACGTCGTGATGACCAAAATACTCCTTGCATTGCAAACACATCAAACAGTCAAGAGATCATTCTAAATCCAATGTGAATTACCTGTAGTGACCCTTTATCATTCACATCCTTAGGCAAGATCACGTTCCACAGTAGGAGAAAGAACTTACTCAAAAAGACAATAGTTAGATCAAACTTCCTTGAATTGTCTGGGTATCAATGGTTGAGGTATGCATGGCCATCCAATTCGAGATAGAGGCTCTTATAGTCGGACACCATTTCAATCTGAAATTTCCAAAGTGGTTAGATTTTCACATACAAGCAGAAGACAAAGAAAAGATTATGCCCCCAGTCATCACTCTCTAAATCCTATAAAGGACATCATCGAAGAGCTCGAAGGGACACAATATGAAAAAATCTCAATGCGAATCAGTAAGCATACAAGGAGATAAAAGCATGTAAAAAGCATAGATTATTTTTAGTTGAGTTTTGATGTTTGATTGTGTTGTTGTAGATGCAAAATCCTTTCTGGAGACAAGACAGACTGACTGACTCACATGAAGCTTCAAAGGACTCTAACTAGATATGATCCATCTAAGATACATGGGAGACCATAGGATATGACATTGATTGCCCCCAAGTGTTAAACATTGATAGGATATAGACGCTTGAGCTGATTGGTGTACAAACCTTACTTATTGAAAACTGGAAATGCAGAAACAAACCGGGAGATATGTACAAACTAAAGCAAGACTGAAAGCTAGGAAAGACCAAGATTGCACTGATAGATGGAGCATTTGGAACAAGTGGCACCCATTTGCCAGGTTTTCACCATCTTGGCAGAGATTCTATTTTTGCTACCAAGGCACCTGTTTCCAGGTTTTCACCAAGGCACTTTTTCTTTTCTTTTTTTTTTGTATTTTTCATTTTTTTTTCAATTTTTTTGAATTTTTGATATTTTTTGATTTTTTTGAATTTTTGATATTTTTTATATTTTTTTGTGAATCATCAAGGCGCCTATTGCTAGGTTTTCACCAAGATGTTCATTTTTTAAGGACTTTTTCTAATTTTTAGAATTTTTTTAGGATATTTAACCATAGACTGAATGCCTTAGGCGTAGAATTTCTTTAGATGGAGAATGTTGATTGGTTCTTAGAGCTATTCTCCTTTATTCATTGAGAGTTGATAGGCACCAGAGCCAAAAGTAGCACTGATGACAAAGGGACCCAGCTAGTTGGGTTTGAACTTCCCCTTGCGTTCTCAATGGGATTGATTTTTCAGATTTTCTCTCAAGACTAGATCGCCAACTTGAAATTATTTGTGTCTGACTTTCTTGTTGTAGCCTCTAGACATTCTCTGCTGATATACTCTGAGATGATCATACGCTGCTTGTCTGTGCTCATCTAGTAGTTCAAGTTCTTGCAACCTAGACACTCTGTAGTCATCATCAGTTACTAGACCATGCATTCTGATTCTGAGTGATGGGATTTCAACCTCAATAGGCAGTACCACTTTAGACCCATAAACTAAAGTGAAAGGTAAAGCCCTAGTAGGTGTTTTAATACTTGTTCTGTAGGCCCATAGAGCTAGATTAATCATGAGATGCCAGTCTCTGCCAGTTTTGTTTACTATTCTGTACAAGATCTTCAATAGATTTTTGTTAGAAGCCTCTGCTTGACCATTCCCTTGTGGATAGTAGATAGAAGACCAATGTTGGGTGATCTTGAATTCGGCACATAGATCATTGAGGTCTTTATTCTTGAATTTCCCACCATTATCTGTGATTATGGAATGAGGGATCCCATATCTTCATATGATATAGTTCAATATGAACATAGATATCTATTTCCCCATTGCTTGTGTCAGAGGGACTGCTTCTACCCATTTTGTAAAATAATCTGTAGCAGTGATTATATGGGTATGTCCATTAGAAGAGTGAGGATGAATCATCTCGATAAGATTGAATGCCCATTGATGGAAAGGCCATTGTGTTGTAAAGGGGATTAGATCCCTCCCTAGAGCATGAATTAAGTTGCCATGCACTTGGCACTGTTGACAATTCTTAGCAAATTTGATAGCCTCTTTCTCCATTTTAGGCCAATAGTACCCAGCCCTAATAATTTTTTGAGCTAGCATTAAACCGTTTGAGTGTGACCCACAAATACCATCATGGACTTCCTCTAATGCACGTTGAGACTCTTCCTATTCTAAACATCTAAGTAGCGTACCATCTGGACCTCATTTGTATAGATCATTACCAATGATGACATATCGGGAGGCATTACGGATAAGGTATCTCTTTTCATGACGGTTGAAGGTATCAGGAATGATTTGGTCTTGGAGATAGGAAAATAGGTTTTTATATCAAGATGAATCATGACCTACAATAGTGCAGATCATGTGGGTTTCAGGGGAGTCATATGCAGGATAAGAGAGTGCTTCCACTAGGAACTTGTAGCATAGCTCATGTTCAGGCTACTGTAATAAAGTAGATAGTGTTGCCATTGCATCGACAACCTTGTTCTCCGTTCTAGGAATTTGCTCAAATGTGATAGATATGAAATATTTCTTAAGATCATCGACCATTCTCTTGTAAGGAATGAGCTTTTCATCTTTAGTTTGGTACACATCATTGACTTGATGAATAACAAGTTGAGAGTCTCCATGAATGTGTAGCTCTGTTACTCTCCATTCAATTGCTATTTTCATACCATTCAAAAGGGCTTCATATTCCGCAATATTATTCATGCAGGGAAACTTTAATCGAAATGCTTTTGGAATTGAGTATCCTTGGGGAGTTAGGAACAATATGCCTGCTCCAGATCCATTCTGTGTATAGGAGCCATCAAAGAACAATTGCCATTCTCTAGAAGATAGGTGCATAATAGATGAGTCTGGAAATTCCATTTGCATTGGTGTGTCATCAAACATGGGTGCATCTGCTAGTTGATCAGCAATAACTTGACCTTTTATAGCTTTTCTTTCAACATATTCAATCTCAAATTCTCTTAGAAGCATGACCCATTTAGCCAGTCTACCTGTGAGGTCAGCCTTGCTTAGTAAGTATTTTGGTGGATCAATTTTTGCTACTAGATGCATGGTATGAGCTAACATATAGTGTCTCAGTTTTTGTGATGCAAAGATCACAGCAAGAGAAGCTTTCTCAATCATAGAATAGTTCTTTTCATACACCACCAATGTTCTACTTATATAATAAATGGCTCTTTCATTTTTGTCTTCGTCATGTTGCACTAGCAATGCCCCAAGTGATGTGGCTGTTGTAGAGACATACAAATCAATGGCTTCCCATGAATAGGAGGCATCAAGATAGGCAAATTTGATAGATACTTCTTGATATGGTTAAAGTTTTTCTCTCATTCTTCATTCCATGCAAAGGTCACACCTTTATGTAATGTTTTTGTAAAAGGCTGTGATATGTCTGCTAGCTGTGATATGAATCTTCTGATAGATTGAACTCTACCTTGCAACGTCCTCATTTGACTGATATTTTTGGAGGTTGCATCTCTATTATAGCCTTGACTTTAGCCAGATCAACTTCAATGCCTTTCTTTGAAACTATGTATCCTAAGAGCTTTCCAGAAGTGACACCAAAAGCACACTTCTTAGGATTTAGTCAAAGACTAAACTATTCCATTCTATCTAGGATCATGCTCAAGTCCTTTAGATGTTTAGTTTTGATCATCAATTTTGCTAATGTGTCATCAACATAATCTTCCATGGTGCGATGCATCATGTCATGGAAAATAGATGTCATTGCGCTTTGATATGTAGCTCCAGCATTTTTGAGTCCGAATGGCATAACATTCCAACAGAAGGTTCCCCATGCACATGTGAAAGCAGTTTTCTCTTGGTCCTCTAGAGTAATTTTTATTTGGTTATATCCAGAGAAACCATCCATTAAGGAATGCATCTCAAAACTTGCAGTCATGTCCACTATCATATCAATGTTAGGTAGTGGAAAATCATGCTTAGGGCATGCTCTATTCACATCTCTAAAGTTTGTGCATACTCTAATTGAGCCATTTGGTTTAGAAATAGGTACAATGTTGGAGATCCATGCAGCATAGTCTATGATGTGGATGAATCCAACTTTTAGGAGTTTCTCTAATTCAGCTTTGACTAAAAGTGCAACATGAGGATGCATCTTTCTCAATTTTTGCTTGACCGGTTTTACTCCAGGAGCAATGGATAGATGGTGCATGATAAGATTTGGATCCAGCCCTGGCATATCTAAATACTTCCACGCAAAGTTGATCTTTTTTTCTATCAAGAATGTAGTAAATTTCTATTTCTCTTCTTCTAATAAGGATTGTGCTACATGTACTAATTGTGGTTCCTCTGTTGTACCCAAATTGATGGATTGGGTGGGCTCAATTAGAACTAGAGATCTATCCTGTAAATGACTCGGAAGGACATCAAATATCTCATCCTTAGGCACCTCAGAGAGGTTTTCACCTTTGGATATGTCTTTTATTTTTACTTTTGTCAGTTCTGAGACTGCCACAAAGTGGTTTTCACCCTCATAACTCTTTTTCTTTTTCTTTTTACTCTTGTTTTTCTGACTAAGATATTTGATGTCTGACTCGGTCATGCTGATGCTTGGTTCACTGATGGAAGTACTCATAGGGTCAACTACATTGAGGTAGCAGGCAAGGGCATAGTCATTCAGGAAGGTATAAATACCATGGTTTGGGTTTGTGGAAGTTTGGTCGATAAGATCAGGGCATTGGATAGTCAAAGCAGGAAAGGCTTGGGATATGGTGTTTACAGATATTAATCTATCATCATTGGTCCTAACCTGACACTCAAGTTCAAAGGTGATACTACAACTTAAGACATTCAATTCATGAATAGGCTCAATGTCATCGTGGGAGTCCAATTCAGCCATAGGTGGATCAGACTTGATAGGTTCATCATTTCTCTCTAGACTTATGTTGGTTTGAGGTGCATATTGGTGAATAACATCAACATGTTTCTCTGTGATAAGCTCATCTAGTTCTGGAATGGCTCCCCATTCATAGTCATTTGATTCATCTTCTAGTTCTGGAATGGCTCCCCATTCATAGTCATTTGATTCATCTTCTGATTCAGGATCTCTAGGAAATCTTAGAACATGAGTAAAGTCAAGGTAAATACCCCAAGAAGGGTTACCCTCAGATTCTAATTTGTATTCATACTCATGAGAATCTATCTCAGAATCACTACCACTTCCCTCTTCTTGATTTTTTTCAAGATTAGCTGGTTCTTGTGTTGCAACTATCTCTTGATTGATAGTAGGTTCTTGTGTTTCTACTACATTAATGCTTTTGATAGAATCATCTTTATCATCAAGAAGGTCTTTGATCTCTTTAGGCAATTTTTCATAGGGGATGAGTTATGAACTATCTAAATCACTATCGGATGGTTCTATTTCTTCTTTCTTAAGAAGAGGTTCCCCTAGTGTGATCTACTCTATGACATGAGAGCAATTACCTTTGAGATGATAGGGTTTCTTCTTAAAGCCTAAGCCAACTTTGTTTTTATTTTCTCTACCAATATGTGGGAGAGGTACCCGAGGACCTTTTCCTTTGATTCCTAGAGGTCCTTTACCTGAATATCCCATCTTATCTATTAATTTATCTCCTAGACCAGATGACTTGGAAGGGAGTTTGGAGACTACAGAGTCACTAGTTTGCACAACTTGAGATTCAGGTTCATCTTTGTACAGCCATGATAGCACAACCTCATCCTCTTTAAATTCTTTCTTGGATACTTGTTCTGCTACAAAATTCTTTTTATATGCTTCAAGAGGTGTTTTAGAGTCTGGTTTGGATTGTTTCAAAGATTTCCCATAAGACTTAGGTGAGATAGGGAGAGATGTCAAAGATAAGACTGGCTCGATAGTATATTCTCCCATACTATTTTCTTTGATATTAACCTCTTTTGAAAGATCTTCCATTTTAGATGTGGATGCTTCTTTAGGTGGTTCAATAGAAGATTCTCTGTTATTAGGTACAAGCTTATCTGCACTTTCCTTCAAGGTGTTGCAAGTTGTATTTAGATCTGCAGGGATAGTAACCTCTACTCCTTCATAAGGAAACTTCAAACATTGATGGTATGTAGAAGGAATAGCTTGCATTTCATGTATCCATGGTCTCCCTAGAAGGACATTGTAGGCCAAAGGTAGATCAAGCACTTGACAGATGGTATCTTTGATAACTGGACCCACTCTAATAGGTAAGACAATGGTGCCTTTAGAAGATCTTTCTTGTTCATCATAGGCCTTGATAGTTATTTTCTTTCTAGGATCAATAGCCAATTCTAAAAATCCCAATTGTGTGATCAAGTTGTAAGAACAAATGTTTAGGTCAACGCCCCCATCTATCAACACACGTTTGACTCTACGGTTCTAGATCAAGACTTCTATATGCAAAGGCTGATTATGTGGGTGACTCAAGGAGTTGTCATCTTCCTCTGAAAAGGAGATATATTGTGGAGATGTAAGATGTCCAACCATAGTTTGGAACCTGTCTAAATCAAGGTCATCGGGAACATTGGAACCGAGCAAAGCTTTATCGAGAATGGCTCTATGAGCTAGAGATATTCGAAGCAACTCAAACATGGAGAGTTTTGCATTAGTGTGCTAGAGTTGTTGAACAATGCTATAAGATGTAGGCCTTGTATCCTTTGGATTGGAAGATTTGGAAGCAGCCTTCTGTTTAGAAGCAAATGAAAGATTGAAGGGCACCTTAAGGACATTTGATGAATCTGGGATTTGTCCTTTTAGATGCGTTTGAGCTTGTGATCAAGTAACTACATTAGCTGAGGAATGATCTCTATCTCTTTGTATGATTGTGATGACATTGCAACTTTCAGAGAGACATGGTTCAACCATATTGATGACAGTGTTATTTCTAGGGTAGGCATAGTTGACTTTTGCCCCCATATTAGGCTGAGAAGTTGAAACCTTTTGACCATGTTTCAAAAATGGTTCTGTGAATGTTGTATGATCATTATTGCTTGTGGGATTGTCAATTGTGATGTCTCCACTATTGATTAGATCTTGAATGGTATGCTTCAAGTGGTAGAAACTACTAGTTTTATGACCTTTACTCCAATGGAAATCACATAATTCATTATCCTTCCACCATATCAGTTTGGGGTCCTGAGCATTCGGTCAGATTGGTGGTAAAGAGATGATGTTATCAGCCAGTAGATTTTTCATAGCTGATTCTAAAGACTCTCCTAGAGGAGTAAATTTTTTATGTTTATCCCATTTTTTGAATTCCAGCTTCTTTTGAGATGGTTGAGAAGACTTTTGCTTGGAAGCTTTAATGGCTTGAGTGCCAAGAGTGAGATTGTAGCTTGGTGCCTTTTATGGGGCATGGAAATTTTCTACAATGCCATCTGTGATGATGCCTTTGTTCTTGTTCCAATTTTTGTTCTTGTCTTTGGAACTAGATCTAGATTCATACTTGTCTTTTTGGAGTGTGATTTCCCCTTTTTTTACAAGCACTTTTTTGATTTTGATAGAATTATCCACCATCTTGTCAAAAGATGTATGATCTTGCATTTGTAGAGGATAATTGAGCTCTAGAACAAGGTTATTGATAAAGATTTCAAGTTTCTCCATTTCAGGAATTGGTCTAGCATATAGAGAGAACTTCCTTCACCACCTCTTGAGGAAAGTTAGGAATGATTCTCCTGGATATTGCTTGAGATTACAAATATCAATCATGGTGATCGGATGCTGAATATTGTAGGAATATTATTGATAAAACAATTTAATCAATTCCTCAAATTTTTTGATCGTAGGAGGCAATCTTGAAAACCACTGAATGGATGCTCCGCCTAGAGATCTAGGAAAAAGATGCATCAGATAGGTCGGTTCATGCATGAATTTCATGGATTGCGTACAGAATTCTTTGACATGATCTTGGGGATCAGAGTGTCCATCATACTTTTCATACTTCGGCATCTCCACTCTTTTTGGAAATGACAGCATGTATAAGTCTTTGTTAAATGGAAAAGGACATAGAGCCTCCATGGAGAAATCTTTGGGTTCCTTCTCTTTCTTGAGATTGTTAAGTTCAACTTGTATAGCATGCATTTGTTTCATCATAGCTATGAGTGGATTCTCTTCCTCATGTGTAATGATGTCTTCAACATTAAAGTTGGGAGGAAGTTTAGCTCCTTGATGAGCTAGTTGTAAAAAGTATGCTTCTCTATTTTCTTTCAAGAAATGTCTCATCATCTTGTTAAATTCATCATCATTTTGGCAGCGAGCAATTTCTTCAGGGTGGGTTCCTGATCTGCACCATGTTGAGATTGAGCTCTTTGAGAGCCAAAATTTGTCCCTGCTTGAGACATGGTAGGATTTTGTGGACTCCTTGGATTAGATTGATGAGGGGTATGTTGAGTACCTCCGTGAATCGATGGAGGGGGTACGTAACCAGATTTCAATCGATAGTTTCCAAGACCGTCATCCTCGTAAAGACCAGAATTGATGAGTTGCTCAAAAGTTAGATTTTGGATAGTGGTAATAGATTTCTTGTGAGAGGAAGCTCTAGTCTCCACCATCAACTTTGAGTGAAACAAAAGAATAAGATTCAGATAATTGAAGAATGAATTGAATCAAGATGATCAAATGATGCAACCTTGTCAAGGTTTGATTGATTTGAAGATTTGATTAGATGTGGATGAAGGATATTGTGCCCTGGATGTATGGGTAGGTTCCCAAAAGATAGCAGACAAGATATCAAAACACTTAGTTGTTTTGATGATTGATTGATTGAAGATTGATAGTTATGACAAGGTTTTGACACGAGATGATAAAGACTCAAATCGATTAGATAGAAAGCTGAATCAGATTCAAAAGGCCACTTTAAGAAAATGATTGGACTCTTAATAGCTACTGCTCTATTCCTGACACAATGATCCATTCGACTGATTTTGAAACTAGGTTGAAAGAGCTAAATATCTAGCAATCTAGACAATTTTCTGACAACTTTCAAAAATTTCCCAAATGACACTCTGAAAAACTCGTACGACAATGGGTAGGCTATGAAATGATAGTTGACAATATCATATGATAGTTGCAAGATTTTGACTTTGAAGATTTGGTGGCATGAAAACTCATACGACACTAGGTTTGCTATCATACGATAGATGGGTTGCAATGAAATGACACTTGATGGAAACTCGTATGACTTTCTGACCTCCTGAGATGACTTTTGACTCTAGAAAAGAATTTGACTTTAGATTTTGCAAATTTTGAGTTTTCAGATTTGAATTGTTTGCAAATTTCAATGTCTAGATTTGAAGATTGTAACAGATTTGTCTGTTTTTAATAACCAAATAGATAAACAAGCATGCAAAACAGCAAGCAAGTGATTTCAAGAATGTCTGAAAATAATGAACAAGGGCAAAAGCAACCTTGTGCATGAACAATCAAGTGACTTATTCATTCTAATCCTCAGAAGCGCTAATTGTGTATGTTCCAAAAATGTTTTGCAATAATGCACATATACCCTATAAAATGAAAATTTGGCCTCGCTAGGGTTTTTAGTAATGGTTTGACTCTACAACTTTTATGATCCAAAGGGGTGAACTCCAATCCTGGCGCACCAGGGTTTTGACATAGTCCGAGAACTTAATCTTCAAGAGCTACTAGGGAGATCTGACAACCCAACAATGAACCATACCCATGGAGATTTCTTCCACAAGGACATTTATATAGCGGCTATCACTACCACGGCAAAAAATGGCTATGACTGCTTGAGTTTTTGTCAACGTAGTTTTCCCTATGAAGGGATTGTCTACTATGGTTAACCCTCTCTAAAGATGACTTGCAATAGTATACCACAAGGGGACTTGGCTCCAGATCCAAGGTTTTTGACACCTTTTCACTTTTAACCCAAACAAAGCAAGCAGATTAATCCGACATGCTAAGACAAAGTTTTGCTTCACCAAGGTCTATGATGCCAACTCCACATGATCTATCAACCTCTCCGGGGAGAGAATGTATCAATCAATAAGAGAAGGTGCACTAACCAATTTTGATTCACCAAAGCTCATGATGTCAACCCCACATGATCTATCAACCTCTCCTGGGAGAGAATGTATCGATTAATAAGAGAAGACACACTAACCAAGTTGAATGTGAAATGCACTAAGTATCCTCCCTACCTACAAGGATTTTGTCATCAAGAAATTTTTTTCTAGGAATCCAATCTCTCAAGAATCACGAATAGTGTTCATAGGGCCTAATTACTATGTGAGCACAAATATATTCCCGAAAGTAAATCTACCAAAAGTACCCAAAAAGTAGAAAGGGGAACACTTAACACTTAAAGTGAATATGAGATGAGTCCACAAGGTGGAACACTTAACACCTCACACAAGCTGAAAATGAGTCCCCAACTTAGAAAACAAGTGAGTTCCTAAAAGCACAAAAGGGTTGCCAAGTGGAACACTTAACGCTTCTATCCTGTTGACCCCTCCCCTTTATGGCACTGAGATTGCAACCACGGGGCGAAAATGAGGGACCGGTGAATTAGCGAGTCCAATAACCCAAGATAGAAATCAAGATCAATCACAAGTATCTAAGACTACATAATGAATCCTTAAGGGGTCACAACCTAGTATCAATTATGCAAGTGTGTAAAACAAAAGCATGAAAAGAATCACCCAAGCTAGACACGCGAGAGATTTATTTTAAGTCCCAAATTGAAATATCATTAGATGAAGGAGAATACCTGGGATCCTTGCAACGCACTAAGTAGATTTTACCTGATTTTTAGCAATTTTTGTTGACCTTTACTATGCAAGCAAGCTACGAACTCTCCAACAAGCCAACAAACAAACAAGATATGCAAGGTATATTCAATTTATGAAAACCCTAGGGTTAGATCTAAAAATTAATTTTTGGGAGCAATAATAACCAGAAATTAATCCAAATGACAACTCATATCATGCATTGAATCATATAAAAATAAGTGCATATCCATCACAAAATTTTATTTTTTTTGCACTCAATTTGACCTAGTCAACAAGATCTAATTTTTTTGATATGATTTTGGCCACAAAAATAGAAATTCAAAATAGAAACCATTGCTAGAAAATAGAGAGATTTCCAAAAATGCAAAAATTTTAGAAAAATCACTTCATTTCTGCCCTAGAGACCCGTTTTATCAAAATAGACCAATTTTTGTAAATTGACTATTTGAGCTATTATATCATGTCAAAATTTAAAACAAAAAAAATGGACCCCCTATAGAATTTAAAGAGATTTTTGAAAATCTAAATGTTTTTTAAAAATATGCTGATTTGCATCAGATATTAATTTTTTCTAGAATTTTAAAAAAACATTATTAAAAATTTCACACATCTCAAAAAATTCTAATTTTTTTATTGTAGCTTTCATGATTTGTCAACAACTTACAAAAAAAAATTTAGACCAAAAATCCAAGCCGTTTGGTAGATAAAATTAAATCTTTGAAACTTTAGGGTTTTAGCTCCCCAAAAAAATCAAAACTAGCATGCAAAGGTGGGTTGCCCCACGGTGGGTGCAAGAAATGTGTGTGTGAAAATTTTACCTGATCTATAGACACAACACTTTAGTAAAATATTAGAGGTTAGCAAAAATCAAAATCGTGCAAAATTGAAATCTAATTTAACCAAGCGATTTACTGCCTTCTAGTAGGTGCGAGATTAATGTTCTCAGATTGTTATCGAGATCAGTGACCTAGATGACACCTAAACAAAGGATTTGAATGGAATTGATCTAGATATGAATTGAATGCAATTAATCTATATTTTTGAATTTTCTATGCAATAAGAATGATAAAAACTGATATGAATCTATGCTAATATGGAAATTGATATGCTAAAATGATCTAACAATGATATGAAAAAAAATCTAAATGAATGTAAAAAAAAAACAAATTGATCTCACAATAGCCTTGATTCACAATAAGCTTTGATTCTCCAAATTCCAATTTTTTAAAATAGTTGTGCAATTCGTAGATGACTTTGGCAAAGTAAGCTTGCAAAATTATGAGATGCTTTGAGATGAGCTAAAGCCTTGATTTTATAGAAATCCAGGGCTTTGGAGGTGCATGAGAAAAAAGCCATAAATTACTCAAATAACTCAGGTTGATTTTTGAGTTATTTTTAAATAAAGGATAATTAACTCACAAAAATATGCAAAAGCTAAGTTTTAACTCAAAATAGAGTTTAGCTTTAATTGATAATTGATAGTTGTCTGCTTTTATGATTGTGCATGTTTTATTTATGAATTAATTTAATAATAAAGTGATTTATGCTCAACTTAACTGATTTTTGAAAATAAATAATTGATTTATGGGTTAATCAATTATTTAATCAAACTTTTATTAAAAACTACATTATTAAATAATGACAACTTGCTTTAATTAATTAAATAAAAATTTAATCAATTATTCATAGGATATTGGATTTATTGTCAAAATTAAATAATACAATTAATAATAGATAGAATTAAATTTAATTACATAATTAAGTGGCAAGATATTAAATCTAATTAATTAAATATGAAAATATTCAATTAATCAAACTTAGGATAAATGTGATTTATTGCCAAATAATCACTAAATTAAAGATAATTAAGATAATTACGAATATTGCTAAGAATATTCCTTGATGCAGAATTTAAGATAATCAATTATGATTCGATGATGTTTAGATGTGCCTTAGATTAGGACTTCGATGTTGATTTCATTTGAATTGTTGATATAGGAGATTAATGAACTTATAGCCCATTTTTGGGGTATTACAGTAGGGGCAAGGCTGCAAGCCTTTCTTTTCCTCCAAACATTGCACACTTGATGCATTTTCTCACATACTCATGACTTTCCTTAAAGATAGATGGCCAATAATATTCAGCCCTCATGATTTTAAAAGCAGTAGTCCTAGGAGAAAAGTGACCTCTAGAAGGTCCATCATGAAACTCAAATAGGATGTCTGCTACCTTTTCTGAATCAATGTATCTCAAAAGGACACCATTGTGATCCTTTCTAAAAAGAACTTCATTTATCAAGACAAAAGGAATAGATTGCAATCTATAGTACCTCCTTTTTGCTAAATCTAGGCTTACAGGACATTGTCATGTCTTCAAATAATTGATCATATTAGGCAACCAACTTGTTGCCTTGGCTTGTTCTTCTGTAGAATGCACCACCAGAGATGCATATATTTGCTATGATTTCTTTGAACTCTAATCTGATGCCAAATGTTCACAAAGACCTCTTCCTCTAACCAGCTTGGTGGTCTGAATATCAATGTCATATTCCATTACCTTGGTGATCCAACTAGCTCTTTTCTCATTTAAGTCCTTGGAAAGCAAAAATTCTTTGACACTTAGATGAGTAACCTTTAAATGTACCTTTCTATGGGTCAATAGATATCTGAACTTCTTAAGGCTTTTTACCACAGCAAGTACATGTTTCTCTACAGAAGAGTATCTCTATTCATACTCTTCTAAACCTTTGCTAAAGAAAGCAATAGGCTGCTCCAATCCATCTGCATTTTCTTGAGTCAACATTGCAGATATAGCATCATGACCTCCATAAGCATAAAGGATAAAATCCTTACTGAAATTTGGGTTTAGGAGAGCAGGAGCCTCTGTTAAGGCCTCTTTGATAGCTTGGAAATTGACTCTCCCTTCTTTGGTCCAATTGAAAGCTGAACTCCTTTTCAACATGGTTGTCAAAGGCTTTAGCAAATCTACAATGTTAGGCAAGAACCTCCTAACAAAATTAATCTTTCCTATGAAAGATTGGAGACTTTTCTTATGGTGTGGTAAAGGTAGCTCTAGGATAGCTGCAATTCTCTCAGGATCTACTATGATCCCTTCTTTAGATACTACATATCCCAACAATTTTCCTTCATGGACTGCAAACATACACTTCTTGGGATTAAGAGATATCCCAAATTCTCTACACCTTTCAAAAATCTTCCTCAAATGTTTGATGTGGTCTACTGCATGTTTAGAATAGATAGTTATGTCATCTAAGTAGACTAACACAAACTTATACATGAGGCTCTTAAAGGCCATATCCATTACCTTTTGAAATGTAGCACCTGTATTTGACAAACCAAAGGGCATCTTTTGATAAGCCATGGTTCCCCACTTGGTTGTAAATGCATTCTTGTATTGATCTTATTCATTCACTAGAATCTAATTATATCCTAAATAGCCATCCAATAATGAAAATCTCTCAAATCCAGAGACATATTGTAAGATTTATTCCATGGAGGGCACTGGATGGTGATCTTTTAATGAGGCCCTATTAAGATCCCTGAAGTCAACACATAACCTCAGCTCCCCATTCTTCTTCCTGACAGGAACAAGGTTGGAAACCCAACTAGTATGCTTGATGGGGTAGATGATACCACTTTCTATTAGTTTGAGCACTTCTTTATGCATAAGTGGCTCAAGCTTGGGATTAACAAGCCTCTGCTTCTGCCTTACTGGTTTGGCATTAGGTTCTAATTCAATAGTGTGATGAGAAAGGGCTAGATCAAAACCTTTGAGGTCTTCATATTTCCATGCAAAAACATCACTGAATTCTTTGAATAATTGGGTATAAGCTTGCTTCTCCAATTCAGTGTTTACTTTTCCAAATTTTAAGCTCTTACCTGGTTCCAACTCTAAGTCAATAGTGTGTTCTTGTTGAACTACCAGACTAGCTTTGCTTCTCTTAACCTCATCATCCTTATTGAAGACAACCTCCAAGGTGACAAGACCTCTAGGCATTTTATTAGACTTAAGTTGTATCACTTGATCACCATAGTTTTGTGATAGCCTATCTTGATTATGCTCTGAAAAGACATCTTCTTCAAACAAGAATTGTATAATTTGTTCATCATTGTCAAACACTTGCCAATTGACATAATTATCAAGAATGGAAGGTCTGAAAATCACTTTGATATGTTGTTGATCCATTTCTTTTGAAATGCTATTTGGAATGTCATACTGAGATCCAACAACAGCTAACCTATCTGCATTTTGATTTAGCTTCGTAGGGATAGAAACAATATTGAAAGCATAGAAATCTTCAATTACATCCCAAACTCTATGCTTGTATGCCTTCAAAGTGTCATTTTTGGTTGCACTTATCCCTCTTACTTGGCTAACAACTAATTCACTATCACCATAAACTTTTAAGGCCTTAAGCCCTCTCTTTCTAGCCCACTCTAGTCCATTGACTAGACTTTCATACTCTGTAGTGTTGCTAGTGCAGCAGAAACTAAATCTAAAGGTAGTATAATACCTTTCTCCTTTTGGGGACACTAGCATAGCACCACCACCAGAACCATGTCTACTTCTAGCCCCATCAAAAAATAGTTTCAGAACCTGATTGTTCTGATCCTCTGAATCAATATCTTCTTTGAAAAGGCTTGGCTCTATGGATCCATCTTCTTGTATCAAATAAATTCCCAAACCAAAATCCCAAACAAGATTTTCTTGAGCCTCTGAAACTGTTTCATCTACTAAAATATCAAGGATACTTTCTATTTTTGTGTCTGCTTCACTAATGGTTTGGAAGTCACTGTCATCAAATATAGGGTAGTTTACATTGATGGTATTGGACACATATGGTTCTAACTTGATGGTAACCTTGGTCCCATACCTTGTGTGAAATAAAATGTGAGACCAGTCAGAAGATAGGTAGCCTCCTATCTTGGTTGTAAACTCCCTTGAAAGACAGCAAATAATGCAGGGATATCTATAATATATATATCAAGGAGGATGGAAAAATTAGGACTGGCATGAAGGATCTGACTGGTATCCTTGGCCACACCTATAGTATTGACTGAGGATCCATCAAGTTGGGTAACCTTCTTTTGAAAGGGCTCATATTTTAGTCCTAATTGGGAAGCTACCTTCTTGGGCATGATAGTGCTAGTAGCTCCACTATCTACCATACAATTATGTACTAAAGATTTTCCAATGATTAAATATACATAAAAGGGAGGTGGCTTTGAATTCCTACCTTTCATGGCATTGGCCTTGGAGTTTCTACTTGGAGCCTCCTTTTCTTGATCAGTGTTAACCAACACTAGCCTTGCAGCTTCTTTTGTAGGTTGAGGAGTTGTCACCTCTGACATAGCCTTCAAAATTTCAGGTTGTCCTGGAAGAGCCAAAGAGTCCCACATGGACATAGTGACATTGACCTTCTTCATGTTGTCTACAATTTTGAAAGGTGCTATAGTGTGTACTCTTTGTTGTGCCTTTACTATGATGGGCTCCACCTCTTTAGGATGTTGGCCTTCCTTGCTTGTGATGACAGGAGCCTCCTTAGGTGTGATGGGATCAGCTTGTTGCACTGGCTTTGTAGATGTAGTGGCTTTGGCATTGGAATCTACTCTCTCCATGTCTTGAGCTCTTCTCTTTTCTCTTGTATAGGCAACAAAAGAAACTTCATCATTGACTCCATTGATGTTTGGTTGCTCTGAATTGAAAAGAGCAGTCTCATTTTCTTGTGGTTCTTGTTGAGGAATTGACCCACTAGATGAAACCTCTGATTGAGCTTGTGAGGCATTTTGAACCATTAGAGCTTGGTTCATCCATCCATTTGAACATGTAGCCTAATTGTGAGGTTGACTACAAGGAAAACACCATTCATTATCCATAGCCATATTGTTTTGACTAGGAACCATATCCCTCATTGGATTTGCAGAATTTAGAGGTGCAGGGTTATATGGTTGGAATGGTCTCTGATTAAAACTTTGTCTCTATCCTTGATAACCTCCTTGGTATGGTGGCCTATTTTGTTGATAAGGTTGTCCCTGATTCTGATATTGTTGATTAGGACCTTGGCCTTGTTGCTGAAATGGTGGTCTGATTCCTTGACCTTTTTTCTTCAAATTTGTAACCTCTTTAGTCAATGTCTGCAACAAGTTTGTCATTTCTTGCTGACTACTCTGTTGGCTATTCTTTATCTCTTGTAGCTCTTAAGAGAAACTAGTTGTTAGCTCTTGACCACTGGTACTAGCTTGAGGTGCTAAAATGGTGGGGATAGGGGTAAATGGGGGTACTTGTGTAGGTGCAATGGGCTGAAGGCTAGGGAAAATGGGCATTGGTGGCCTTCTAGCAATCATGCCTTCTTGGATTAAACAATTTTCAGCCTTGATAGCTATGTCAAAAGCTTGGGGTAAAGAAGTACCACCCATAGACTAGATCATGATAGAAATTTTACCATTTAGGCTTTGCAAGTAGTAAAGGAAAGCATGGTCCACTAATGGTCTCACAGAAACTAGAATTCTATTCCATGTTTTGAGGAATCTACTATTGTAATCTATCATTTGCTCTTGAGGATCTCTTTTAATGGTTGCTAACTACTCAACTAGAGACAAATTATCTAATTTATCCTCAAAATGTTTACTTAATGCATCCTCTAACTCATCCCATGAAGTAATGGAACCAATAGTTAGAGTTCTAAACCATTCTAGAGCCTTACCTTTTAGAGAGGCTGCTAATAATTTGGTGGCCACATCCTCTTGAGTTATGTTGTGTATGCTGTAGATGGTGGTCACATCTCTTATGTGTTCAAAAGCAGTTGTCTACCCTTCACTTGTGAAATTAGGTATACTTTTAGGTGCCACCAAGGGCACATCATGATGTTGAGAAAAGGCTAATGGACTCCCTTGGTTGAAAGGTGCAAAGGAAAACTGTCTAGCCATTGTAGGAGTTGGAATCTAAAGGTTGACACCTATGTGAGTTGTATTTGCTGTAGGATTTGAATCCTCATCTTCTGAGATGAAAGGGGAAAGGTATCCTTTCTGAAGTATCAGGAGGTGTTGATTGAACTCTCCTTGTAGGGGATGTTCTTTGAGCTGACCTACCTTTGTGAATTCTTCTTGAGGGCAACTCTAAAAATTTTGTAGGATTTGAGCTCCTAGTCTCAATCTTTCTCATAAACCTTAAACAAGGTTGGCCTGGATCTGTGAAATCAGTGGAGTCACCAGATATACTTGATAGAATGAATTCTAAAAGCTTGTATTATGTAATCTATATATCAGAGATAACATAATCTTCAACAATGAACTTCTTTTGTAGTCCCCAGTGGCATGCCAGAATTGTTATACACTAGCACCAAGGTGGGGAGTCCTTGAGCTTTAGTCTGATCTTTGTAGTCTTTGTGTATTGAACTTCCTTAATCATTTTGTAGATGAACCAATAGGAACACCTTTGGACTTCAATCTAATCTATAGTCCCATCGGGCGTGCCAAAATTGTTATACACTAAGTTTGCACCCTTGTTTCAAGCTCTTGTAGTCTTGATAACCTACTATAACATGGGAATCATCTCCAGGTTGTGGGACCTATTCTAACCAAGATGAGACCTCTAGGTTCTAGGCTAGTTCCTCTTGGATAATCACCTTAATTTTCTTCTAGACGTGAAAAGTAAACTTTAGAGGGAAAGGGATAGAAGGAATGCTTGGAAAGGGAAATGACTGAAAGAAAACTACCTACTAGGTGATGCACCAAAATTAGGGTTTGGATCTCAGTATAGAGGAATGGAATCAATGAAAGGCTCAGGTCTAATAGGTCACAACTTACTGAATAGGCTTGCATAAGTGTTTCATAGGAGGGCTTGAACATAAGACAACCTATGACCTGCAAGCAGACATTCACTTCTGCAACTCAGTGTAGGATTGAAACAAGACTGTTAGGGGGTTGAAGTATACCCACAAAACATCTAAATCAGATCAAACAAAATAAAACACAAAATTATAGAAAGGAAGAGGGATTAGGAACCCTAAGATATTACTGAAAACATCATATACTTTAATCCAATAAGAGATAATTCAAATAGGGAAGCATAGGGACATGAAGAATTGTCACAAAATACCTCTGCAATATTTGGATTATCAATGGGAACTTTACAAATATATAAGCTAGAGGGTAGAAATGATACCACAAATGACCTTTAAGAAAAGATGGAATTCTTCTACAATTGTTCAACTTCCACTCAAAAGCTCTAAAAATACAATATATACATCCTCCTTGCACGCAGGCCAGAGTCAAAAAATCTAACTAGGGTTACATGGTTTTTTAATATAATAATCAAACCCTAACCAAAACAAATCTAATCATAAATACATCTCTGAAAAATCAAAGTCAATTAGATATTTGAGTTTATGTGTCCATACCTATACCTACAATCAACCTGCAAACAAGCAACCCAGACTCATGTACCTCTCTTGCACAAAGTCTTGCCATGACTGCACTGATTGGTACTCTCAGAAAACAAGAAAGGACCAAAGACAGCCGCCCAAACTCTTGTCAGCATTTTTCTCAACTGCAATCATCCTTGAAACATAAATTTTAGCTACCCATTTTTGTCACAACCGACCATTGGATCAAAACCTAGAAAAAAATCCATAGAGTAATATTTAAAATTTGAATACTAACAGCTAACCGGGTGGCACCACACTTTTCTTGTATCGATGACCATCGTTTAAATCTTAATCTCCTTTTAAAACACAACCGTTAGATCTTCTTATTTACCCAGGAACCATTCATCTATAGAATTAACCTCAAGTCCACCTCGTGTTAACTTTTCACTTCAGTCACAGAGTCATTTAAACTTTTAGTTGACCCTAGTTAAGTCTGGAAAACACAAAAAATCTCTTTAGTCACAGATTCATGAAATACTCTTAACCCTAGGCCTAGAGCTGCCACATGTCATTCTTTTATTCGCCCTTGACCACTTTGTAGGCATACACCTCGGCAAGTTTTGACATGGTCCCACTATAGCTTAGATTCCAATCTAACGGCGAGCGCATGATCTTATATGTCAGAAAGATCCCCTGTGCTTTTACGCCAGCCATAGATCTTTATTAGACCAAGACCCCTCTAACAAATGGACCCACTAAAAATCTAGTCATCACCACATGGACCAATCAAATGCCTCACACATTAGCCCATCTGACAACGCAGACCCACGGCCTACAAAAAGAGCATCGGATTATTGTCACAAGATCGCAAGGGCTTGGAAGATCCCTTGCAATCAAGCAACAATCATAGATCTTCAGTCTACTGACATCCTTGTAGATACTCTAAAATGGTCCCACTAACAGATCCTAGTTGTCACCTGGCCAACCAATGAAGATTGAGCACGTCAAAAATTGAGGATCCACCTGATAGAGCCTAGAGATAAAGCAAGATCAACGGTTGTCGCATGATCACAAGGAATATTCAGAGCCCTTGCGATCATGCGACCGCCATTGGATTGAAAGGAAAGGTAGCCCACTGGGCTGATGCTGATTTGTCTCCACACTGTACTCTCACCAACCAATCAACCACCACCCCCTCAGATATGTTAGCACCTAGAAAAAATTTCTTGGCTTTAGCTTTTTTCTTCTGGTCCCTGCAGTCATTTTTTTGTCTCTGGCCTTGAAACCCTTGCAAAATTTCAAAACTAGCCATTACATCAGAAAAAACCTAAAATGCCTTGGCCTTATTCTATTTTCATGTTACTTTTTCAAGTGACTTAAAATCCTAATCTGCATGTGCTAATTAAAGTCCTTTAAGGTCTTCGGTAGTTAGGTTTTCATGTCCAGCGGGGTCCCTTTTAATTTTTCCTAAGTTTCTACCCCAGTGGTCTTTAAATTTTCCCTAAGTCCATGCGCTAATATTTTTTAATGTTTTGGCTTATGTGTTTCCTAGGCCTGGCTCTGACAACATCTACATCTAATGGCTATCGTTAAAGCATAAGCGATGTGTCACAGGCTTGTGAAGTTGTGACAACCATTCATTCTCTCTATGATGTAGCCTTTCATATCAGTGGGTCCACTGCCATGCAAGCACAGTTGTCAATTCTTCATTGGTCAATGGGAGTATGAAGTGGAGTGCTGTCAGTAGGACTAGATTTCTTGGCGTTTAGGTAGGTTAAAGTTTGGTTTGATCTTGACACTGTCGTTATTTTTCCAGGATGACATGCTCAACCTTTAACACAATGGTATAGTGATGGCCATTGATTCTCTTAAAGGAAAAAGTAGGTGGTTCCATTGCCAGGTAGGTACAATTGGTGATATTTGATTGGTCCACGGTGTAGTGACTAGGTAGGTTGTCAGTGGGTCCTAGTATCCGACGTGTCAGAGGATCTTGATGTTGTCAGTGAATCGATGAACGCTGTAAGTTCTTATCAAATTTGTTAGAGGCTTGAGATTTTGCACCAGCTGTTGATTTTATATCATGTTAGAGGGTTGTCAGAGTAGGGAAGGATTCTTCATCCGATGGTTGTCTTATAATCTGATTGAATCTTTTGGCTCTACGTGAAGATGAGACAACTGTCGATCTTCTTGATGTGGGCCTAGTAATTTCTTAGTCTTTTGGTAGTTCTAACAAATGCTTTCTTTGTTCACTGGTTCACGTGATGTTTTAGTGAAGGCTCTAAAGACTTAGCGATTTGACGAATAGTGTTCGCATAGTAGCCAAATGAATTGGCAGAAAGGTGAAACATTCAGCAAATAGGCACTAACCTTTTGTCACCAGTTTGCTAAATATGGGATTGAGGTTAAATATTTTCCTTTAGTCACCAAGTCGCAGAGTTAAAGATGGGTTAAGGTTTTCTTTCCACGAATAGAAAAAAGCATTGTCACGTAGTCGCTAGGAGTTAACCCGAGGGTGGCGGTTGAGTTAAGACTTAAGGACCACGAAAAAGAGAGATCGAATGGTCGTGATATAAAGTTGATCTTAGTTTGAATGATGACCATTTATTTGCTATAGGTGCCATGAATGTGACCGTTGTAATTCAAATTTGAATTTTTTGAGGGTTTCCTGTGACAGAAAGGACTAAAATTCAATGCAGAAGTGACTGGAGCTGGTGAGAGATGATTTGTTTGCCATTGCAATGTGGTCCAAGGTGTGATGATCGATTGGAAAGATTTGTACCATGCAAGGAATGAGATGAATGGCTCAAGGTGTGTTGCAGGTGGTTGAATAGATTGGTTTTCATGGTGGATTTATGATCTTCTATACACTGTTCTGATAATTATCATAATTTGAGATCAATTTTTGATCTTTTCTTCACCAGGTGGCTTGGTTTTCCCCAAAGTGCAATAAATTATGATCTTTTGAATTGTTTTGGTGGGTGGAAACCCTAACCCTTACCATGGTTATCCGTAGCTTGTTACATCCTAACTTGTGTAGGATTCCAAGATAACCAGGGGTATATATGGCTATATTTTTTATGGTGTAATGGTTCTGAAATCCTGGTTCCTAAGGGTGCCTTTTCAGTTCCATGAAGGGTCCTCTTCCTGTAGATTTTCTCTACTTCTCTACATATAGGGTGTTCTTCCTTCCTTTGTTGGCTTAGAGAATATGATATGTATTATAATGGATTTGTCTTATGTATGAGGATTCAGTTTACTCTTACTGTTACCAAGCTATCTCCATTTGAATCTTGAATTCATTAATCATACATCAAGGGTGTTTGATTTTTCTATTTGCATTGCCTATGTGTTTGCAAGTGGAGTTGTCCTCGCAGAGATAACTGGTTCAGGATTAGTTTTCATGTATGTATGATCTGAGGTGTCAAAGATATGTCATGCTTGTCTTCCAATGGATGATGGTTAATGTATTGTCTATTTATAGGTCTCTTCTAAGGGGAGGGTTAAAATCCTTTGGATGGATAATAACATACTTGAATACACAGGTGGGTTGTTAAAGTGAGGTTTGGTCATGGTGTGTGATTGATGTTAGGCATCAACACATTGAGTATTTTATCTTCTTATTTCATAGTTGTTTATTGCAATAGGGTATTTGACTCTATGGCCCATTGGACAAGGCACTGGTCTATGAAAGACTTAGGATATCTCAGGGGTCTCTTCAACCCAACATTAAAATCATGAAAATCAAATACCTTTTCCTTCAATGTTGGTAGTAGTATTAGGAGGTCCATTCTAGTCTTCAGATTCATTCTATGCAAATAGGGCTAGTTGCATGTGAATTGGCTTCATTGGGGTACAAGTTACCTGAAGGGGTTTGAAGATTATTCCACAATAATCTATCTGAAGGCCTATTGTTTATTTTAAAGTGTCTTGAGTGTGTAGATAAGGAAATACCTACCTGAGTGATGTGGAGCTCAAAGAAGAAGGAGTATGTTCTCTATCCTCATCAATTGGACTATTTTCTTGTCAAACTTGAGTGCCTACCCTGAGAGTTAAGCCCATCTATTGATTCAAGTTTGGTCCTACAAGGAAAAGCTCCAACAAATTGGTGACTCTACTGGGGAAATGATAAATGATAGCAAGTTTAAGATGTCCAATTCCTTGCTTTGCTAAGCTATCCCAGAGTCTGGTTATATGATCAAAGAGTTAGATATAAAAATAAAGCATTTGCTAATATCTTCTCAATAAGTGTTGAGTGGCAGCTCTGAGGTTCTTTGTTTGATCATTGCAATTTCTGATAAATAGTGAGGCCTTGTGAAGTTCTTGGTTGATGGGAAGAAGACACAAAAGTGAATTATTTTTCCTCTTCAAGGATGTGGTGACTCTACATTGCAAAGAATCTGATGGAACTGCATGATGAGCTCTAGATTTGCCCTGCCTTCCAGTCAATAAAGTTTTTCTGCTGCAGAACTTCCAGGTATCATGCTTTCATGTTTGGAAATGATTCCTTATTAAGTGATCAAGCACTAGGAAAAGGAATAAGGTGTGAAGTATGTAGGAAGGGTTTGGTGACAAAAGAATATTAGTTTCAAGTATAGATTTCCTATCATTAGTCTTGAAGATTTTCAAGTGGGTGTGCAAAAGCTGCAGCTAGTGATGGATGTTCACAAGGTTTCTTTTGTCAGAGGATATGTGCCATTTTGTTATGATGGCATACCATGTTTCCCTAATAAGATCCCTGATGGAATCAGGACATATTTACCAAAGTATAATAGGGACCAGTATCAGTTAGCAAGGAAACATGTTCAATGCTTTGTTGATGTAATGTGTGATTTTGATGTTTGCCATGAAGACCTATGGATGAAATTGTTTTTTCAAAATTTAGAAGGTGATGCTAGAGACTAGTTCTCTTTTCTACCAACATGTTCTATCTCATCTTGGAGTGAGATGCATTCGACCTTCATGGAGCAATTTGGAGAAAGGGTAAGCATATCTAATTCCTATGATAAGTTTTTAAAGATTCATATTGAGAGTGATGAACTTGTTCCTCATTTCAATATCAAATTTTCTAAAGTATTAAATGATATCCCTGAGAATTATAGACCCAATGATCAAGTATGTATGAATGTCTACTTTGATGCATTTGGTAAGAAAATGAACTACTTGCTGAGGGATAAAGAACCTAGGTCATTATATCATGCATTTGTAACTACGATGGATATTGAGAACAATTTGAAATATGGATTGACCAGAGGTAATTTTTCCATGAATGTGTGTTGGTATAATGAATATGAAAGAAAAGAAGATAATAGTGTTGATACCACAACTCCAAATCAGTGTATCAACACTCTTGCTGTAGTTTTTAATCAAGTTGAAATGTCAAATTAGGATGTGTGTATAAATGTTGTTGAGTCTTTTGATACTGATGAGACATGTGTTCAGGATGCTACAATAGTAAGATATATTCCAGACCTTGGTAGAATTGAGCAGTGTGATGGTGTTTTGAGTTGTGAATTAGCCACTGCAGTCAATTCTTGTAATTTTGATTATAAGCATGATTTTGCTTATGTTCCTAGGCATGAGGTTGTTGCTTCTATGTCTCAATATCATACAAATGAGGAGGCTGAAAGTTGTGTCTCTACTGATGAGTTTGAAGTTGCTGCACAAGATGAGGAATGTGATTCATAGATATATCAGTCACAGTCTGAGGAACATAGTTCTAAAAGTGGTTACTCAAGTGAGAGTGATGAAGGCAGTGATTGTGAGGTGTCTTCATATGAGTCAGATGCCACATGGGAGGAAGAAAGTAATGATGGAAGTGAACACTCCTTTATCAATGATGGTATGTTTTCAATTTTTGAATCTGAAAGTGATTGTGCATCTCAATTTGTACAATGTACAAATCAGCTTGAGTATGGAGATGTTGAGAGTGTTTTGTCCTCAAAGTTTGAGGATAAGGAAATGGTAATTCAATGTGATATCAGTGAGGATGAACATGAAGATTTGAGTAAAAGGTTATCTAATGGCCCTGCATTGGATAATGAGGTTGCAACATATAATAGAGAGTTTAGGAGTGAACCATGGTTTTTCTATGATGGTTTTCTTAAACAGGATAATGAAGAAGATGCAATTATGGACACTATATGCTTGGTAGATGATGTTGACTATGAATCTTCATATAGTTCTGATTTTTCTTTGTGTGCTGAGAATCTCCATGGAGATGAAATGGGTAGTGAGTTTAAAGTGTTTTCTAATACTTTATATGATAAGGACTATGATGATGATCAACCCAGTTTCTATCATAATCTCCAACAAGGAGTATTACATGGAATTATCAATCCATTGTTTGAAGAACACATGGAGGTCTCAAATGTTAAAGAATTTGATGATGATGACATGTGTAAGTATAAACCTAATTATTCTTTTGAACTCCAACTAGCTACACCTAAGGATATGCATAATCAAGGTATGAATGAAGACTTTTATCAAATAAAGTATGTGACTTTTGCATTTCAGATTGATGGCATAGATGAATCAGTAGATAAAGATCAGTTTTAGTTTGATGATAATATTCATGAGCATGCTGAGTCTTACTTTCATAGTGAGCAAGATGATGAAAATGCTTTAGATTTTTACATGCACTATGGGAATGAAGACAAAAATTTTGTTTTGCCTAAAGGGCTGATTGAAAGTATTGATATGCCTGGTAAAACAAATGGGAATAAAGTATCCAGTTTACCTTAAGAAGAAAGAAATGAAAACCAGATTTTTGACAGGGGAAAAGATTGGTTCAAATTTTGAGGTTTCAGGCTTTTTGTAAAAAAAATGTGTACACTTTGTATATAGTTTCCCTTCCTATTTTCCCTGGTGTGTTCCCTATGTTTTTTGAGGTCTCTGTGCCCTTCTTCCAGTAGGTGGTCTACTTTTCCCAGAGATTTGGTTTCTTGCCATGCCTGCAGGAGGCATGCATCCCCAACTAGAGCCACTGTTAGCACCTAGAAAAATTTTCATGGCTCTAGCTTTTTTCTTCTGGTCCCTGTAGTCATTTTTGTGTCTCTGGCCTTGAAACCCTTGCAAAATTTCAAAACTAGTTGTTACGTGAGAAAAAACCTAAAATGCCCTGGCCTTATTCTATTTTCATGTTACTTTTTTGGGCAACTTAAAATCCTAATCTGCATGTGCTAGTTAAAGTCCTTTAAGCTATTCCGCGGTTAGGTTTTCATGTCCAGTGGGGTCCCTTTTAATTTTTCCTAAGTTTCTACCCCGATGGCCTTTAAATTTTCCCTAAGTCCATGTGCTAATATTTTCTAATGTTTTGGCTTATGTGTTCCCTGGGCCTGGCTCTGACAACATCTACATCTAACGACTGTCGTTAAAGCACAAGTGATGTATCAGAGGCTTGAAAAGTTGTGACAACCGCTCATTTTCTCTGTGACGTAGCCTTTCATATCAGCAGGTCCACTTCCATGTAAGTATAGTTGGGAGTTCATCATTGGTCAATGGGAGTATGAAGTGGAGTGCTATCAGTGGCACCAATTTTCTTGGCATTTAGGTAGGTTAAAGTTTGGTTTGATCTTGCGGCTGTCATTATTCTGCTAGGATGACATGCTTGACCTTTAACACAATGGTATAGCGAGAGCCATTGATTATCTTAAAGGAAAAAGTAGGCAGGTCCACCACTAGGTAGGTACAGTTGGTGATATCTGATTGGTCCACGATGTAGTGACTGGGCAGGTTGTCGGTGGGTCCTAGTATCTGGCATGTCAGAGGGTCCTGATGTTGCCAATGAATTGATGAACATCGTAAGTTCTTATCAAATTTTTTAGAGGCTTGAGATTTTGCATCGGCTATTGATTTCATATCATGTCAGAGGGTTGTCAAAGTAGGGAAGGATTCTTCATCCGATAGTTTCCTTACAATTTGATCAAATCTTTTGGCTCTACGCGAAGATGAGACAACTATCGATCTTCTTGATGCGGGCCTAGTAATTTCTCTATCTTTTGGTAGTTCTGACAAATGCTTGCTTTGTTCCCTAGTTCACATGATGTTTTAGTAAAGGCTCTAAAGACTTAGCAATTTGGTGAATAGTGTTCACATAGTAGCCAAATGAATTGACAGAAAGGTGAAACATTTGGCAGATAGGCACTAACCTTTTGTCACCAGTTTGCTAAATATGGGATCGAGGTTAAATGTTTTCCTTTAGTTGCCAGGTCAGGGAGTTAAAGATGGGTTAAGGTTTTCTTTTTGTGAACAAAGAAAAGCATTGTCACATAGTTGCTAGGAGTTAACCCAAGGGTGGTGGTTGAGTTAAGACTTAAGGACCGCAAAAAAGAGAGATCGAATGGTCATGATATAAAGTTGATCTTAGTTTGAATGATGACCACCGATTTGTTGCAGGTGCCATGAATGTGACTGTTGTAATTCAAATTTGAATTTTCTGAGGGGTTTCCAGTGACAGAAAGGACTAAAATTCAATGCAAAAGTGACTGGAGCTGGTGAGAGATGATTTGTTTTTCATTGCAGTGTGGTCCAGGGTGTGATGATCGATTCCAAAAATTTGTACCATGCAAGGAATAAGATGAATGGCTCAAGGTGTGTTGTAGGTTGTATAATAGACTAGTTTTCATGGTGGATTTATGATCTTCTGTACACTGTTCTGAGAATTATCATAATTGGAGATCAATTTTTTATTTATTTTTCACCAGGTGGCTTGGTTTTCCCCAAAGTGTAGTAAATTCTAATCTTTTGAATTATTTTGGTGGGTGGAAACCCTAACCCTTACCATGGTTATTTGTAGCTTGTTGCATCCTAACTTGTGTAGGATTCCAAGATAACCAAGGGTATATATGGCTATATTTTTTTACAGTGTAACGATTTTGAAATCCTGGTTCCTAAGGGTTCCTTTTTAGTTCCATGAAGGGTCCTTTTCTTATACATTTTCTCTACTTCTCTACATATAGGGTCTTCTTCCTTCCTTTGTTGGCTCAGAGAATATGATATGTATTGTAATTGATTTGTCTTATGTATGAGGATTCAATTTTCTCTTACTGTTACTAAGCTATCTCCATTTGAATCTTGAATTCATTAATCATACATCAAGGGTGTTCAATTTTTCTATTTGCATTGCCTATGTGTTTGCAAGTGGAGTTGTCTTTGCAGAGATAACTAGTTCAGGATTAGTTTTCATTTATGTATGAGCTGAGGTGTCAAAGATATGTCATGCTTGTCTTCCAGTGGATGTTGGTTAATGTATTGTCTATTTATAGGTCTCTTCTAAGGGGAGGGTTAAAATCCTTTGGATGGATAATAACATACTTGAATAAACAGGTGGTTGTTAAAGTGAGGTTTGGTCATGGTGTGTGATTGATGTTAGGCATCAACACATTGAGTATTTTGTCTTCTTGTTTCATAGTTGTTTATTGCAATAGGGTATTTGACTTTGTGGCCCATTGGAGAAGTCACTGGTCTATGAAAGACTTAGGATATCTCAGGGGTCTCTTCAACCCAACATTAAATTCATTCAAATTAAATACCTTTCCCTTTCATGTTGGTAGTAGTAGTAGGAGGTCCATTCTAGTCTTCAGATTCATTCTATGCAAATAGGGCTAGTTGCATGTGAATTGGCTTCATTGGGGTACAAGTTACCTAAATGGGTTTGAAGATTATTCCACAATAATCTATCTGCAGGCCTATTGTTTATCTTAAGGTGTCTTGAGTGTGCAGATAAGGCAATACCTTCCTGAGTGATGTGGAGCTCAAAGAAGAAGGAGGATGTTCTCTATCCTCATCAATTGGATTATTTTCTTGTCAAACTTGAGTGCCTACCCTGAGAGTTAAGCCCATCTATTGATTCAAGTTTGGTCCTGCAAGGAAAAGCTCCAACAAGATACATGTAGCACATTTCCTGACAATGGCCCGATTGATAAATAGCCAAATCACCAACCGCTGACGAATCAGAAGCTAGCAAATCAGATGAGGTGGCACCGGTCCCACTGACAATATACTGCACTGAAGGAAAAGGAAGATCGATGATGATTACAAGATCTCATGGAATCTTTCAAAGCCATGAGATCATGCAGCAACTGTAGATCTAGAATCTTGACCTGGCCACTGAACCAAGACCACCAACCGAAACGGTAACCGCTCACCAAATCGCAAAGTGTTAAGGGGTTAACTGCCAAGAATCAGAGATTTGGTGACTGAAGGATTTAAAAATTCACATGGGAAATGGGACCTTTAAGTTGTCGATAAAGTAACAAGGAATTAGAATGAAGGCTTAGGGTTTGCAGGGTTTATTTAGCTCAAACGACTACTTTTTGAATTTTTAAACTATAGACCAGGGAGTAAAACAATTTGCAGAGGCCAAAGGAGATGGCATAAGATCATAAAAATTTTAGGGATTATTGGTAGGATAAAAATAGAGACCATGGGATAGATATTAGCCAAATTTGCATGCATATGAAAATTAGGGTAACAGTAAGTGTTGTAAGCTCACTATACCTTTAACAGGGCTTTTGTATACCTTTAAAAGGGTTGACATTCCTCTAACAAGGAAATGTACTATGTAATTTACTCAGCTCATAATAGTGCTAGATCTCCTAACATGGATATTATACTTTAGTGTATAGTTGTGGGTACCATCCCCACTGGGGTTTTCCCTTGGCCAGGGTTTCCTAAAAAACAAATAATGGTGTTATGAGTTATATGTTATGTGTTTATGTTCTTTTCATTTCAGTATTCATATTTCTTATTTGTAATTGGTTTAATTTTAATTTAAAGTATTTTAATATTGATTCACCCCCCCTCTTAGTATTACTTAATCCTAACAATTTGGGTTACCAGTCCTAGGTGGTTTTTCCCCTATTAGGGTTTCCACATTAAAAATATGTGTTATGTGTGTATGATATGTTGAATTGTTATTTTTCTTTACACATTTCATAGCTAGATAGATCGGTAAACACAATATTTTATTTACTGGCAATCAGTAGATGAAGAGTAAGTCACAGTTGATAACTTACCAAGTTGATTATTTGATTTAAAGTTTTTATGAATACATCTTGGAGATTTGGGACTATAGGATAACTAGACTTAACTGATTCACCCCCCCTCTCAATTATACAACAATTGGTATCAAGGCATAGAGTGCTTGGAAGGAAAATTTTGAACGACTTAGGATAAAGATCACAAGATGTATAATAGAGAGGTGCCAAAGCTGAACAAAGATAACTTCTCGACATGGCAAAGAAGAATGAGACTACATATATCTGGAATTGGAGAATCTTCTATATACTACTTGGATAATGAATTCATACAACAAACTAGACTTTTGGCTATTGATTAGATGTGAGACAGACATGAACATAATGTCACAATGATAAATATTGTTGATACCTTATTAGATGTTGAATTTGAAGATGTCAAGACATGCACTTCAGCTAAACAAATGTGGGACAAACTTGCACTAGCTCATGGAAGATATGTAAATGTGCTGAGGTAAAAATCGAGGAGTCTTAGAGGAAAATTTGATGAAATGAAAATGAAAGAAGAACACATTTCATAATAAAAAAACCAAATTAAGGAGATTGTCAATGCTATCCAAGGAGGGGGAGGTATTATCAAAGAAGACATTGTTTTAAGTAAAATTATTAGAACCTTGCTATCTATTTATGTCATTAGAATCTATGCAATCCATGAAATGAGATCAGCTCTTGGTAGTCATCTTACACTTGATAGTCTAATTAGTAAACTGACTACTTTTGAATTGAATAAATTTGATAACATTATTGTTCCTAATGTTGAGCCTACATTTATGCCATCCTTGAAAATTGGTAAATTATGCATTAAACACATGATAAGAAATGAGAGTGATAGTGACAGTGATGAGGATGAACTAGATGAACTTGAAGCATTAATGGCTAGAAGACTACAAAAAGGTAAATGAAGATATAAAGGGATATTACCTTTGGTATATTTTAACTATAAAGAAATTAGCCATATTGTAGCTAGATGTCCTAATAGGAAAGGAGATGAAAAATACAATGAACAATCTGGTGAAAGAAATTTTAATGGGAGAGATAACCGAGAACAAAGAGGCAACCGATAGTATGACAGTCAAATTAACTTAGACTACAAAAATAAAGGCAAGAAATCCATGTTACCTTGTTCAAGATGATGATGACACTGACACTGACACTGATGAAGATATTGAGGTGGTATTTGTAGCTTTGAAAGAAGATTCAGAAGAAGAAGAAAGATATGTTGAAATAGAACTTATTTCTAAAGTTAGCAAGAATGATACTTGGATTATTGATAGTGATTGCACACATCTATGACTGGTGATGAAGAAAAATTTGAATACCTTGAACATTGTAATGGTGGATCTGTTAAAATGGAAAATGATACACCTTGTCTAGTATAAGAAAAATGATCTATCTTGCTAAACAATAAGATCAAATGTGATAATGCATATTGGGTGAAGGGACTTAACTATAACCTATTGAGTGTAGCATAGCTAAAAAACATGGGTCTGTTAGAAATAGGAAATACTAAGAGGGGGGGTGAATTAGTATTGTACAAACTTTTACTTTTTCCCAATTATGGATATAATATATTATCTTGATACATACATAGCATAGTAAACTAAAGAACATGCATAACAGTAAAGTAAAAGAAGTCATAACACATTATTTTTTCTCGAGGAATCCCTGGCCAAGGGAAAACCCTGGTGGGGATGATACCCACAAAGATCCACTAATCAAAAGTATCATGTTAAGATGTTGACCTTTTTAGGATCCTATTACATATATATAGTGTCTCATTCCTGATTAAGGGACTCTAGGCCTTGTTAGAAGCCTCAACCCTACTAAGAGTTGGTAGTACTGATTACAAATGATTACAAGATGAGCCCACTACCCAAACAAGTAATGTACAATGATTATTGATTACAAAATAGGGCAAGGTACATAACCTTATACTTTCTTTCTTGTCTTTCAAAACTTTTCATCAATATCTTTCGCATACATATGTTCCCTTCTATCACCTATTTCATTACACTTCTTTGCATCACATATGCCTTACATTTATACAAGTTATTACAACTAATAACTCTTACAGTCAGCTTTACTAAAACATAAAGAACTTCACAAAATATATTTTAATATGCACTACCCAAGGGTTAACATCTAGGATGTCATCCTTTATATGATTAATACATTATTTTGATACACAAAATAATCCCTTAACTATTTACCAATTTTGTCTTCTATTATGTCCTGTCGGCTTCATCTTTATTCCTGTAATATTGCAATAACTTCTTTTGTACATGTTGTACAGACTTGCACTCTTAGGTGAATCTTCAATATGCACCATAGTATCCATGCTCAAGTGCGTAAGGATTGAACTTACTTCAATCGATGTCACCAATCAAAATTGTCTTCTGGGTACACTAGGAAAATATTGCTTATACTTAGACAATTTGTTCTACGCTCTGACATAACTGATCTCTGACATATGTGGTCTTCATATAGATCATATCTTTCCATAATGACAACATCTAGATATCTAACTCAGCCAAATTTCCAACAATCTCCCCCTTTGTCATTGGTGGGAACATATGAGAAAATTGGCTAAGTCTCAAAATTCAAAAATTATGGCCATAACAAAAATTATATCTTCACTATCCTTATAACTTCATATGTCTTATCTATGCTCCCCCTAGGAATATACTTCCTTATCATATATATCAATTTTCTACTATCACTCCCCCTTTGACAAAAATGAAAAAAAAGGGGTGCAAAAACTCTGTTCTCAAAACTATTTACCTTGATTCAAAATTACAAAGCCGATAAGCTTGCAACACAATCTGCAAAGTTCACTTTTATGGTCTCCAATTCTTTCTCCCATGCCTTCTTAATGGTGTCTGCAACATTGAGTAGTGCACATAGACCATAAGATGTGATCTCACATGCATGAAGGTTTGCAAAATTAAACTTCTCATAAGATGTCTTTGATGAAAGATATTCTTCCAACTGTCCTTAAATAATGCCTATTTTTACTGAAATGTGCTCTCTTAGAAGAGTAAATCTTCTCAGTTTCTTATCTTTTACATCATTAAGAATCCTTATCTCATCATTTATCTTACTGATTATTTTCTCAACATCCATTATCTTTACATTAGGACTGGCTAATAGATTTACCTCTGTTTGAATTTTAGTCTCCTTTGCTCTTATCTTCTTAGTCACTTCAAATATGGTTGTCTGAATAGATCAAATAGATCATTGGGAATCTTTCCTTGAATTTTATGAAATTTCTTTTCAGCTAGGATCATATGCCTCACAGCTGTATTTTCCTAGTTCAATCTCTCTGAATAGTTATAGAGATCATAATACTTGTTCATCTTTGGAAAATCTCCATCATTAATGATTTGATCTGATATCAATTGTTAGAAATAGGGAATACTGAGAGGGGGGATGAATCAGTATTCCACAAAATTTTTCTTTTTCAATCTTAGGCTTCCACTTCTTCTTCTTAACTTATGTATCCTCATCATCTTTTATCTCTGCTATTTTCCTTTGCACTGGGGAAATTATTGTCTTCTGTCTCTTACTTGGTCCAGTAGCTATTTCTTTTACTCTTTTCCCTGGTGGAGTGGAGGAGGATCTTGTAGACTTCCTAATTTCTTGTTCCTTCTCAACTTTCTCCACTTTTACCACATGTTGCAAATTTCCAGTCTCAATTGTTGATAGGGGTGGAATAGACAAAACTTCCCTTTTTCTGATATCTCTAAGTACTGCTATTGTATTCTTAGCAATTAGAAATTCTTGTCTTGTCATACTTGTATCCTTTAGAATTTTCTTGATGGTACTTTCTACTCTCTTCTTAGATTTTTTTTCTTCTTGAATAGACTTTTCAGAGTTGAAGTTCTCCTATAAGTTCCAAATCTATTTCTTTTTACATCCAACTTACATTTTAGCAATCTACTCACATATTCTTTTGCTTCAACTTTAGAAATTTCATAGCCAATAGGGTCTATGAATTCTACTCTAGGTTCAACTACTTTAATGTAGGTAAAGTCATTGTCAACCATAAAGCATGCATTATCTTTATACTTCTCAACAATAGACTATGGAATTCTTGATTTATTCTTTACCAAGTTTTGAAATGTTTTGATCACCAAAACTGCACTCTCATTGACCTTGTCTATAAGGTGTCTCATATATACTTTTTTGATTCTTTCCATCATTCCAATCTTCACTAATAGTGTAAGGGAATCTTCTCAACAAATGAAAAACATATATGTGATCAGGGATGAGAGTCTAAATTGGGAATTCTTAGTCTTCTTAATCTTCTCCAAGTTAAATAACTGAATCCTCAAAATTTCACACATATCCACTTGCACTATGTCAAAACACATCAAATAGGCTACATGAATCATACCAACTACCATATCATCTTCTCTAGAATTAGCACAAAACTTAGATGTTAAGATCTTGCATAAATATCTAACATCATTTTGTTGAATCTTACTAATCACTATTCCTCTACCATTGTAGGATGACTTAGTATTATCTCGTACTGATTTTATCATATTATTCTCATTCAATGGTATAACTCTAGATTTAGACAAACCAGTTACATCATGGATTAGGTCTATTTTTATATCAATCACTCTATCATCTAACCAAAACTTTCCATTATGAATTCTGCTCAAAATTATCTTGGTGCATTCTTCATCATCAAATTCATATTGTAGTGAATACTTTATGATTTCATTGTCTTTCAAATGTTAAAATCCTACCTTCAATGAAATATCTTGGTTGTTGATGCAGGAGCATCCTGAGTGTAAGAGCAATCTTGTATCACCCAAAAATATTTTTGGTTTCTTTTCAATAAGGGCTATCTTATGCAGAGCTGCTATTTATGGAAACTTTCTTTTTTAGTAAGTTGGTCATACAATCTCAGAATGTTCTAATTTCACATGTGGAGGTTCATCTTAGTCATATCAGTCTACCAGTAAAGTTTCATTTCCAGATCAAATCTAGTTTTGAAGATATTGAAAATTTTTGGTATTGGCAGTAGGGTAGAGAAACTTTGAACTCAGTTTTGAAGACTTTAGAGGCCCTAGAGGAGGGGAAAACTTCATCTAATTGGAGCTTGTGCAAGTCATGCATTGTAGAGCTCCTCGCACCCTTTCTGAATTAGGGTCATAATAGTCAATCGGGTCAATGGGTGATGACTTATGGTCTCTGGAAGTTGGGCCACCTGAAATGGTAGAAAATAGATTTCCTTCAAAATTTCTATTCGGGTTTCAAAAGTTATTTTGAGCTGACTTTGATGTAATAAATTGAAAAATAAAATAATTCTAAGTATGGTGTGCCCTAAGGGCTAAATTTTTGGAACCTTCTCGAGTGGTGGAAATTGCCTATATAAAGAAGGCCCGTAGTGTTGTCTACGATAGTTCTCGGTAGATCTGGGTAATTATTGGAGGCTTTGTCCTATAGAATACTATAAGGGGAATGCCCATGTGGATTTTCATATTTTAATTCTAAAATTTGTAATTCCACATTTGTGGAGATAATAAGAAGCCCATTTTCTGTTCTTGCAAATTGTTGTTGTTCTTTGTTTCTGTTATGTTTTTGTGGTATTAATTGGAGCACCCTTCATTAAGTGGTATTAGAGAAGGAGTTCCTGAGTGTGTAAATAGATCACCAACTATGAGGTAGTTTGCACTCGGACCATGGTTAGGGTTTTAGAGAGAAGCGTGAAAATGCCTCCATGAAGGGAACGTGGTGGAAGAGCTGGTGTTGTAACTATTATATACTAAGTTTGCACCTTTGTCTCAAGCTCTCTTAGTCTTGATAACTTAGTATAACATGGGAATCATCTCTAGGTTGTGGGACCTTTGCTAACTGAGATGAGACCTCTAGGTTCTAGGCTAGTTCCTCTTGGATAATCACCTTAATTTTCTTCTAGACATGAAAGTAAACTTTTAAAGGGAAAGGGATAGAAGGAATTCTTGTAAGGGAAATGACTTGAAAGCAAACTACCTACTAGGTGATGCACCAAAACTAGGGTTTGGATCTCAGTATGTAGGAATGAAATCAATGAAAACCTCAGGTCTAGTAGGTCACAACTTACTAAATAGGCTTACATACATATTTCATAAGAGGACCTAAGAATAAGGCACAACTTATGACCTGCAAATAGACATTCACTTCTACAACTCGGTGTAGGATTGAGACAAGACTGTTAAGGGGGATGAGGTATACCTATGCAAAACATCTAAATCAAATCAAACACAGTAACACACAAAATTGCAGAAAGCAAGAGGGATCAGGAACCCTAAAATAACATTAAAAATATGCACATACTTTGATCCAATAAGAGATAATCCAAACAAGGAAGCATAGGGACATGAAAGATTGTCACAAAATACCTCTGCAATATTTGAATCATCAATGGGAGAAATACAATTGTATAAGCCAGAGGGTAGAAATGATACCATAGATGGCCTTTAAGAAAAGATGAATTTTCTTCTATAAATTGTCCAACTCTTGAGCTCAAAAGGCTCCAAAATAATATATACATACTCAACTACATGTAGGCAGGAGTCAAAATTAACCTAACTAGGGTTACAGATCTGCAATAATGTCAAAACCTAAAGGTACACTGATTACTCATCATGAAAATCTCTGAGAACACCAGCCAACAGATCAAATCTTTCTCTTTGCGTGTTGATCCTGGACTGAGTCCACCTGCAGACACAACAACTTTGACCCATCTACCCACCTACAACTCCACTAAGCCATGAAGGCTTCAAATTTGATCTATTTCCTTGGAAGAGGTACTATTTGAAAGGGTGGTGCCAACTCCTTCTAGCACTTCTTGGCATGAAAATGTGGCACAGTACCCTACAATGCCAGCCATTGGTCACCTCCATCACCCTCTCAACCACAACCATCCTGAGAAATCAATTCTTGAGCTAACTGACATCATGCATGGCCCAAATAAGGCAAAACCATAGCAAAACCCTCACAGAGATATTCAAATTTGAATATTAATGGCTAGCGAAAAACTTCAAAATGTAACCATTGATGAATAACCTTCCTGATAGATGAACAACCTAGATGCACCCTTTAAAATAGTCTAGAACCCTTCTAACAAGTCAACCGCCACTGCGGAAGTCAGTGACCAATAAAAAATGAGCAAATCAGCATCTCTAACAAGTCACTGGACCCACGTCCCTGAGAACATCATTGGATGGTTGTCTCCATACCACCATCATAATGATCGAGCACTTTGAGCCCATGGTGTAATGACAGTTGTGAGATTTGATCACATTTTACCTTCTTAGAAAGTCTTGACCCCACGGGCCCACTGACATCGGCCACGTGGACCAACCAAATTCAAGTAAGCTAGCACATAAGGACCCACTGAAGGAAGCTCTAACACCAACCAAGATCGGTGGTTGTCGTAAGATCATGAGCTCTGACACAAACCCTTGAGAACACATGTTGGTCATCGATCCTCTGTAGATGTCAGAGCTTCCTAACCACTGAAAGGGCCTAGCCCCACTGACAACCTTCCACCTATATTCAACTTCAGCCAATCACAGGCCACCAAAATGGATCCACATAGCATTTATCTCTGACACAGGACCCACTGACAGAAGCCAGGTGATAAAGTAAGATCTACGGCTATTTCTATACCGCCATGATAAAACACGTGCATCTTGAGCCCCTGGTATAATGACGACCACACAATCTGACTGAAACTTAACCCACCAAGGAAGACTGCCCCACTAACACATTGGACTCTGTAGGTAGAAGAAAATTGATGATCATCACAAGATCTCAAGGAATCTTCCAAACCTATGAGATCATGGGACAACCGTCAGATTGAGAATCTTGACCCGGCCACTTGAACTAAGACCGCCAACCTAAATGGTAACCACTCATGGAATCGCTGAGTGTTTAGGGTTTAACCGCCAAGAATCAGAGACTCGGGGACTAAAGGGTTAATAAAGGTACATGAAAATTGGGAACTTAAGTGATCAGGAAAAGATAACATGAGAATATAACGCGGCCAAAGGGTTTTAGGATTTTTGAATACCAACGGCTAGTTTTCAAACTTTTCAACTGTAGACTAGGGAGTAAAATAATTTGCAGAGACTAGAGAACATGGAATAAATTTGTGAAAATTTTAGGGATGGTAGACATGGTAAAACAAAGGCCTGGGCATGACTTTTAGCCAAATTTGCATGCATAGGAAAACTTGGGTAATAGTAACACCTAAGGTTAGGGCACTGCAAAGACAAGTGCGAGCATTGTAAGAGGAGATTCATAGAGGAATGAATCTTAATGTTAGAGATGAAAGTGAGGATCAAGCCAAGGGAGAAGGAAATTTTGATCAAGAAGAAGGCAAAATTTTGAACTAGGAGGAAGAAAGACTTTTTCAGGCCATTTCCAAGATTGGGAAAAGATCTAAGATTGAGGTTCCTACATTTTCAAGAAATCTTAACCCAGAGGAATTGATCGACTTGATCAATCAATTAGAAGAATATTTTGAGTATGAAGATATTGAGGATCCTGATAGGGTCAAGTTTGTGAAGGCTAGACTGAAGGGCCATGCAAAGATCTGGTGGCAAGAGATTCAATTGGAGTGAAATCGAAGAGGAAAGGATAAAATCACAAGATGCAAGCGAATGGTGGATAAATTGAAGTGACAGTTCATTCCTATTGATTATGAGCTTGACCTACAGAAGAAGATGCAAAGTTTGAAGCAAGCAGGAAGATCTATTTAGGAGTATACAAAGGAGTTCTATCGAATCCTCATTAGAGAAAGCCATGCAGAAGCTGATAAGGAGAAAGTTTCCCGTTACCTTAATGGGTTGAGGCTGAGCATTCAAGAGGAGTTGAATCTGGTTTGAATGAACATGTAGATAAAGATGCTAGATCATCAAATTTTGAAGATGCTAAAAGATGAGAAACATTGATTAATAAAAGAGTCTTGTTGAGTGGTGAGAATGAACTTGAGCAAAGGAGGAGCCTCTTTCACACTAGATGCAAGTGTGAGGGTAAATGTTGTGATGTGATTATTGATAGTGGAAGCACTGACAATTTGGTGTCAAAATAGATGGTGACAAAGTTGAAGCTCAAGAGACAAAAACACCCACATCCATACCACATTGTTTAGGTATAGGATGACCATAAGGTCATGGTCAATGAATAATGCCTAGTGAAGGTCAAGATTGGCGGATACAATGATGAGGTATTGTGTGATATCATATCTATCGATGCATGTCATATGTTGTTGGGTAGACCATGGCAGTTTGATAGGTGTGATGTACATGATGGTCATGCGAATGCCTATTCCTTGACAAAGGATGGAGTGCAACTTAAGCTAAAGCCATTGAATGACATAGAAGAAAAGGTATGTGGTAATCCAAGAATAACTTTTGTTGATGGAAGAAAATTTTTAGATGGTATGAGGCATGAACATGTGTGTTTTTCTTTAATTCCAAAAGGTGGTAAAGAGGAAGTAGAGGATGTACCTGTAGAAGTTGTAGATTTGTTGAATGAGTTTCAAGATATTATATCTAGTAATGTACCTAATAGATTACCATAGATAAGGAATATCAGTCATCAGATGGATTTGATCCCAGGAGCTAGTTTTCCAAACAAGACAGCACACAGAATGACACCAACAAAAAGTGAAGAGTTGAACAAACAAGTACATGAGTTATTGCAGAAGGGGTTGATTCGAGAGAGTTTGAGTCCCTGTGCTATACTAGCAGTATTAGCACCAAAGAAGAATAGAGAATGGAGGATGTGTATAGATTCTAGAGAAATAAACAAGATCACAATCAAGTACAGGTTTCCATTGCCACAAATGGATGATATTATGGACTATTTGAGTGGAGCTGTGTATTTCTCAAAGATTTTTCTGAAGAGTGGATATCATTAGATTCAGATCAAAGAAGGAGATGAATAGAAGATTTCCCTCAAGACCAAGGAATAACTGTATGAGTGGTTAGTCATGCCTTTTGGGCTAACCAATGCACTGATAACTTTCATGTGGCTCATGAATGAGGTTCTGAAATAGTTTCTGGGTAAGTTTGTCATTGTTTACCTAGATGATATTTTGATCTTTAGTAAGCCATTGGAGGAGCATATGATTCATATTCATAGGGTGTTTGAGAAGTGGAGAGAAGAGAAATTTCTGATTAATTTGAAGAAGTGTAGTTTTGTGAAGAAAGAGTTAGTGTATTTGGGATTTGTAATTTTAGTAGAAGGTCTAAAAATAGACCTAGAGAAAGTACAGGCTATCCTTGAATGGCCTACTCCAAGGAGTGCTACTGAGGTAAGATCTTTTCATGGTTTGGCTAGCTTTTACAGAAAGTTTATCAAAAAATTTAGCAGTATTTATGGACCCTTGACGAAAACAATGAGAGGGGATAGAAAAGAGTTCAAGTGGACTAATGGGGTATATAAGAGTTTTAAATTATTGAAATAGAAAATTATAGAACAACCTATTTTAGCACTTTCAAATTTTAATAAGGTGTTTCAAGTAGACTGTGATGCTAGTGGTACTGCAATAGGAGTTGTTATGAGCTAAGAAGGTAAACTTGTTGCTTATTTCAATGAGAAGTTAAATGATGCCAAGAGAAAATATTCTATTTATGATCAAGAATTTTATGCTATAGTTCAATCATTGAAGAAGTGCAGACACTATCTACTTGCTAAGGAGTTTGTTTTATATACTGGTCATCAAGCTTTGCAATATTTGAATAGTCAAGGAAAGTTGAATCAAAGGCATTTTAAATGGGTTGAGTTTTTGCAGAGTTATACATTTTTTTTAAAACACAAGAGCAGAAAGTCTAACAGGGTTGTAGATGCGCTTAGCAAAAGATAACTATTGCTGACATAAATGCATATTGAGGTTATTGGGTTCAAGGAACTCAAGAATTTATATCTAGAGGATCCTAATTTTGGTGAAGCTTGGAAAGCTTGTAAAGAACCTGTTACTCTAGATAGAATGAAGTGGTTGGATTTTATCATTCAGGATGATATGCTATTCAGAGGGAGTCAGTTGTGCATTCCCCGAAGTTCTATGAGGGAGAATCTCATCAAGGAGAAGCATAGCAGAGGACTGGCAAGACATTTTGGTCGTGATAAAACCCTTTCTTTGGTTAGTGAGAATTATTATTGGCCATAGTTGCAGCAAGATGTCAAGAAGTTTGTACAGAGTTGTAGAGTATGTCTGATGGAAAAATGAGTGAAATAGAATATAGGGTTGTATCAGCCATTACATGTACCAGAGAAACCTTGGGAGGATATCAGTATGGATTTTGTTCTTGGTTTGAGAAGGACTCAGTGGGGACATGATTCAGTTTTTGTGTTAGTTGATAGATTTTCAAAGATGGCACATTTCATTCCCTCTAAGAAGACTAATGATGTTGTTCATGTAGCATAATTTTTTTTTAGAGAAGTAGTGAGACTACATGGTTTTCCAAAGAGCATAGTTTTAGATCAAGACACTAAGTTTGTTGAATATTTCTAGCACACATTATGAAAGAATTTGAAGATGGATTTGAAGTTTAGTTCATCACATCATCCATAGAAAGAGGTGGTGAATAGGAGTTTGGAGAATTTGCTAAGATGTTTGGTTGGAGATAAGCCAACAGGATGGGATTTGATTTCATCACAGGTGGAATTTGCATACAATAATTCTATTAACATGAGCACTGGTAAATCACCATTTTAGATTGTATATGAAAGTAGTCCCAGAAATGCATCTAAGTTAAGAAAGATAAAGGAGAAATAAGTAGTGCTGAAGCTAAGGATTTTGCAGAACATTTGAAGAACACCATGAGGAGGTGAGGAAGCACATTACCAAGATGAATGTGTAGTATAAAGCTAAGGAAGATGAGAAAAGGAGGCATAAGGAATTTTAGGTTGGAGATGAAGTCATGGTTCATTTGTGGAAGGAGTGATTTCTAGTTGGTACATATAACAAGTTGAAAATGAAGAAGTTTAGGCCATGTAAGATATTGAAGAAGCATGATTCAGGAAATGCCTATGAGGTAGAATTGCCTATGGAGCTAAATATTTCACCAGTGTTTAAACTTTTAGATTTGACAAAGTATCATGAAGGAGGTGTCAAAGATGAGATGACAGCAACACATTGGAGTATTCTAGCAACTAGTTCAGATACCAAGGAGATTGAGGATATACTTGATAGTCGTGTTGGTAGAAGCACAAGCAATAAGAAATATGAAGAATATCTAGTCAAATGGAAAGGATGACCTGTTGAAGATTCATAATGGCTCACAAGGGAGGAGGTTAACCATTTTGGTTTTCCTCTTCACACTTGAGATGTGACGGGGTCACTTCTCAAATTACCCTGGGTGTCTGATGCAGGAGCATCTTGGGTGTAAAAGCAATCTTGCATCACCCAAAAATATTTTTGGTTTCTTTTCAAAAAGGGTTATCTTGTGCAGAGCTTCTATTTATGGAAACTTTCTATTTTTAGTAAGTTGGTCATACAATCTTGGAATGTTATGATTTCATATGTGGAGGTTCATCTTAGTCATATTAGTCTGCTAGTAAAGTTTCATTGCCAAGTCAAGTCTAGTTTTGAAGATATTGAAAATTTCTGGTATTGGTATTAAGGTACAAAAACTTTGAACTTAGTTTTGAAGACTTTAGAGGCCCCCGAGGAGGTCAAAACTTCAGTTGACTAGAGCTTGTGCAAGTTAGGCACTATAGAGCTCCTCGTGCCCTTTCCAAATTGGGGTCATAATAGTTAATCGGGTCAACAGGCAATGACTTATGGTCTCTAAAAGTTGGGCCACCTAAAATGGGGAAAAATAGATTTCCTTGAAAAAAATTGTTTGGGTTTCAGAAGTTATTTTGAACTGAATTTGATGTAATAAATTGAAAAATAAAATAATTCTAAGTTTGATTGGCCCTAAGGGCTAAATTTCTAGAACCTTCTTGGACGATGGAAATTGCCTATATAAAGAAGGCCCATAGTGTTGTCTAGGGAAGTTCTGGGTAGATCTGGGTAATGATTGGAGGCTTTGTCCTATAGAATACTGTAAGGGGAATGCCCATGTGGCTTTTCATTTTGTAATTATGAAATTTGTAATTCCACATTTATGGAGATAATAAGAAGCCCATTTTTTGTTCTTGCAAATTGTTTTTGTTCTCTATTTCTATTATGTGTTTGTGGTATTAAGGGGAGCAACCTTCATCTATTGTAAATCTTCTCATAGTCCTTAGTAAAATCACTTTCATTGAGGGTTTCAAGTTTGCATCCCAAATAGCTTCTAACATTCTCTAAATGTAAAATTTTGTCTGGTACAGACAACAATGCTAATTTAGGGTCTTCCTCTAAGGGTTCTATTGGTTCCCTTTTAATTTTAGGTCTAATTTTATCTCTTATATTGTGAACCAATGAAACATCCATATCTTCTACAAATTCTCTAATAGACTGATAGATTTGCTTAGTAAAATACCTCAATTCTGTGATTTAGGGCTTTGCGTAGATTTGACATGAAGTTCTTTCACTAAATCCTTGCAAACCACTTTCAATCACTATTATATTGATCTCCTTAACACTTGTATTCACTTTAATGATAAAACAATACCGATCATAAGCTTTTAACCTTTCAATCTCATGAGATTTTGATATCGCATTCAATTCTTTTGTCGCTTCTTTCCAAAAAGTTGTTCCTAATTTCCTGCAAAACTTAAAACTTATTGCAAACTCGCATAACTTCATATTAGCTCATGCACTCTTAACCATAGCATCATTACATCATATAATACCTTGCATTAACTGTGCAAGACTCAATTCATCTATGGCTTTAATAAACTTCATTAACTGTGCAAGACTCAATTTAGTGCTAAATGTTTCTCCTTGATCTATGGCTTTAATAAACTTCACTTCTTCTGAATTACTATAGTAACCTCCTTAACTATTGCTTACATTCTCATTGCTCCTTGCATGACTTCTAGGATTAGGGTTTCTCATATTGTTCATTTTGTAAAACCTTGTTGTATGACCAAATTTGTTTCATATCTGACAGACTACTCCACCATTTCCATATCTCGGTTTAGTCTGGTTGATTTGTGATCTGTAATCTTGGCAATGTGTCCAATCTTGTTGCATCTATAACATACTACTCCATTTCTTCTGTTGATATTTTTAGTAGGTTTCTTATCTGCATGGTTAGTATCTCTAAACATTCTACTACTATTATTTTCATTAAATTTAGGCTTCCTACATTCAATAGCTCTATGTCCAAAACCATGACAATTATAACAATAACCATTAAGAGGTTTAAATTTCTCACTTGTACAATCTTTCTTCATACGACCAAAAGTATTACATGAAAAACATCTACCTTTAAATTCTTTCTGCGTACATTTAGGTGATTCTTCCTATTTAGGTGGTTCTTCCTCTTTAGGTGTATCCTTAGATTTGTTAGCTTCATCGGATTTCTTTTCTTCTATGTTTTCAGAAACTTTCAAATATGTTTCCTTGATTTCTTCACTTACCTTAGATGAGTTGAATCCAGGACCAGTTTTATCATAGAATGGCTTTTGATAAGACATTTGTTCATCAATATTTTCACTAGTAGAATATAGTCTCTCAAGTTGTTTCTTAGATTGAGTCAATTCACCTTTCACAATTGTATTATAATTTTCAAGTTCAACATACTGCAATTTGGTTTTCTGAAATTCAGATGTTACTTTACAAAGTTTAGATTTCAGATCTTCTTTCTCAGATTTTAGATTTTCAATCTCAGATTTTAGATTTGCTTCATTCTTGTTGTTTCCATCTCTCAAACTCAACTTCAGATTTACTATCTTTAATTCATGTTTAAGGATCTCATTTTATTTTTCCAGATTATCATCACAATCTTCAATTTGAATTGTAGATTCCTTTTCTATTTTCAATTCTTCTAGCTTATTTTTCATCTTCTCAATGAGGTTCTTTCCATCATCATATTTTCCTTTCAGAGTATCTCTTTCTTCAGTAAGTATATCAATCTACTCAAGAGCTTCTTCAAGATTCTTCTATAGCTGATCCATATCCATAGAGATCTTACTCAAGCTGCTAGGCTTTTTTTGAATGATTCTTTTCTGAGTAACTAAGCTCTTATATCAATTGTTAGAAATAGGGAATACTAAGACGGGGGGTGAATTAGTATTCTACAAACTTTTAATTTTCCCCAATTATGGATATAATAGATTATCTTGATACATGCATAACATAGTAAACTAAAGAACATGCATAATAGTAAAGAAAAAGAACTCATAAGACATTATTTGTTCTCGAGGAAATCCTAGCCAATGGAAAACCCCAATGGGGATGATACCCACAAAGATCCACTAATCAAAAGTATCTTTTTAAGGATGTAGACCCTGTTAGGAGCTTGTTACATATATATAGTGTCTCAGTTCTAATTAAGGGACTCTAGGCCTTGTTAGAAGCCTCAACCCTACTAAAAGTTGGTAGCACTGATTATAAATGATTACAAGATGAGCCCACTACCCAAATAAGCAATGTACAATGATTACTAATTACAAAATAGGGCAAGGTACATAACCTTATACTTTCTTTCTTGTCTTTCACAACTTTGCATCAATATCTTTCACATACATATGTTCACTTCTATCATCTAGTTCATTACACTTCTTTGCATCACATATGCCTTACATTTATACAAGTTATTAGGACTAATAACTCTTACAGTCGGCTTTACTAAAACATAAAGCACTTCACAAAATATATTTTAATATGTGCTGCCCAAGGGTTAACATCCAGGATGTCATCCCTTTATATGATTAAGACATTATTTTGATAAACAAAATAATCCCTTAACTATTTACCAATTTTGTCTTTTATTTTGTCATGTCAGCTTCAATTTTGTTCCTATAATACTGCAATAACTTCTTTCGTACATGTCATACAAACTTGTGCTCTCAGGTCAGTCTTCAATATGTATCATAGTATCCATGTTCAAGTGCGCAAGCACTGAACTTACTTCAGTCAACATCGCCAATCAGAACTACCTTTTGGGTACACTGGGAAAATATTGTTTATGCTTAGACAATTTGTTCTGTGCTTTGACATAATTGATCTTTGACATATACAGTCTTCAAATAGATCATATGTTTCCATAATGACAATATCTAGATATCTAACTCATCCAAATTGCCAACAAGGTCACCGAGTTGCATTTGAAAATAGAAAGGCGAAAATATATGATGAGACTGGAAAGTTGGTTAGTATTGGTGAACAATCAAAAGGTAATCTATTGTATCTTGACAATGCTAAAACTTCTTGTTTATTAGCTAGAACTGAAGATGTGTGGTTATGGCACAAAAGGCCTATGTAATGTGAATTTTGAAAACATGGTTAAAATCAGTAAGAAAATGAGACTTAGAGGCTTGACAATCTTATCTAAACTTGACCATGTCATGTGTAAACAATGTCAAATGAGAAAAATGTCAAAATCTAGTTTCAAGAACAAAAACCATTCATCTAATACTATTTTGGATTTGGTTCATACCAACTTATGTGGTCGTATGAGAACTCATAGTTATTATGGAGATGGATATTTTATCTTATTTGTTGATGACTACTCTAGGATGATGGTTGTCATGTTTTTGAAAGAAAAATATGAAGCCTTTAAGATGTTTAAATGGTATAAAGCTAATGTGGAAAAGGAAAGTGGAAAAGATTTAAAATGCTTGAGATCAAATAGAGGTGGTGAGTTTATCTATGATGAATTCACTAACTTTTTTAATGAGCATGGAATTGAAAGACAAGTTTCTACACCGAGGACACCACAACAGAATGGAATTGCTGAAAGGAGGAATAGATCTATTGTTGATTGTGCTAGAACACTAATGATTGAAAAAGATGTTTCACAAACATACTCGAGAGAAGCTCTTAGTATTGTTGTATACATGTTGAACTGAGTACAACTGAAGAAAGATTACAAGACACATTATGAATTATGGTATGGCTACACACTGAATGTAAGTTATTTCAGAATATTTGGAAGTGGATGTTACATTCTAAAAGATGATAGAAATAGGAAATTTAATTGAAAAGGTGATGAAGGAATATTATTAGGATATTCTACTAAAAGAAAAGCTTACACATGTTTGAATAAGGTTACTAACAACATGATTGACTGTGAAAAAGTGAGGGTTGATGAGTTTGCTAAGAAAAATGATGAAGAAAGAAAAAAGGAACTGGAAGATTATGGAAGATTTACGTACATTGAGAAACCTGACACTCCAGCCGAGAAATAGCCTAGAATTACCAAGAAATAAACTAATGATACTGAGCATCGACCTATAGAGACCGAGAATGAGGAAATAATTATCGAGGAAGATCTTGATCCTACATTGAATGAAGAGAAAAGAAGAGAGAAAGTACTAGAAAAATTTGTGAGGAGACACCATCCATAGAATTAAATCATTGGAGTCAAGCAAGTAGGCATGATGACACGAAATAAGTTGAGAAATAAAATATGCTTAGTTTGTGAATTTGAACCTAAAAGTGTTAGAGATGCACTTGAAAATGATGAATGGATTAAAGCAATGAATGAAGAAATAGATCAAATAATGAAAAACAAAACATGGACATTGGTACCAAGACTGAATGATAAGAATGTAAATGGAACCAAATGGATATTCAGAAACAAGTTGAATAAGAATGGTGACTTGTATGCAAAGGGTATGCACAAGAAGAAGGTATTGATTATGGTGAGACTTTTGCACCAGTTGCTAGACTTGAAGGAGTTAGAATATTGCTTGCATATGTTTCCTACAAAGGATTTAAAATATATCAAATGGATGATAAAACCACTTTCTTGAATGGAATACTTGAGGAAGAGGTATACATTGAACAACCTAAAGGTTTTTTCAATCCAAATCAGAAAAACATGGTATGAAGCTGCACAAAGCACTTTATAGATTGAAATAAGCACCGAGAGCATGGGATGAAAGACTACATTCATATCTTATCAGTATTAGGTTTGTTAGAATAAGTGACAACAAAAATTTATACATGAAAGGTGAAACTGATGATAAGATTATTATTGCTGAATTTTTTGTTGATGATATCATATTTGGAGGACATGATAATCTATGCAAATCATTTACTGATGAAATGAGAAAATAATATGGAATGTCAATGTTTGGAGAGATTAAATTCTTTCTTGGTTTTCAAATTCTACAAAAAAGTGAAGGTACCTTCATTACACAATCAAAGTATATCAAAGAAGTGTTGAAGACCTATGTTATAGAAGATTCAAAACCATTTGGTACACCTATGGTCACAAGATGAAAATTAACAAAGGATGATCAGTCAATTGAGGTAAATCAGACATCATACAGATCAATGATTGATAAATTAATGTATGTTGTGCATAGTAGACCTGATATTCAACATGTAGTTGGAATTGTAGCAAGATTTTTTGCTAATCCTAAAGAATCACATATGGCTGTTGTTAAAATAATCTTAAGATATTTGAAGAACATAGAAAATTATGGTTTATGGTACAAGAAAGAGGGAAATTTTGAACTAAAAGTTTACGCCGATGTAGATTGGGCTGGAAACATTGATGGCAAAAAGAGTACTACTGGTGGAGCATTCTTTTTAGAAGAAATATTAGTAACTTGGATAAGAAAGAAACAAGGATGCATTTCTCAATCTACTATTGAAGTAAAATATGTTGTTGTTGTTGCTAATTTTTCAAACATTGCATGGATAAAGTTAGGTATTGTTGAGGAGATCATTGATCCAAGGATAATATATTGTGATAACACCAGTGCTATTTAAATATTTCTAAGAATCCAGTGATGCATGCAAAGACAAATCATATATCTATAAAGTAACACTACTTGAGGGAACAAGTATAAGATAGGTAAGTAAAATTGGAGTTTCTTAAATTAAAGGAATAACTTGTAGATATATTTACTAAACCCTTACCTAAGGATACATTTGAGTACTTGAGGACTAGACTAGGGGTCCATCCCCTATCTGTCGATCACTAAGGTGATCAGGAGGTTGTATCAACCTATACTTTATCATAATATCAAATGATGTTGATTCATATTTATCATGCTTTAGATTTCCTAAGGTTGTGAAAGCTAGAAGAGGGAGAACAAATTGACATTGCATATCGGTACATGAAAGGTACTTGATCTGAACCAAACACCAAAGATAATATTTTGCCTACTAAAGAGTTGTTTACTCTTTTTTTCATTTTTGTGAAAGGGAGAGAGAGAGAGAGAGAATCAAAGAAAATGAGAAATGAATAAGATCTAATCCACATGGAGATTCTACATGGAATGTTAATGTTATGTAGTGATTAAACATATTAAATGTAAAATCTAGGGAGAGCTTACCTAGCCACAACATTTATTTATATAGTTGTACAACAAATGTTTGGTATTCTATGGCATAGTTCATATGATATTGCCATCAATGCCAAAGGGAGAGATTAATAACCTATAATTGATTGACTACCTTGATGGAAAGAATGGACTAGTGAAAGACAATGATTGATGGTCACAAAACTACTAAAGTGATGTGTAAGACAATTAAATTAGTCAATGTATTGTCATTGATGTTAACTAGTTTTGACTATACTTATCATGATGGTTACAAACATCTAAAGGAGGAAAATGGTAAAGGAATGAGATATCTACATGAAGATGAGATGGATATGAAAGATATGGCTATGGTATACATTGGGTGACTTATTGATGATTCTATGGCATCATGTTGATGACTTGATTGAATTACATGATTTTGTTATGTATTGAAGATTAGAACTGAACAAGTTTATGTGGTCGGTAAAAGAAGATTTATGTATTCACTGAGCTAGTGTAGTGTATACAAAGTATAGTATTAACCGAGTAGGTAATCACCAACACATTCTGGTATTCACCAAGTGAAAAAAATAAATAAAGTTTATAATAGCTAACTGAAATGATGAGCTGGACAGATGCTTATGATTTTGAGGTAGAAGATAATGTTTGTACGATGATCCAATGACTGACAAAATTCAAGATTGATCGAATGAGGGAGAATGAAACATGTTAATGACATAACTATTGAGGAAGGTTAAAGAGGCAAAATGAACAATGGAGATTAAGAGGCAAAATCAACAGATGAAAAGAAAATGGTTTATGATGTTTATATAAGGAGATATGGGATTCATTATTGAGTCTGGGATTTTTGATACTGCAGGATAATTCACGTGAAATGATTATTTTCATGCACCATTGATTAAACTAGTTGAGGACAGAACCAAGTTGAACTATAGACATTACTGAGCAATACAGAAGCATACACCAAGTAGAATAAAGTTGGAGGATATGAAGGATTGAATTGATTATTGATCAGAGGAGGTATTTTGAGCTTAGCATACATCTAAAAATCTACAAACCATAGTTGTATTTGAATTAGATCATTACTGTATTAGTTTAACCATTGTTACAAATAAATCTCTTAACCAAGTGAGGCTTAATAGTCTTATGTATTTCAGCCAGACATTCAATGAATGTTAATTTTTTTCTTGTTCACCCCATAGTGAATGTTGGTAAAGGGAGAACTGTTAGTGATAAATCCTCTAGCCAGGTCACACCTTATAGTGTGTTTTGTAACCTTTAATAGGGTTGGCTCCTAACTGAGCTCACTTTAGAAGAGTGAATTATTTTGGATTACCAGTCCCAGGTGGGTTTTCCCCTAATAGGGTTTCCACATTAAATATCTATGTGTTATGTGTGTATGATGTGTTGAATTGTTATTTTTCTTTACACATTTTATAACTAGATAGATCGGTAAAAACAATATTTAATTTACTAGCAATCGATAGATGAAGAGTAAGACACAGTTGATAACTTACCAAGTTGATTATTTGATTGAAAAAATTTTATGTATACATTTGGGAGATTTGGGACTGTAGGATAACTGGACTTAACCAATTCACCCCCCTCTTAGTTATCTAACACAATCAACAACTAAAACAAAATATGTTACTTCTACAATTAATTATACATAGATTGTGTAAATTAAGAAGAATTTAGAAGGAATTCAGGAAAAGTTAACTGAACTAGTGGTTATATGTTGTGATAATACAAGTGTCATTAATATTTACAAAAACTTGGTGATGCACTCTAAGACTAAGCATATATCTATCAATTATCATTTTCTTAGAGAGAAAATACAAGAGAAGGAAGTAAAGTTGGAGTATTGTGAAATAAGGAATAGGTTGTTGACATTTTTACAAATCCATTTCCTAAGGATGATTTTGAGTATCTAAGAGGTAAGATATGGTTCATTCCCCTATTTATTGTAAATTAAGAGATGTAGATGCATCAATCCAAGTGTATTCCATTGAATGTATTTATAATTGGATTGATGTAGTCAGGCTACTCCTTAGGGGGGTCAGTCTGTGATGTGTTGTGTTGATTCATAGTACAACAAATTATATTTCATATTTTTTTATGTCTTTGGAATTTTTGTGACACAGGGGCAGGGTAGATACAAGCATAATCAAGAAAAATTGACTCCACTTGAATCAACAACAAGCCCTTATCTGAGTTACACAACAAAAGAAATATGAATATCACATGAAATAAATTAAATCACAATGGATATGAGATAATCAACTGGAAGTAACAATGGAGAATTTATATTATTTCTTCAAACATGGCCAACTGTGAGGCCTTCTGAGTTTCGGCCTTATACAATGAGTATTATGAAATCAAAATCATAGCTTGCATCCCATTTTTTCTCCAATGATGTATCTTGATTATCATTCCCCTAATTTCCCTACTACATCAATCTAGACTCATTATATAGCCATCAAAGCCACAAGTTGGCCAATCAGGCATTTATTACATTATAGGTCCAGTCTGGAAGATTCAAACCAAAACTAATGAAGGAGTGATCACCAATTGATGCACCTTTGGATTTATGTCCATGAATGACCCAAGAACATGTCCCTAAATTTTTAAGGCCCCATTTGATCACATAGAACTGTGCAAGATGAAACACTCCATGTTTCACATGAAAAATGGTAGAAATAGGTCCCTGAGAAAAATGGGCATAAATTTTTACTCATAATGAATTAGGACTTACGCTCTTGGGAAATGTTATTAATTTAGGTCCTCTTAAATTCATTAAGAGATAAAATTTTTATTCCTTATGGATCAACATCACCACTACATGCAATCAGCACCAAAACTGCAAGAAAATACGGCTTCGACGGCAAGGAAAACAACTGTAACTTTGAAATAGGCCATCCAAAATTTATGTGCTCATACGAGAAGGTTACCAAATAGGTCCTAAACATCATGTAAGATTAACACAACATAACACCATCAAATGCAAATATTATAATTCAGAAAAAAGAAAATAGGTACATAAATCAGAAAATGTTTTTTGGTTGATGCAAGATTGCTCAAAGACCCAAGATGCTCCTGCATCAGACACCTAGGGTAAATAAAGAACTGATGTCCACATCAAGAACTACTCATATTATTACCTAAATCATAAAGATCCAACTCATCTTGTGTAATCCATGAACTTTCTTCAACTGGCTTGTCTTTCCACTGAACTAGATATTCCATGTAGTCTTTTCCTCTTGTACTCTTGCTCACTATTTTATTCAAGATTGTCTCAATTCTGTCTCTATTCTTCTTAGAATAGTCTAGATCATCTAAAATCTCATCATTTGATTCAAATTACTCAAATGTATCAGCTATTTTGAATATAGGTGATATATCCATGTCCTCTGGTAATTCCACTTCATAAGCATTTCCACTGTCAAACTTCTTCAGAATCTTACAATGTCCAAATTTATTGATTTTCAATTTTTTGTAGGTACCAAATAGAAATCTATTCTTTTTCAAATGAATCATACCCTCATCTCCAACTTCAAAATATTTATGTCTCCTTCTCTTATCTTCTCTCTATTTTTATTTCAGATTATTGTCCTCCAAATTCCTTTTAACTTCATCATATAAAGTTCTCATGAATACTGCAAAATCCTCAGCTTCAACACTTCTTCTTGTCTCAATAGGGAAATCTCTCAGCTCTATGGTTCCCTTATGATGAAATCTAGTAACAATCTCAAATGGTTTCCTCTTAGTACTTCTATTCATAGAATTATCGTATGCAAACTCTGCTTGTGCCAAAACTAAACCCCAATTAGTAGGCTTATCTCCAAGTAAACATCTCAATAAGTTTCCCAAACTTCTATTCACAACTTCAGTCTATCCATCTATCTGAGGGTGAAATGTAGAACTAAACTTCAAATTAGTATTCATCTTCTTCCAAAGTGTTCTCCAAAAATAACCAGTAAATTTTATACCTCTGTCTAAAACAATAGACCTAGGCAAACCATGCAATCTTACCACTTCCTTGAAAAATAATTGAACTACATGAAATGCATCAGATGTCTTCTTACAAGGCATAAAATGATCCATCTTTGAAAATCTGTCAACCACTACCAAAATAGAATCATTACCTCTTTGATTTCTAGGCAATCCAAGAACAAAGTCCATACTCACATCTTCCCAAGGTCTATCAGGTACAGGAAAAGGTGTATACAATCCCAAATTCTGACTAGTTCCTTTTGTTGTTTGGCAAATTCTACAACCTCTAACCATTCTTTGTAAATCTCTATAAATCTATGGCCAAAAGTATCTTTCTAAAATCAAATTCATAGTCTATCAATCCCAAAATGTCCAGCAAGTCCACCACTATGTTTCTCCTTCATTATATTCTCTCGTATATATCCTCTAGGTATGCACAACTAAACTCCTTTAAACAACATGTCTTCTTGAATGAAATAATTAGTCCACTTATCACTCACTATGTGTTCCTTACAAGCTTTCCAAGGTTCTGCAAAATCAATGTGAGTCTCATACAAACACTTCAAATCATCAAAACCAAGTACCTCATCTCTCATCTCTATCAGGAAACTTCTTCTTTGGCTCAAGGCATCAACAACCTTATTTGACTATCCACTTTTATGCTTCAATGAAAAGGAAAAATTATACAAGAACTCAACCCACTTCATATGTCTCTAATTCAACTTATTCTAACTTCCCAAATACTGCAAAGCCTTATGGTCAGTATACAACACAAAATATTTAGGCATCAAATAATGTCTCCATTTCTTCAAAGCTTGAACAATAGCATAGAATTCCTGGTCATAATATAAATATATTCTCTTAGCATCATTCAACTTTTCACTAAAGAAATCTATAGGTTTTCCTTCCTGACTCAAAATAGATCCAATTGCACTTCCACTAGCATCACATTCAACTTGAAAAACTTTACTAAACTCAGGAAAAGAAAGTGTAGGCAACTCTACAATTCTTTGTTTCAATGTTTCAAAACTCTTTTGTGCTCCATGTGTCCATTTGAAATCTTTTTTATCTCCGCTCATAGTTTCAGTCATAGCATTACAAATAGAACTGAAATTTCTAATGAACTTCCTATAAAAACTAGCCAATCCATGAAATGATCTTACCTCTCCAACATTCTCTAGTGTAGGCCAATCAAGTATAGCTTTTACTTTCTTAGGATCCATCAGCTGAAATTACAAAACCAAGGTATACAATCTCCTCTTTCATAAATGAACATTTATTTAAGTTAATCAGCAACTTTTCTTCCTTCAATCTCTACAATACTTGTCTGATATGTTCAAGATGTTCTTCCTTAATCTTACTGAATATCAAAATTTCATCAAGATATACAATAACAAACTTACCCAAAAATCTTTTCAAAACTTCATTCATCAGCCTCATGAAAGTACTAGGTGCATTAGTAAAACCAAAAGGCATAACCAACCATTCATACAAACCTTCATTAGTCTTAAAATTAGTTTTCCATTCATCCCCTTCTCTGATCCTAATCTGATGATATCCACTTTTCAAATCAATCTTTATGAAATACTTTGCTCCACTCAAACTATCCATTATGTCATCCATCCTAGGCAAAGGAAATTTGTACTTTACTGTTATCTTGTTTATAGCTCTAGAATCAGTGCACATTCTCCATTCTCCATTCTTTTTAGGTTCTAATATAGTAGGTACTACACAAGGACTTAGACTTTCCCTAATCAAACCTCTCTCAAGCAATTCTTACACTTGTCTATTCAATTTAGTCTTTTCATCAAGTGTTAACCTATGTGGTGCTTTGTTAGGCAAACTAGCTCCAGGTATCAAATCCATACAGTGACTTATACTTCTCATAGGTGATAAACCATCAGGTACATTATCAGAAATAATGTCATGAAATTCATTCAACAAAGGTTTAACCTCAGGTGCATGTTCTAACTCATCTTGTTTCTCAGTCTTCCTTGGAATTAAAGCAAAGGAAACATTTTGTTCTTTCATTTCTCTTGAAAACTTTTTACCATCAACCAAACATACTCTGACTATAGTATAGTGACTTTCATCAAACTTCTCTATCAAAGGTGGCAATACTTGTTTCTTTCCATCCATCCAAATAGTATATTGATTCAATCTACCATCATGCAAAGCTTTCCTATCATACTACCAAGGTCTACCCAAAAGAATATGACAACAATCCATAGGCATAATATCACACAAGAATTCATCATGATAATTCCCAATTTTGAATTTAACAAGGCATTGTTCACTTACAAGTAGTTTATGCTCCTTTTGGATCCAAGCAATATGTTAAGGCTTAGGATGTTTCAATCTCTGTAATTGCAATTTGTTAACTAGCTCTTCAGATGCCAAATTATCAAAACTTCTACTATCAATGATTACCTTGCAACATTTGTTAGCGATCTTACATTTGGTTCTAAACAAACTTTTCCTCAAAATGGTTTACTCATTAGCTTCTTCATTCCACAAGATCCTTCTTAGCATCAGGTTCTCACCATGTTTAGGTTCATTAGACATTTCCTCAACTTCTTCACAAGCTAAATTATTTTTTCCATTACCTCCAGTCTTCTTTCCAGAGTTAGTACATTCAAAAGCTCTATGTCCTTCTTCACCACATTTGTAACAAGTACCTTTAAACCAAGATTTATCTTCTCTTTTCCCATTATTGTTATTCCTAGAGTAACCAATATAGCTACCTCTAGAGTAGTTACCTCTTTTAGTAGGTTCATCTTTCCATCCTTTATCTTGTGCTACATTGTCAGATCTACTACTTTCTCCATAAGATTTTCCTCTACTTCTCTGAAATCTACCACCTCTTCCTCTTTATCTTTGTTCATATCTTTTTGTTAATCTCTCCTCTGCCTTCAAAGAAAATTGGTATGCTTCTTCCACACTTTCTATCTTCACATAGCTGATCTCATCTTGAATTGATGTCCTCAGGCCATTCATATATCTAGCCACCTTCTCAACTTCATCATCCACATGTCCAAATCTAATATCCAATTTGTAAAATTCCTCAGTATATTCTTTCATACTCATGTCCTTTTGTCTCAGATTTTGCATCTTCCTCATCAAACTAACTTGGTAGTCAACTGGAAGAAACTTCTTCTTCATATTTCCAAGCATCTTCATCCATATCTTGATCTTTTCTTTTCCTCTCTTCTGTCTCTCAATTTGCAAATGATCCCACCAAAGAGATGCATGACCTTTCAACTTTGTGACTACTATCTTAACCTTCTTATTATCAGGAGTACCTTCATACTAAAAGTACATATCCATCTCAGAGATCCAATCCAAAAGTGTATCGGTCTCAAGTCTTCCATCATTGAAAGAAACTTCAATTGTAGGTCTGGAGTTAGCCTTAGACAAAACTCTCAAGAGTCTTCCCTCATCTTGTTCAACTTCAGGTTCGGGATTAGGTGCTACTTCTTCTTCTTCATCACTAACATCTTCAAGATGTTCTCCTCTTCTTTGGGATGTCTCTATAGCTTCAAGCCTAGTTGCAATCTATCTCAACATATCTGCGATAGCATTATCATTTCCTCTACCATGAACCATCTTGACAATTAGGTTCTAGCAAGATCATAAACTTCTACAAGTTATAGTTCAGATCTCAGATCTTCCACCCTACAACCAATCCAATAAGGTTCTCCACAATCTAATCCATAAGAAAGAACTCACTTTGATACCACTTAACACAGGGATAGGGTAGATACATGCAGAATCAAGTAGAATTGACTCCACTTGAATCAACAACATGCCCTACTCTGAGTTACACAATGGAAGAAATATGAATATCACATGAAAGCAATGAAATCACAATGGATATGAGACAATCAACTCGCAGCAACAATAGAGTATTTATATTATTTCTTCAAACATGCCCGACTATGAGGCCTTCCAAGTTTCAGCCTTATCATTCCCCTAATTTCCCTAATACATTAATCTAGACTCCTTATATAGCTAGAAAAGCCACAAGTCGGCCAGTTAGGCATTAATTACATTATAGGTCCAGTCTGGAAAATTTAAACCAAAACTAATGAAAGAGTGATCACAAATTGATGCACCTTTTTATTTTGGTCCACACATGACCCAAGAACATTTCCCTAACTTTTCAAGGCCCCATTTGATGACACAAAACTACGCAAGATGAAACACTCCACGTTTCGCATGAAAACTGGTAGAAATAGGTCTCTGAGAAAAATGGGCATAAATTTTTACTCATAATGAATTAGGACTTGCACTCTTGGTAAATGTTATTAATTTAGGTCCTATTAAATTCCTTAAGATCATAAAGGCTTATTCTTTATGGATCAACATCACCACTATGCACAATCAGCACCAAAATTGCAGGAAAATACGGCTCCGAGGGCAAGGAAAACAACTGTAACTTTGAAACAATCTATCCAAAATTTATGTGCTCATAGGAGAAGGTTCCAAAATAGGTCCTCAACATCATGTAATATTTTCACAACATGAAACCATCAAATGTAAAGATTATAATACAAACAAAAGAAAACAGGTATAGAAATCAGGAAATTTTTTTTGGGTGATGCAAGATTGCTCAAAGACCCAAGATGCTCCTGCATCATTTTGTCAAAGAGGGAGAGAATGTATATAAAGAGAGAATTTATGGGAGAGAATTTAATTAAATAATATTGTTCAAAAGTAAAGAATTTCAATTTAAGTGGGAGTAATTACAAGATCAAGTTCTATTTAGAAGTGGGAACATTTTTCTATTCCTAATATTGTTGGTATTGATGTGAGTATTTCCATGAAGACATGAAGAGAGATTGTTATCATCAATGCAAAATGGGGAGATTATTGGCATAATTTTTGTTAACTAATGTACTAATGGTAAGTTATTGGTGTTGTAATGAGATAGATTTTATTGCATAGGGATGCCAGATAACTAAGAGGGGAGGTGAATTAGTTATAGAATCTGTTATCTTAGGTCCCTTAACAATTTTCAACCTTAAAAACCTCTTGGTAATAATCTTTATAATCAGATTTAAGTATTCATCTGACCACAACAATATGCATCAGAAAATCAATAAATAATATGAAAAATATTTAATCACACATTAACACCAATATTTAATGTGGAAACACGGTTTGTGTAAAAACCACTATGTGAATTATCACCCATAAAATAATTCACTCTCCTAAAGTGAGTTTAGTTAAGAGCCAATCCTATTAAAGATTACAAATAGATTTTCTATATGTGACCCTATTAGGATATTTTTACCCAAGATCGACTAGATTTATCACCCTATAATGAGTGGCCTTATTAGAGGACTTGGAACATTTATTGGAATGCCACCTTACAAAGGATTTAGAAATATGACTATTAAATCCACTTGGTTAAGAGATTTTATGCTATAGTGGTTAGAAAGTAACAATGAAATGATCTGATAGAATATGCAACTACATTTACCTATTCAGATCTCCTTTGTGCTCATTTTCCTTCTTCAAACTCTTCCTTTCTAGTTGATCAACACACACTCTTCATCTCAACACTTTCCCTCACTTCATTAACACTTTTATTCAACTCTATCTTTCTTGGTGTACCCTTGTGTACTAATTCGACTATCTTCTCTAGCTATCAAAAAATCAACAATTCAACATCGGCATCAGCAATATGATCACCGTGATCATCCTTTATATAGATATTTTTTTCTACTTAATCCTATTCACTGCTTCATCTCATTCATTCAATTAAATCTATAGCTTGGTGGAATGTTTTATAAATCTTTCCATCTGTATCTTCACCTTGGAACTTGAAATTTTATGGGATCTCAAATCAATCACTAAATCTTCACCATTTATCTTTTCCTAACATTTTTTATCTATTCATTTTAGTAAATAATTGTGTTCCTTCCTTAGAATCTTCTAGATCATTCCAGATTCTCATTCGATGTCTTCTTTTACTTGATTTATTTTTAACTGACCAACTTCATCTACTTGGTTAATTCTTTCTACTCAATTAACTATGACTAACCAATATCTTTGCTTACCGACAACCATTTCCATCTTAGTAGAACACACTATTTCCTTGTTTTTTCACTTCATAACATCAATCCTTTATTACCGACCAATATAACTGACTTGTGCATCATTTTAACACTTCATTAAATCATGTAAAAAAATCAAATCAATATTACCTTGTCATAGATTGATTCAATAATTTCCCATTGAAGCTCACATACTTAACAACACTTCTTTATTATATCTTTTATCTTTACCAACCATTTCATCACATATTTCATATTGATATGGCAACTTACATAAATTATTAAATCAATAGGCTTGACATCAATTGAAACATAACAATTAATTCAATCCTTCTACATACCTTTCATTTCTTGGTTACTAATCTTGTTCATTATCATCATCTCAATATTAGTTGGGGTAACAATTTCCCTCTTTGGCATTGATGGGAACACATCTTCTATATCTCACATCTCACATCTGAAATATACCATTAATATCAATAATCTTCATTCTTTATTTTTGTCTCCCCCTTTCTTCTTACATAGTCATCTCTCCTCATTAATATCTCTCCCCCTTGGGTTTCTTGTCTTCATTAATTAGTTCTTATCCTCATTCATTCTATCCCCTTTAGTGATCTCTCTTCCAACATCTCTCAATTCATTATCTCCCCCTTTGACAACAATGCCAAAGATACCTACAAAACCTTAACCTAAAACTAACTATCATTTTAGTTGTACCTTATACATTTGTTGCACCAATTACTTTTTTTTTCTCATATCTTTCTCATAACTTTAGGGTGTTCCTAAAGCGTGAACATTTGCATCAATTCTCAAATAGATAATATGATAAACCATGAATTTATGCAACTTTCATCTTTCTCTAATGAACATTAGAGAGGGGAATGACCCCTAGTTTACCTCTGAGATACTCAAAATTATCCTTAGGTAATGGCTTTGTGAATATATCAGCAAGTTTTTCCTTGGATTTTACATATTTTAGTTTCACTTGTTTTTCCTGAACTTGTTCTCTCAAATAGTGATACTTGATTGATATATGATTTGCCTTTGAGTGCATCATAGGATTCTTTGAAATGTTTATAGAACTAGTATTATCACATTAGATTTTCACTAGACCATCTATATCCTCATGTATCCCTTCAAGTAGTTGTTTTATCCAAACAATTTTAGAACAATTAATTGTAGCAACAACATATTTTGCCTCAGCATTTGACTGTGAAATGCAACTTTATTTTTTCTTATCCATGTCACTAATCTTTCTCCTAAGAATAAATCTCCTCCACTTGTATTTTTCCTGTCATCCACATTACCTTCCCAATCACCATCAGTATACACTTTCAATTCAAAATCTCCATCCTTTTTGTAGCATAATCCACAGTCCTCGATTCCTTTCAGATATCTAAAAATTCTCTTCACGGTAGTCATGTGTTTCTTTAGGATTAGAAGAAAATATAGCCACAATACCAACAACATGATAAATTGAAGGCCTATTATGAACAACATATCATAGATTACCAAGCATGGATCTATACAGAGTTTCAGTCACCTCATTAGATTCATATTATTTTGATAGTTTACATCTAGTAATCATCGATGTACCAACCAGTCTTGAGTCTTCCATCCCAAAAGTTTTTCATGATCTCTTTGATTTATTTTGATTCAGTTATGTATATGTCATCCTTGATCTATTGAATTTGTAATCCAATAAAAATTTTGATCTCTCCAATCCTTAACATTTCAAATTCCTCTTTCATATCATCATCAAATAATTTGAACATTGACGCATTTCCTCCAAATATGATATCATCAACAAATATTTCAGCAATTAGTACCTTATCTTCAAATTCACTTTTCAAGTACATATTATTGTTATCCCTAGTTATAAAAAAACCTATTCTCATTATATATGAGTGGATTCTTTCATATCATGCTTAGGGTACTTGTTTCAAACCATATAGTTCCTTGTGTAGTTTACATACCATGTTTTTCTTTCTATTATCAACAAATCCTTTTGGTTGCTCAATGTAAACTTCTTCTTCTAGTATTTCATTCATAAATGTAGACTTTACATCCATTTGATTAACTTTGAAAACTTTATAAGAAGCATATGTTAGCTTGTGGTGACTGATTAGGAAAGTACTATACACTTTTCCTCCTGCCCTTGTTGGGGTTCATAGCCAGGCCATGTTGGGCCCCGAGCGAGGGTTAAGGGGTGTAACCCCCGAGGAAACTCTTTTGGGGCTGACATTTTTTGGCTATTTTTTGGGCCAACATGTTGTGACTCATTCTAACCCTATAGTGAAAAAATATTGTATAATATGGCTTAGGGTAAGGGATTTCATAATGTATGGTTTTAGTACTTGCAGCGGAATTAAGCTGTAAGGGATTACAGATTGTAATCAAGTTGTAATCACTAGGTAATAATAATATTGGACTCATTTTTGGTGGATGTAGCCCAAGGATTGGGTGAACCACATTAAATCTTTGTGTCTCTTGTTCTCTTCTATGTTGTTTATTATTTTCTGATATTGGTTATATTTGCATGTAACTGTTATTTTTGTCTTGTTAATCCTAACAAGTGGTATCAGAGTGAGGTTGTTTTCAATTATCCTCTGCAAGAAGATCTCAGAGTTTAGTGGGAGTCTCATGATTGAGTGGGAGAAATGGAAGACAAGGGTACACTAAAGGTTGACAAGTGTAATGGGAAGACCTTTTAGTTATAGAAAATGCAAATGAAGGACTATCTCTATCAGAAGGATTTATGGTGACTATTGGAAGGAAAAGCCAATAGACTGGCAAGCATTTCTGATGAGGACTAGACAATTATTGATATAAAGGCTCTTGGTAGTCTTTGATTATGCCTGGCACAATCAGTGGCATTCAATAGTACACAAGTAATGACGATTGAAGATTTGATGAAAAACCTAGCGAAGTTGTATGAAAATCCCTCCGCTTCAAATAAGGCATTTCTCATGAAGCGTTTGTTTAATATGAAAATGATGGAAGGTGGATCAGTTGCTAATCATTTAAATGAGTTTAATATAGTTACTAGTCAATCAAATTTTGTTAATATTATTTTTTATGAAGAATTCAGGGCTCTCTTGATTTTGTGTTCTTTGCCTAAAAGTTGGAATGGCTTGGTAATGGTTGTTAGTAACTATGTTTCTAGTTCTAATACCCTAAAATTTGATGATGTTATTAGTATTATTCTGAGTGAGGAAATTCATAGGAAAACCTCAGGTGGATCCACATCAGGTAGTGTCTTAAATGCACAAAGTAGAGGTAGAAACAATGAGAGAGGAAAAAACTTTGAAAATCATGGGAAATCAAGAGGAAAATCAAAGGGAAAGAGGTTTGAATCCAAAGGGCCAAACGATTGCTGGTACTGTGGAAAACCAGGTCATAAGAAGAAAGATTGTTGGTCTTGGAAGAATAAAGGAGACAAACAAGAAGGTAACAAGGAGGCAAATGTGGTAAGTAATAAACCCGAAGAGGATGGCTTGCTTCTTTCTTTAGAAAGTATTGATGATTCGTGGGTTTTAGATTCTGGGGCTTCATTTCATGCTACACCCCATAGAGGTTACTTTCTTTATTATGTCCAAGGGGATTTTGGAAAAGTTTATTTGGGTGATAATGAGCCCTGTCAAATAGTTGGAAAGGGAAAAATTAAGATTAAGTTGTAGAATGGGAATCATTGGCTACTACAAGAGGTAAGACATGTTCCAAGGCTGAGTAGGAATTTAATTTCAGCAGGGCAATTGGGTGATGAGGGTTGTACAATTATTTTTAATGATAGAAATTGGAAGGTTTCAAAAGGTTCCTTAGTAGTAGCAAAAGGTGTGAAAGTAGGCACCTTATATCTTTGTACAGGTCATACTATTCCTTCTACTATAATTATTTCAGAAGATAATGAATGTTCAGGAACAGTGGCTGGAGTTGAGCAGGAAGAACATCAAACTGTTGTTGTAGTTTCTGACACAACACTTTGTTACAATAGACTCCAGAACATGAGTGAAAAAGGTATGGAATTACTTCATTCAAATAAAGTTTCACCTGGTCTAAAATGTGTCAATATGGATTTCTGTGAGAGTTGTGTTTATGGAGAACAAAAGAGAGTTAGTTTTGTAAAGAGTGGGAAGGAAAAGAAAAATGAGAGATTAGAGCTTGTGCATACATATGTATGGGGACCAGCTTAGGTATCTTCCCTTGGTGTCTCTCTGTATTATGTTACATTTATAGATGATGCAATAAGAAAAGTATGGATTTATTTCCTTAGACATAAATCTAATGTATTTCAAACTTTTAATAAATGGAAATACTTGGTTGAGAATGAGACTGGTAAAAAGCTAAAATGTCTTAGATCTGATAATGGTGGTGATTATTGTAGCACATAATTTGAAGATTATTTTTCCTCTAATGGTATTCGTAGGCAGAAAACTATACCAAGGACTCCACAAGAAAATGGAGTGGTTGAATGCATGAACAGGACAATAATGGAGCGTACAAGGAGTATGAGGTTGCATGCTAAGCTACCTTTAAATATGTGGGTAGAGGCTATCAACACTAATATTTATTTAATCAATAGAGGCCCCTCCACTCCTTTGGACTGTGGTATTCCAAAGGAAGCATAGAGTGGTAAGAAGGTGAGTTATTCTTTTCTTAAAACCTTCGGTTGTGAAGCTTTTGCACATATAGATTCTGAAAATAAAACCAAGCTGGAAGCCAAGTCAAAGAAATGTGTATTTGTTGGATATGACATTGATAAATTTGGTTATAGGCTTTGAGATTTTGAAAATCATAAAATTATAAGAAGCAGGAATGTCATATTCAATGAGAAAGTGTTGTACAAGGATCTATTGTAGTAGCATGAGAAGAAAGAAAATGATTATGTAGTATTGGATAATACTCCTAAAGATGATGTTTTAGTAGTTCCTTATGCTCCGCAACAACAGCAACAACAAATACTACACACCCCAGTGAATGTTAGATGGTCAACAAGGCTAAGTAGACCTCCAGAAAGATTCTCTCCCTCTTTGTATTCTATTTTGTTAATAGATGCTGGTGAACCTAAATGTTATAATGAAGCTATGGAGGTGGATTCAAAGCTTCAGTCAAAGTCTGCAATGATAGAGTAAATGGACTCCTTGCTGAAAAATCACACTTAGAATTTATACAAGTTACTGACAAGTAAAAGGGCTTTACAGAATAAATGGGTTTATAGGCTGAAAGAAGAGGATGGAGGCAAGAAAAGACTTAAATCCAGGTTAGTTGTAAAAGGATTTGCACAGAAAAAAGGCATTGATTTTGATGAGATATTTTCTCCAGTTGTTAAAATGACTTTTATTTGTATTGAAGATTTGCATTTAGAGCAGCTTGATGTTAAAATGACTTTTCTTCATGGTGATTTGGATGAAGAAATATATATGGTACAACCACAAGGATTTGAGGTCAAGGGAAAGGAGAATTTGGCACGCAAATTGCAGAAAAGTTTATATGGCTTGAAGTAAGAACCTTGACAATGGTATATTAAATTTGACACTTTTATGAATGAGCATGGATACACTCGGTATCATTCTAACCATTGTGTTTACTTTAAGAGGTTGGATGATGATAGCTACATTATTTTATGATTATATATTGATGATATGCTTGTAGTCGGGTCTAACATGAATCACATTAAGGGATTGAAACAATAGTTAGCACATTTTTTTTCTATGAAGGATTTGGGGGCAGCAAAACAAATCCTTGGTATGAAAATTTGCAAAGATAGGAAAAATAGGAAGTTTACTTTATCTTAGGGTGATTATATTGAGAAGGTGTTGCAACATTTCCCTATGGAGAATGTCAAAGTTGTCAGCACACCTTTGCCTAGTCATTTGAAATTGACTAAGGAGATGTGTCCTAAGACATCAAAAGAGGAGGCTAAAATGTCTAAGGTACCTTATGCTTCAACTGTAGGGAGCTTAATGTATGTTATGGTATGTAATAGGCTAGATATTGCACACACAATGGAAGTCGTTAGTCGATATATGAGTCACCCTAGTATTGAGCATTGAAATGTAGTCAAATGGATTCTCAGATATTTGAGAGGTACATCCAGTAAGTGTTTATACTTTGGTGGATCTACTACTACTATACAAGGCTATGTTGACTTAGATTTGGTAGGAGATATAGATAGTAGACAAAGTACTGCATGATATGTATTTACTATTGGTGGGATAGTAGTGAGTTGGATTTCTTGACTACAAAAGGTAGCTTCTTTATCTACTATAGAGGCAGAGTATGCTGCTACTACAAAGGCAGCCAAGGAGATGATATGGCTTCAATTCTTCATGGAAGAATTGTGACATCCACAAATGGATAATTTTTTGCATACAGATAGCCAAAGTACCATTCATCTTGTGAAGAATTATGCTTTGTACTCAAAGACAAAACACATATAGTTGTGGTACCATTTCATTTGGTTAGTTTTGGATGATAGAAAGTTAAAGATGGAAAAGATTCATACAGATGATAATCTAGAAGATATGTTTACAAAGGTAGTAACAAGGGAGAAGTTGAACTCATATTCATCTTTAGTTGGTCTTCTAGATTGAATAGAATAAAGGAACAATTGAGTCTAGGGTGGTTCGATCCAGTGGGAGTCTCATATGGTAGAAATATTGCTACAAGATCATTCTCTAAGTGGGAGGTTTTTTAGTGTGGATACTGATCAGTCACCAAGTGGGAGATTGTTAGCTTGTGGTGACTGATCAGGAAAGTACTGTACAATTTTCCTCCTGCCCTCAATGGGGTTCAAGACTGGGTTGGGCCCCAAGCGGGGGTTTGGGGGCAATAGCTCCCAAGAGCAAGGGTTCGGAGGCGTAGCCCCTGAGGCAAATTTTTTGGGGCTGACATATTTTCGACTATTTTTTGGGCCAACATGTAACTCATTATAACCCTAAAGTGGCAAAATATTGTATAATATGGCTTAGGGTTAGGGATTTCATAATGTATGGTTTTAGTACTTGTGGTAGAATCGAGATGTAAGAGATTAAAAATTGTAATCATGTTTTAATTACTAGATAATAATAGTATTGGACTCACTATTGGTGGACGTAGCCCAGGGATTGGGTGAACCATGTTAAATATTTGTGTCTTATGTTCTCTTCTGTATGGTTTATTGTTTTCTGATATTGGTTATATTTTCATGTAACTATTATTTATGTCTTGTTAATCCTAACAGCATATGCAAGTAAAATTCTCCCACCTTATAATCTAATAATAGGAGAAAATGTCTCACCATAATCAATACCTTCTTCCTGAGGATATGCTTTGCATACAAGTCTAGCTTTATTTCTAATCACATCTCCATTTTCATTTAGTTTATTCATAAAAATATACTTTATCCTAATAACTTTCTTATCCTTAGGTCTTGGTACCAATGACCAAGTATTTTTATTTTCAATCTGATCAATCTCTTCTTTCATTTCATTAACCCAATCTTCATTTTCAAGTGCATCCTTGACTAATCTACTGATGCAGGAGAATCCTGGGTGTAAGAGCAATCTTGCATCACCCAAGAAAAAAAAAAATTTCTATTTTTATATTCAATAAGGGCTATTTTGTGCAGAGCTACTATTTATGGAAAGTTACTCTTTTTGGTAATTTTTATATGTGCTCAAAATGATCTGATTTCTTTCTTGGAGGTTTATTTTGGTCATATAAGTCTGCCAGTAAAGTTTCATTGCCAGATCAAGTGTATATTGGAAGATATTGAAGATTTTGGGTATTGGCAGCAGGGTACAGAAACTTTAAACTCAGTTTTGAAGGCTTTAGAGGCCCCGGATGAGGTCAAAAATTTGGGTGATGGGGGCTTGCATTGGTCCAGCCTGTAGAGCGCTTCGTGGTGTTTCCAAAATGGGGTTATAATAGTCAATCGGATCAGCTGGTGATGACTTATGGTCTTCGGAAGTTGGACCACCTGAAATGGTAGAAAATAATTTTCTTCAAAATTTTTGTTCGGGTTTCAAAGGTTATCTTGAGCCGACTATGATGTAATAAAATGTAAAATAAAATAATTCTAAGTTTGGTTGGCCTTATTGGCTAAAATTCTGGAACCTTCCCAGGCGGTGGAAAATTGCCTATATAAGGAAGGCTGTATTATTGTCTTAGGCAATTCAGAATAGTTCTGGGTAGTAGATCTGGATAATAGTTCGAGGCTTTTTCCTACAGAATATTGTAAGGGAATTCCCATGTGGCTTTGCATATTGTAATTCTGAAAGTTTGTAATTTCACATTTGTGGAGATAATAAAAAGCCAATTTTCTGTTCTTGCATATTGTTGTTGTTTCTCTATTTCTGTTATGTGTTTGTGGTATTAAGGGGAGCACCCTTCATCAAGTGGTATCAGAGCAGGGGTTCTTGAGTGTGTAAATAGATCACCGACTGTGAGGCAGTTTGCACCAGGACCGTGGTTAGGGTTTTCAGTGTGCATCGCAAAAATGCCTCCATGAAGAGAATGTAGTGGAAGAGCTGGTGCTGTGACACCTGAGGTTAGAGAGATACAGAGACAAGTGCGAGCATTGCAAGAAGAGATTCATAGAGGAATGAATCTTAATGTTAGAGATGAAAGTGAGGATGAAGCCAAAGAAGAATATCAAGAAGGAGAAGCTAAAATTGTGAACCAGGAGGAAGAAAGACTTTTTCGGGCAATATCCAAAATTGGGAAAAGACCTAAGATTGAGGTTCCTACATTTTCTGGAAATTTTAACCCAGAGGAATTGATCGACTGGATCAATGAATGTGAGGAATATTTTGAGTATGAAGATGTTGAGGATCCTGATAGGGTCAAATTTGCGAAGGCCAGACTGAAAGGTCATGTGAAGATCTGGTGGCAAGAAATTCAATTGGAGCAAAATAGAAGAGGGAAAGATAAAATCACAAGATGGGATCGGATGGTGGATAAATTGAAGCGGCAGTTCATTCCTATTGATTATGAGCTTGACCTACTAAAGAAAATGCAAAGTTTGAAGCAAGCAAGATGATCTGTTCAGGAGTATACAGAGGAGTTCTATCGACTCCTCATTAGAACAAGCCATGCAGAAGTTGATAAGGAGAAAGTTGCCTAATACCTTAATGGGTTAAGGCTAAGCATTCAGGAGGAGTTGAATCTGGTTCAAATGAACAGTAGTGAGGAGGCATACCAGTTTGCCCTAAAAGTAGAGGAAAAGTTGAACAAGAAGTTTGAGAGCAGACAAAATGGAAGAGGTCATGGTGGAAGATCTGGCAGACTGTCATATGGTGGCTGAAATGAAGATCCAAAAAAGAAGGATGAGGCTAGTAGCAGTCAGAATCAGAGAGGAAATAATTCCAATCATTTCCAAGATTAGAGTAATAGAGATCAGAGAGGAAGAGGAAGAGGAAAAGGATCTGGAAGAGGAGGCTTCCGTGGAACATGTTTTCACTGTGGAGAAGAAGGTCATAGGGCATTTGAATGTCCTCAACACCAAGGAAAAATAGACAGGAGAAATGAAGGCCAGGCCAGAGTTGCACATGTAGATGAAGATGCTAGATCATCAAATTCTAAAGATGCTGAAAGAGGAGAAATGCTTATTAACAGAAGAGTCTTGGTGAGTGGTGAGAATGAACCTAAACAAAGGAGGAGCCTATTTCGCACTTGATGCAAATGTGAGGGTAAATGCTGTGATGTGATTATCGATAGTGGAAGCACTAACAATTTGGTGTCAGAAGAGATGGTGACAAAGTTGAAGCTCAAGAGACAGAAACACCCACATCCATATCGGATTGCTTGGGTGCAGGATGACCACAAGGTCATGGTCAGTGAACAGTGCCTGGTAAAGTTCAAGATCGGCGGGTACCAAGATGAGGTACTATGTGATATCATCTCTATGGATGCATGTCATATGTTATTGGGTAGACCGTGGCAGTTTGATAGATGTGCTGTACACGATGGTCGTGCGAATACCTATTCCCTGACAAATGATGGAGTGTGACATAAGCTAAAGCCATTGAAGGAGACCGAAGAAAAGGTATGTGGTAATGCAAGAATAATATTTGTTGATGGAAGAAAATTCCTAGATGGTATGAGGCATGAGCATGTGTGTTTTTCTTTAATTCCAAAAGTTGGTAAAGAAGAAGTAGAGGATGTACTTGTAGAGGTTGTAGATTTGTTGAATGAGTTTCAAGATATTGTATCTGATAATGTACCTGATGGATTACCACCGGTAAGAAAGATCAATCATCAGATGGATTTGATTCCAGGAGCCAGTTTGCCAAATAAGGCAGCACATAGAATGACACCAGTAGAAAATGAAGAGTTGAACAGACAAGTACACAAGTTATTGCAGAAGGGGTTGATTCGAGAGAGTCTGAGTCCCTATGCTATACTAGTGGTATTAGCACTAAAGAAGAATGGAGAATGGAGCATGTGTACAGATTCCAGAGCAATAAACAAGATCACAATCAAGTATAAGTTTCCATTTCCAGGAATGGATGATATTATGGATTGTTTGAGTGGAGCTGTGTATTTCTCGAAGATAGATCTAAAGAGTGGATATCACCAGATTCAGATCAAAGAAGGAGATGAATGGAAGACTGCCTTCAAGACAAAGGAAGGACTGTATGAGTGGTTAGTCATGCCTTTTGGGCTAACCAATGCACCGAGCACTTTCATGCGGCTCATGAATGAAGTTCTAAAAGAATTTCTGGGTAAGTTTGTCATTGTTTACCTAGATGATATTTTGATTTTTAGCAAGACATTGGAGGAACACATGATGCATATTCGTATAGTTTTTGAGAAGTTGAGAGATGAGAAATTGTTGATTAATCTGAAGAAGTGCAGTTTTGTGAAGAAAGAGTTAGTGTATTTGAGATTTGTAGTTTCAGTAGAAGGTCTAAAAATGGACCCAGAGAAGGTACAGGCTATCCTTGAATGGCCTACTCCAAGGAGTGCTACTGAGGTAAGATCTTTTCATGGTCTAGCTAGCTTTTACAAAAATTTTATCAAAAATTTTAGCAGTATTTGTGGACCCTTGACTGAAACAATGCGAGGGGATAGAAAAGAGTTTAAGTGGACTAATGGGGTAGAAAAAAGTTTTCAATTGTTGAAATAAAAAGTTACAGAACAATCTGTTTTAGCACTTCCAGATTTTAATAAGGTGTTTCAAGTAGATTGTGATGCTAGTGGTATTGCAATAGGAGCTGTTATGAGCCAAGAAGGTAAACCTATTGCTTATTTCAGTGAGAAGTTAAATGATGCCAAGAGGAAATATTCTGTTTATGATCAGGAATTTTATGCTATAGTTTAGGCATTAAAGAAGTGGAGACATTATCTATTTCCTAAGGAGTTTGTTTTGTATACTGATCATCAAGCTTTGCAATATTTGAATAGTCAAAGAAAATTGAATCAAAGGCATTTGAAATGGGTTGAGTTTTTGCAGAGTTATACATTTGTTTTGAAACACAGGAGTGGAAAGTCTAATAGGGTTGCAGATGCTCTTAGCAGAAGGTAACTATTGCTGATAGAAATGTAGATTGAAGTGGTTGGGTTCAAGGAACTCAAGAATTTATATCCAGAGGATCCTGATTTTGGTGAAGCTTGGAAAGCTTGTACAGAACCTGTTACTCTAGATAGGATGAAATGGTGGGATTTCATCATCCAGGATGATATGCTATTCAGAGGGAGTTAGTTGTGCATTCCACAAAGTTCTATGAGGGAGAATCTCATCAAGAAGAAGCATAGCAAAGGATTGGCTGGACATTTTGGTCATGATAAAACCCTTAGTTTGGTTAGTGAGAATTATTATTGGCCACAGTTGCAGCAAGATGTGAAGAAGTTTGTACAGAGTTGTAGAGTATGTTAGATGGCGAAAGGAGTGAAGCAGAATACAGGGTTGTATCAGCCATTACCCGTACTAAAAAAGCCTTGGGAGGATATCAGCATGGACTTTGTTCTTGATTTACCGAGGACTCAGCGGGGATATGATTCAATTTTTGTGGTAGTTGACAGATTTTCAAAGATGGCACATTTCATTCCCTGCAAGAAGACTAATGATGTTGTTCATGTAGCAGAATTATTTTTCAGAGAAGTAGTGAGACTTCATGGTTTGCCAAAGACCATAGTTTCAGATCGGGACACTAAGTTTGTTGGATATTTCTAGCGTACATTGTGGAAGAAGTTGAAGATAGATTTGAAGTTCAGTTCATCACATCATCCACGGACTGATGGACAGACAGAGGTGGTGAATAGGAGTTTGGAAAATTTGTTGAGATGTTTGGTTGGAGATAAGCCAATAGGATGGGATTTGATTTTACCACAGGCGGAATTTGCATACAATAATTTTGTCAACAGGAGCACTGGTAAATTACCATTCCAGATTGTATATGGAAGTAGTCCAGGAAATGCATCTGAATTGAGGAAGATAGATAAAGGAGAAATAAGTAGTGCTGAAGCTGAGGATTTTGCAGAACACTTGAAGAACATCCATGGGGAGGTGAGGAATCATATTACCAAGATGAACACATAGTATAAGGCTAAGGTAGATGAGAAAAACAGGTATAAGGAATTTTAGGTTCATGATGAAGTCATGGTTCATTTGCGGAAGGAGCGGTTTCCAGTTGGTACATATAACAAGCTAAAAATGAAGAAGTTTGGACCATGTAGGATACTGAAGAAACATGATTCAAGAAATGCATATGAGGTAGAATTGCCTACTGAGCTAAATATTTCACCAGTGTTTAACATTTCAGATCTAATAGAGTATCATGAAGGAGGTGTTGAAGATGAGATCACAACAGCACAGTGGAGTATTCCAGCAACTAGTTCAGACACTAAGGAGATCGAAGATATACTAGACAGTCATGTTGGCAGAAGCACAAGGAAGAGGACATATGAAGAATATCTGGTCAAGTGGAAAGGATGACCTATTGAAGATTCATCATGGCTGACAAAGGAGGAGGTTAGCCATCTTGGTTTTCCTCTGCACACCTGAGTCGTGACAGGGTCACTTCTCAAATTACCCTAGGTGTCTGATGCAGGAGCATCCTGGGTGTAAGAGCAATCTTGCATCACCCAAAAAAAAAAATATTTCTATTTTTATATTCAATAAGGGCTATTTTGTGCAGAGTTGCTATTTATGGAAAGTTACTATATTTGGTAATTTTTGTATGTGCTCAGAATGATCTAATTTCTTTCTTAGAGGTTCATTTTGATCATATAAGTCTACCAATAAAGTTTCATTGCTAGATCAAGTGTATATTGGAAGATATTGAAGATTTTCGGTATTGGCAGCAGGGTACAGAAACTTTGAACTCAGTTTTGAAGGCTTTAGAGGCCCCAGATGAGGTCAAAATTTTGGGTGACGAGCACTTGCACAAGTCAAGCCTATAGAGCACTTCGTGGCATTTCTAAAATGGGGTTATAATAGCTGATTGGGTCAACTGGTGATGACTTATGGTCTTCGGAAGTTGGACCACCTGAAATGGCAGAAAATAATTTTCTTCAAAATTTCTGTTTGGGTTTCAAAGGTTATCTTGAACTGACTATGATGTAATAAAATGTAAAATAAAATAATTCTAAGTTTGGTCGGCCTTATTGGCTAAAATTCTGGAACCTTCCCAGGCGGTGGAAAATTGCCTATATAAGGAAGGCTATATTATTGTCTTAGGTAGTTCAGAATAGTTCTGGGTAGTAGATCTGGGTAATAGTTCGAGGCTTTGTCCTATAGAATATTGTATGGGAATGCCCATGTGGCTTTGCATATTGTAATTTTGAAAGTTTGTAATTCCACATTTGTGGAGATAATAAGAAGCCAATTTTCTATTTTTGCATATTATTGTTGTTTCTCTATTTCTGTTATGTGGTTGTGGTATTAAGGGGAGCACCCTTCATCATCTACACTCAAATTCATAAATCAAACATGTAATGTCTCTCAAATTACTTATTTTCATGACTCCTGCATTCTTATCTCTAATTATTTTATTCAGTGAATAGTTCCTTCTGACATGATTTTCTAGCACTAGCTCAGTTCTTTGTTCTTTAGCATTTTATTCTCTTGATGGGCCTCAACGGATGCTCCTAAGAGGTATGGTTTTTCCATTAGTTATCATAAATTTATATTGATTGTCAAAGTCATTTGGAAAAGAATTAAAGTCAAGTTAGTAAAGATATTAAGCTAGTTGGTAAAGGAAATAAGGAGCAGACATTGAGCAAGGAAAACTGAGCACTGAATACCTAGTTGTACCGAGATACAATGTCCACTGAATTGAAAGATGATACAATTACCAAGCAATAAGAAAATGTATTACCTGAGCATCTCAAGATGACACAAGGAGAATCTATAGATACATTAAACCTAGACATCAAGTAGAAAATGGTCTACAACTCTCAAGGAGATTGTCTGACAGAGCATTAGAGATTTACATACAATGATTATGCATGATTATAAGGTGAGATTCACCAATAAGACTTAAATGAGATATATTTTTTGGAGGAGTAACCAATGCTAGCACCTCTTAAAGAGATGATCCTAGAACATTTCCACCACTTCTAGAATTAAGTATAAATGGATTAGAATGTGAAGATCACAACGTGAGTTTGAGAGAGTGCATGTGCAAAGGAGAAATTATACATAGAAGGTGATGAGGAGAGAAGCCACTGAGAAACATAACAGTAAAGAGAAGAGTATAATTGTGATTCAGAGTTGAAGCTACAAAGTATAGATTTGATACTGTGAATGAATCACATTATGAGGTAAATAATTAATGAGCATATTGAGTCTGTTAAGAATAAGATAGATGAAAATTCTATAGAAAGTTTATGTACTAAGTTAGTGTGTTAACAGAGTTATAAAGTCTCTTAACTGAGGAGATCCTAATAGATCTTATTTTGTAAATCTTTTAATAGGGTACAATTCTTAGATTAGAATTGTAAAATCTTCTAGCAAGATAGACTTAAATAGTCTTTAGACTCTTAATAGGTAAGCTATCATAAATAGCTATCATTATAGATCTAATTGAGAAAACTTTTTACTATAGTAGTGCAGTTTTGTGGGTGTCATCCCCACCACAATTTTAATCCTCTAACAAGGATTTATGCGATACCAAAATTATTGTGTTATGATTTATGATTAATGTTAATGTTTTATATAATTTATGATATGTATGTAAAGATATGAATTCAATGAATGGTTAAGAAGGTTAAATAAAAATGTTTTGAAGTACCGATTCACCCCTCCCCTCTCAGTACTCACCTTTGCATAGTTAATCCAACAATTGGTATTAGAGATAAGTCTCTTATTAAAAAGTTTAACTATTAGGAATGAATGCAAAGTTTTTTGGCAGTCATTCTGTAGCAGTTGTTGTTGCATTCATGACTTGAATTGTCATTGATGTCAACATAGTGATATTCTAGATATTAGCAGGAAAGAAGGTACAATATTATTTTACGCACATGTTTTAATATAGATTGGATTTTATGAAATTGATGGTATGTTCTTTGCTATGTTATTAACCTATGGTTAACAACGCAAAAAGAAATTCATTCATTTGTAAGAGTTATGAGCATTTTAGTGAAAACAGTGTTTAGACAGTGTTTCTGTGTAGCAATGTTCAGAAATCAAAGGACATCTCTTACATGGGATGGAATCTGATTTTGCACAGTTAAAGGGATGTTGGAGACTCATTAATGATGACATGGTTCATAGTCCAAACTTTGAGGATATGTTTGGAGAAAGTTACAGTAACTGGAAGCTGATAGTTTTATGTGAATTCTGTGTGTAGCATGTAGAATTTATTATTTTGTAATTGAGGACCGACTCATTTGTAATTATTTGAGTTTGGTATATAAGAAGGAATTTTTTCCTTATTTTAATGTGTACTATGAATATTGTGATGCAGATATATGCATGAAGTGAAGAAAAGAGCTAATTCTATGATGAGGGAAGACTTGTGAGTACAGAGATTTGGAATTGTGATCTTGTGTAGCAGAGAGTGTAGTTTTGGCATAGTGTGAAGGAGGTAATATATTTCATATTATTCTATTGAATAATTCTAAGATCTTTTGGACAGTGGGTTCAGAGATCTTGCCTTGAAGCTGTTTGGGCAGTGGGTCCTTCTGTCTTCCATAAACTCTTAACCGGGTTAGAATCTTTTAACAGGGATTCAAAATCTCCTAACAAGGATTTATATGTATTGAATGTATTTCATAAGAGTCCTAACAGGGTCCATCCTCTAACAAGGAAATTTTATATTAGTGCATCATTTTTTGGGCATCATTCCCACCGAGGTTTACTCTTTTCAAGAGGTTCCCTAGTTAACATATCTTGTGTTATTGTGCAATTGTGTATGATTATCCTTCTATGGTTGATCAGTACATTGATTATATTATTTAAAGATATTGAATGGATAAATTATCAGATAACTGATTCACCCCCCCCCTCTTAGTTATCTTGGGGATCTTTACTTTCTAACAATTGGTATTAGAGTGACAAGTCCTTGAAAGAAAAGTTTAACTTAAGGAGATCCATGGTGAATTTCAAAAAAGAAAGCCCTAAGTTTGATGAAGTAAATTTTGACAGATGGAAAGAAAAGATGAATACACATCTATTGTGTTTAGGACCAATTTATTGGTTGATTACAAAGAATGAGAAGACTATCATTGAGGAAGACAATCTAGAGGTAGGAACTAAAGATGAACTAGATCTATTCATCTGTAACATACTTGCAAGAGAAGCACTTTTATCAGCACTACCAGAGAATGAATATAGTCAGGTAAGATGTTTGAAAATATCTCATGCAATTTGGAAAGATTTACATTCTACTTTTGAAGGTGATGAACATGCAAAGAAGGCTAGATTACATAATTGGATTTGTGCATTTGAAGATAACAGAATGATGGAAGATGAATCTATTAGAAGTTATATTGGTAGGATGTCTGAGATTGTGACATGAATAAAGTCTTGTGGAAGTGATAAGACAAAGAATGAAGTAATATGGAAAATTCTGAGAACTTTGACACCAGTATTCAAGCAGACAATGCAGATGATTGAACAAGTGATACCTTGTACATCAAACTTTTCAAGAGAGACTCTTCTTGGAAGATTAGAAACAACAGAGATGAACTTGAGATTATCAGGAGAGCTACCTAGAATGGAAACATCATTCAGTGCTCTTAGCATTAGACCTACAAGAAGTACTAGTGTGAATGAAGATTATACCAGTAGTAGCAGATCTCAGGAAGATAAGAAGGTTGAAGAAGGTATTGCATTACTTGTAAAAAGAGAACCAGATGGTAAGAAAATCTTTAAATGTTGGACTTGTCAAGAATATGTTCATTTTGCATCTAAATGTCCTAAAAGAGTTAAGAAGTATAGAAGCAACTTTAAACCTAGGAGATCTAAAGAATGTTATTATGCAAATGATGAAGATTTTGAAGCAGGAATTGAAAAACACTTAAGTGACAGTGATAATGATAACTTTGAGAAAATAGGATTTGTAGCAATTAAAGAAGAAAGTTATGAATCTGATAAAAGGGAAGAAAAAGCATTAGTTTCACAAGTTGAAAAGAAATCTGATTAGATTATAGATAGTGGTTGTTCACATCATATGACTGGAGATAAAAGAAAGTTTGTTAAGTTAGATAATTATGATGGAGGAATTGTTAGGGTTGGTAACAATGCACCTTGTTTGATTAAGGGTATAGGATCTATTACTCTTGATGGAAAGACTAACACTGATGATGTTTACTTTGTTGATGGACTAAGACATAATCTACTAAGCATTGGACAATTAGCTGATAAGGGTTATCAAGTTTGGTTTTCTGAGAAAACTTGTGTGATAAAAGATAAAGATGAAAATCTGATTGGAAAAGGATCCAAAACTAGAGGTAATATATTTCAGTTGAATCCTACTGAGATGACATGTTTGATAATTAGGATTGATGATAGTTGGTTATGGCATAGAAGGTTTTGTCATATAAACTTTGATAATATTGTCAAGGTGAGCACTACACATGCGGTAAGAGATTTAAATAGAATTATGAAACCTACTAACATGATTTGCAAAGAATGTATGATGGCAAAGTAGAAAAGGAGTTCATTTCCCAATAAGAAGTTCACATTGGTAGAGAAGTTGGAGATTGTTCATATAGACTTGAGTGGTCCTACTAGGACTAGAGGATTCTATGGTGAAAGGTATTTTATGATTCTTGTTGATGATTTTACAAGAATGATGTGGATTGCATTTTTGAAAGAAAAATCTGAAGTATTTGATAAGTTTAAGATCATGAAAAGAAAAATTGGGAATGAATCTAGAATGAAGATTAAGTGTCTAAGATCTGATAGAGGTGGTGAATTTACATCTAAAGAGTTTAACACTTTTTGTGAAATGAATGGTATTAAGAGACAACTTTCAACCCCTAGAACACCAGAACAAAATGGTATTGCAGAAAGAAGAAACAGGTCAATAACTGAAGCAGCAAGAGCTATGTTGCTTGAAAATGATTTGGCTAAAACTTTTTGGAGAGAAGCAGTCAACACAACAGTATACACTATGAATAGAGTAAAAATCATAGCAGATATAAACATGAAACGTTATGAATTATGGTTTGGACATACACCCTCAGTTAAGTATTTTAGAATTTTTGGAAGTAAATGTTATATAAAGAGAGATGATGATATAGAAAAGTTTGATCCTAGAAGTGATGAAGGAATATTTCTTGGATATTCTTTAAAAAGAAAAGCATATAGATGTTATAACAAAAGAACTAAGACTATTGTTGAAAGTGCAAATGTAAAAGTTGATGAGAAGTTTAAAATTTAGGAAAGAATGTTTGATTATGAATTTGATGGAGAAGCACAACCTCAGCCTAACATTGAAAATGCAAAATTATTTTTTGAAACTAACAGTGATTTGTTGAATGAAAGTCATACTGAAGAAGACAGAGAAGAAAATAGAGAAGAAAAGAAAGAAGAAAATAGAGAAGAAAGCAGAGAAGAATCTACAGTCAGAACAAGATCATGAACTATGACATGTAACAGGTATACTTCAAGATATCACCCTATTGAGCAAGTTATTGGAAGTTTACATAAAGGAGTTTTCACTCGGAATAAGCTGCATTTATGTTTGATTTCTCAAATTGAACCTAAGACTACTAATGAAGCTTGTGAAAATGAACATTGGATCAATGCTATGAAAGAAGAACTAGAGTAGATTGAAAAAAATAAGACATGGGAATTGGTCCCTAGACCCGAAGACAAGAATGTGATTAGAACAAAGTGGGTATTGAGAAACAAGATGAATGAACAAGGAGAAGTGATAAGAAACAAAGTAAGATTGATATGTAAAGGATATTCACAACAAGAAGGAATTGACTATGAAGAAACTTTTGCACCTGTGGCCAAACTTGAAGCAGTGAGAATGTTTCTAGCATATACAACTTACAAGAAATTCAGAGTGTATCAGCTGGATGTGAAGTCAGCATTTTTGAATGGTGAATTAGAAGAAGAAGTCTACATTGAGCAGACTAAAGGTTTTCCTTTGACACAAGAAGGAGATATGGTATGTAAGTTAAAGAAAGCTTATATGGATTAAAACAAGCACCTAGAACCTGGTATGCAAGATTGGATAAGTATTTATTGAAATTTGGCTTTATAAAAGGAATAATAGATAGTAACTTATACACAAAAGAAATTGAGAATGGTTTGTTGGTTATAGTTATATTTGTTGATGATATTATCTTTGGAGGAGAAGATGAAGCTAGTGATAAATTTGTAGATGAAATGAAGACTGAATTTGAGATGAGCATGATTAGAGAAATAAAATATTTTTTGGGATTGCAAATAACACAAAGCAAGAAAGGTATATTTGTAAGTCAGACTAAGTATTTAAATGAATTATTGAAAAGATTTGGAATGGAAGATTCTAAATCTTTTGGAACACCTATGGTAACCGGACATAAGTTATCTAGCAAAGATGAGACACCAGCAGTTGAGCAGAAAAAGTATAGATCTATGATTGGAGGATTGTAGTACATGACACATACAAGACCTGATATAGCACATTCAGTGGAGATTGTAGTAAGATTTCAAGCAGAACTTGGAGAATCACATCATGCAGTAGTAAAGAGGATACTAAGATATCTGAAAGGGATAATGGATTATGGATTATGGTATGAGAATTCTGATAATTTTACCTTATGTGCCTATACTGATGCAGATTGGGGAGGCAGCATTGATGACTAGAAAAGCACTAGTGGTGGAGCCTTTTTTCTTGGAGGTAAATTGGTCTCTTGGCTAAGTAAGAAGCAAAATTGTACTTCACAAAGCACAGCAGAAGTAGAATATGTTGTAGCAGCAAATAATTGTAATCAGATTATTTGGATGAAGTAGATGTTGAAGGATATTGGAATAAAGTTTGATGAGCCTATTGTTATACATTGTGATAACACCAGTACAGTGAGTATGTCAAAAAATCTAGTTTTAGATTCTAAGACTAAACATATTGAGATCAAGTATCATGTTGTAAGATAGAAAGTTGCAAAAAAGAAGTAAGATTGGAGTACATAAGTACAAAGGAGTAGATAGCAGATATATTTACAAAGCCTTTACCTAAGGATACATTTATGTATCTAAGAGGTATGCTTGGGGTTATGCCCCAACCTATTTTTGAGAATTGATGTGGATGATTGCATTCGTCTAGTGGTATATGAGCTCTATCTTTCTTCTGGATTGGATGTTGGAACTTCCTCTATGGGGGAGTTTATGAGCTGAGTCATGAGGACTCTTGTTATTGTATTCTTCTGAAAAGTGTCTTTTGACATTAATTTGTTGTTGAATTAGTGATATAATTTCTATCATTGATGTCAATGGGGGAGAGATATACATGAAAAATATTGTGGATTGTATGAGAGAGCTGAATAGGAAAATGAAGCAAGATTTGATTTGATATTTTGTAGTGATGTTGCAGTATTGGATTTTTGGAACATTAGATGTTTTTCATCTATGTTGCCGTCAATGCCAATGGGGGAGATTGTTAGGAATGAATGCAAAGTGTTTTGGCAATCATTTTGTAGTAGTTGTTGTTGCATTCATGACTTGGATTGTCATTGATGTCAACACAATGATATTCTGGATATTAGCAAGAAAGTAGGTACAATTTTGTTTTGCGCACATGTTTTATTGTAGATTAGATTTTGTACAGTTGATGGTATGTTCTTTGGTGTGTTATTAACCTATGGTTAATAGTGTAAAAAGAAATTCATTCATTTGTAAGAGTTATGAGCATTTTGGTGAAAGTAGTGTTTAGACAGTGTTTTTGTGTAGTGATGTTCAGAAATCAGAAGATATCTCTTAGCTGGGATGGAATCTAATTTTACACAGTTAAAGGGATGTTGGAGACTAATTAATGATGATGTGGTTCATAGTACACACTTTGAGGATATGTTTGGAGAAAGTTACAGTAACTGGAAGCTGACAGTTTGATGTGAATTATGTGTGTAGCGTGTAGAATTTATTATTTATTAATTGAGGACCGACTCATTTGTAATTATTTGAGTTTTGTATATAAGAAGGAATTTTTTCCTTATTGTAATGTGTACTATGAAGATTGTGATGTGAATATATGCATGAAGTGAAGAAAAGAGCTAATTCAGTGATGAAGGAAGACTTGTGAGTACAGAGATTTGGAATTGTGATCTTGTGTAGTAGAGAGTGTAGTTTTGGCACAGTGTGAAGGAGGTAATATATTTCATATTATTCTATTGAATAATTCTAAGATCTTTTGGACAGTGGGTTCAAAGATCTTGCCTTGAAGCTGTTTGGACAGTGGGTCCTTCTGTCTTCCATAAACTCTTAACTGGGTTAGAATCTTTTAACAGGGATTCAAAATCTCCTAACAGGGATTTATATGTACTAAATGTATTTTATAAGACTCCTAATAGGGTCCATCCTCTAACAAGGAACTTTCATATTAGTGCATCATTTTGTGGGCATCATTCCCACTGGGGTTTACTCTTTTCAAGAGGTTCCCTAGTTAACATATCTTGTGTTATTGTGCAATTGTGTATGATTATCTTTCTATGGTTGATCAGTACATTGATTATATTGTTTAAATCTATTGAATGGATAAATTATCAGATAACTAATTCACCCCCCCCCCCCCCCCTCTCAATTATCTTGGAGATCTTTACTTTCTAACATTAACCACTTGAGAGGAAAGATATGAAGACATGAAAACTTATAAGTATAAAAGGGTGATTGATAACATGGACATGGAACTGAGCATGGTTAATGAGAAGATTGATGAATTGAGGAGAAAAATGAAGCATTCAGTCAACAAGAGAAAGGAGATAAAATGTCAATTGAAGGACACTCAAGATCAGGTTGAATAACTTGAAGAACTATCAGAGGGAAGTATGTTTGATAAATCTGAAGCTGCAATATCAAAACTGGCTGAAAAGAACAAAAACCTAATTGATGAAGTAAAAGAACTGAAAAGAGAATAAGAATCTCAGTCGGTAAGGATGTGTGAACTCCTAGAACAAAAGAGAAAAGATGAAGATGACAAAAAATGGTTGAAGATGAGAGAAGGGAAATGAATACAAGAGTAAATGAGAAAGATGGGGAAATATTGAGGTTGACACATACTCACTACAACTTGGTAGACCAACTGGTTAGTGCAAATCAGTAAGTTGCAAGGAAAGTTGGGGGGATTGCTAAACTAAGACCTAAGAATGAACATCTAAACAATGAACAGTAATCTAAAAAGGATGCTAATGAATTCTTTAAAAGGAATGAATAAATACTAAGGATATTCGATGAACAACTAAAAAATACTTCTGGACTTGGATTCAATGCAAACAACACTACCAAGAAGGGGAGTCCTCTAAACAAGAAGCAAACCGGTATAATGTTTCTATCCCACCTGTTAGGGATTTTTCTTGTAGGTTCAAACTTGGAAAATTATGGGCTTGATTCTTAGTTAAAAGGGGCTCCAAGTTTGCAAGAAAAGCCTAATTGATGAGGATTGGATAAGATCCCCCTTCTGCTTCAAGCTCCACAGGACTCAGGCAGGTATTGCCTATAAATAGGTTACTATTTTTCAAGTAAGCTTTTGATTAGTGGATTTGATCTTAACTATCATGCTATCTGTAATACCCCAAAAATGGGCTATAAGTTCATTAACCTCTTACATCTACATATCGAACAAAATCAACATCAAAGTCCTAACCTAAGGCACATCTGAACATCATTGAATCTTAATTGATTATCTTAAATTCTACATCGAGGAATATTCCTAGCAATATTTCTAACTATCTTAATTATCTTTGATTTAATGATAATTTGGCAATAAATCCTATTTATCCTAAAGTTTAATTAATTGAATATTCTCAATATTTAATTAATTAAGTTTAATTCTGCCACTTAATTATTTAATTGAATTTAATTATATTTATTCCTAATTATTATTATTTAAATTTGACAATAAATCAAAATTCCTATCATTAATTGATTAAATTCTTATTTAATTAATTAAAGCAAGTTGTCATATTTAATAATATTTTTTTTAGTATAAAAGTTTGAAAAAATAATTAATTAACCCATAAATCAATTGTTTTATTTTTAAAAGCAGTTAAGTTGGAAATAAATCACTTTATTATTAAATTAATTCATAAATAAAATATGCACAATCATAAAAGTAGACAACTATCAATTATCAATTAAAGCTAAACTCTATTTTGAGTTAAAACTTAGCTTTTGCATGTTTTTGTGAGTTAATTATCCTTTATTTAAAAATAACTCAAAAATCAACCTGAGTTATTTGAGTGATTTATGGCTTTTTCTCATGCACCTCCAAAGCCCTGGATTTCTATAAATTAAGGTTTTAGCTCATCCCAAATCATCTCACAATTTTGCAAGCTTACTTTGCCAAAGTCATCTACGAATTGCACAACTATTTTGAAGAATTGGAATTTGGAGAATCAAAGCTTATTGCGAATCAAGGCTATTGTGAGATCAATTTGTTTTGTTTTTTTTACATTCATTTAGATTCTTTTTTATATCATTGTTAGATCAATTCATAGCATATCAATTTTCCATATTAGCATAGATTCCATATCAAGTTTTCATTCTTATTGCATAGAAAATATAAAAAAAATAGATTAATTGCATTCATATTTCATATCAATTTAGCATTCAAATCCTTTATTTAGGTATCGTCTAGGTTACTGATCTCGATAACAATCTGGGAATATTAATCTCGCACCTACTAGAAGGCAGTAAATCGCTTGGTTAAATTAGATTTCAATTTGCATGATTTTGATTTTTGCTAAACCTCTAATATTTTATTGAAGTGTTGTGTTTATAGATCAGGTACAATTTTTACACACACATTTCTAGCACCCATCGTGGGGCAACCCACCTTTGCATGCTGGTTTTGATTTTTTTTGGGAGCTAAAACCCTAAAGTTTCAAAGATTTAATTTTATCTCCCAAATTGCTTAGATGTTTGGTCTGAAATTTTTTTTACAGGTTGATGACATATTAGGGAAGCTACAGTTAAAAAATTAAAATTTTCTGAGGTGTTTTGAATTTTTAATAATTTTTTCTTGAAATTCTAGAAAAAATTAATATCTGACGCAAATCAGCATATTTTTTAGAAATGTTTATATTTTCAAAAATCTCTTTAAATTATACAAGGGGTCCATTCTTTGTGTTTCAAATTTGGACATGACATAATAGCTCAAATAGTCAATTTATAAAAACTGGTCTATTTTGATAAAACGGGTCTCTAGGGCACAAATAAAGAGATTTTTCTAAAAATTTTGCATTTTTGGAAAGCTCTCTATTTTTTTAGCAGGGGTCTCTATTCTGAATTTCTTTTTTTGTTGCCAAAATCATATCAAAAAAATTATATCTTGTTGACTAGGTCAAATGTAGTGCAAAAAAAAATTAAAATTTTGTGATGGGTATGCACTTATTTTTCATATGATTCAATGCATGATATGAGGTGTCATTTGGATTAATTTATGGTTATTATTGCTCCTAAAAATTGATTTTTAGAGCTAACCCTATGGTTTTCATAAGTTGAATATATGTTGCATATCTTGTTTGCTTGTTTGCTTGTTGGAGAGTTCGTCACTTGCTTGCATGGAAAAGCTCAACAAAAATTGCTAAAAACTAGGTAAAATCTACTAAGCATGTTGCAAGGATCCTAGGTATTCTCCTTCATCTAATAACATTTCAATTTGGCCTTAAAATAAATCTCTCATGTGTCTAGCTTGGGTGATTCTTTTCATGCTTTTGTTTTACACACTTGCATAATTGATACTAGGTTGTGACCCCTTAAGGATTCATTAAGTAGTCTTAGATACTTGTGATTGATCTTGATTTCTATCTTGGGTTATTGGACTCGCTAATCCACCGGCCCCTCATTCCACCCCGTGGTTGCAATCTCAGTGCCATAAAGGGGAGGGGTCAACAGGATAGAAGTGTTAAGTGTTTCACTTGGAAACCCTTTTGTGCTTTTAGGAACTCACTTGTTTTTTAAGTTGGGGACTCAATTTTAGCTTGTGTGAGGTGTTAAGTGTTTCACCTTGTGGACTCATCTCATATTCTCTTTAAGCGTTAAGTGTTCCTCTTTCTATTTTTTGGATACTTTTGGTAGATTTGCTTTTGGAAACATACATTTGTGCTCACATAGTAATTAGGCCCTATGAACACTATTCGTGATTCTTGAGAGATTGGATTTTTAGTGAAATCCTTCTTGACAACAGAATCCTTGTAGGTAGGGAGGATACTTAGTGTGTTTCACATTCAACTTGGTTAGTGTGTCTTCTCTTATTGATCAATACATTCTCTCCCAGGAGAGGTTGATAGATCACGTGGGGTTGACATCACGAGCTTTGGTGAATCAAAATTGGTTAGTGCGTTTTCTCTTATTGATTGATACATTCTCTCCTCAGAGAGGTTGATAGATCACGTGGAGTTGGCATCATAGACCTTGGTGAAGCAAAACTTTGTCTTAGCGTGTCGGATTAATCTGCTTACTTTATTTGGGTTAAAAGTGAAAAGGTGTCAAAAACCTTGGATCTGGAGCCAAGTCCCCTTGTGGTATACTATTGTGAGTCATCTTTAGAGAGGGTTAACCGTAGCAGACAATCCCTTCACAGGGAAAACTACATTGACAGAACCTCAAGCGGTCATAGCCATTTTTGCCGTGGTAGTGACAACTGCTATATAAATGTCCTTATGGAAGAAATCTCCATGGGTATGGTTCATTGTTGGGTTGTCAAATCTCCTTAGCAGCTCCTGAAGATTAAGTTCTCAAACTGTGTCAAAACCCTAGTGCACCGGGATTGGAGTTCACCCCTTTGGATAATAAAAGTTGCAGAGTCAAACCATTACTAAAAACCCTAGCGAGGCCAAATTTTCATTTTATAGGGTATATGTGCGTTACTGCAAAACATTTTAGAACATACACAATTAGCACTTCTGAGGATTAGAACGAATAAGTCACTTGATTGTTCATGTGCAAGATTACTTTTTCCCTTGTTCATTTTTTTCAGACATGCTTGAAATCACTTGCTTGTTGTTTTGTGTGCTTGCTTATCTATCTGGTTACTGAAAATGAACAAATCTGTTACAATTCTGAAATCTGGACATTGAAATTTGCAAACAATTCAAACTTGAAAACTCAAAATTTGCAAAATCTAAAGTCAAATTCTTTTCTGGAGTCAAAAGTCATCTCAAAAGGTCAGAAAGTCATACGAGTTTCCATCAAGTGTTGTTTCATTACAACCCATCTGTCGTATGATTGAGTACCTAGTGTTGTACAAGTTTTCATGCCAGCAAATTCTCAAAGTCAAAATCTTGCAACTGTTGTATGAGATTTTCAACTGTCGTTTCATTACTACCCAACTGTCGTATGAATTTTTCAACTATCATTTCATAGCATACCCACTGTCGTATGAGTCTACAGAGTGTTGTTTGGAAAATTTTGAAGAGTTGTCAGAAAATTGTCAGAATTGCCAGATATTTATCTTTTTCAGCCTATTTCTAGAATCTGTCATACAAATCACTATGTCAAGAACAGAGCAGTAGCTATTAAAAATCAGTACACATGTCTCAAAAAATTAGTACACATGAGGAAGACATTCTAATCATAGCTATGATGAAGCAGCTGCAAGCTATGCAAGTTGAACTTAACAATCTTAAAAAAGAAAAGGAACCTAAAGAGTTCTCCATGGAATCTCTATACTCTTTTCCATTTGATAAAGACTTGTACATGTCACCATGCCCACAAAAAAAATGTGAGCAATGTGACAACCCTTATGATACCTCTTCCATGGAGAGTGACACATCCAGCTTTGGAGACTATGATGACTATGACAATATAATGATACCTATGACACCTCTGTTCCTAAGAGTCCTCCTCGTCGTGTGTTCCTACTTACTACAAATGGGACATCACATTGGATAGATCATGATGGTGATCCATATGATTCTAATTTTGAAAGAGATTTTGATAGCTTTTGTGGACAATACCTTGATGATGATCCATCTACTACTGCTGAGGACTATAAAATGCATCGTGCTAGCTTGAAACGTCAATACTATAAGGATCTCTCCTCTAAGAACTCTTAGGCTGAAAATAAAGATTACACTCTCAAGCAAGATCATGTTAATGTTGAACCTTTGTCTTGTGATGGTTCCCTTCCATCCCCTACTTCCTCCAATACCTGTACATTTCCTAAAGCTTCTGAGTCTTTCAAATCTTTCACAGAATGTTCATCCAACACAAGCCCTCATACTTTTCATGTGGTTCCCTATAGTTATCCTCCAGGGCTACCTCTTAAAGAAACTCAAGCTAACCTTCACTTGGCTGCAAATACTTTCAATAATGATGAACCTAAAGATCCTAAGCCTTCATATGCTATAATGCCTACTTTAGCTAGTCCTTCTCCATCTCTTCCCAAGTATTCTATACAATTGCAGCATAATTCCTTGTCCTTAGAAGTGGCTCCATGTCAAGAGGACTCCAAAAATGATAAAGAAAAGAACATAAAGAAAGATCAAGATCAAGAACCCTCCATGTTGTCCACTCCTTTTCACAATGTCTCTTATCTGCCTCAGGGTGCTTTTGATCCTGCACACCCTTTTTCATGCATTCCACCATGTCTTAAGTCTTCTCCTAAGCAAGATCACGCTACTACTTACACTATTGAGCTTATTGACAATCAAAATAACCTTACTACACTTGCACTTTCCAACGATGATACTTTCATTAAGGTTGGTAAAAATGGTGTTTTTACTTCCAATGTTAAGCCTATTGAAAATCAAAAGAAAAATTATGTGCTTGTGCTATCCAAAGATCCTTGTCAAGATCAAAGTCTTCCATCTTCTTATTCTACCACTCCATGTTCACTTCCACTTTCTACTCTTCCTAAGTCTTTGCAAGCTTTGAACAATCCTATCAAAGAAGGTGCTCATATTCAAGATGTCCATGATTCTATTGAAAATCCTAATGCTCACTCTAAAGATGCTGATATCCTTGGTTGTCATATAGATGCTGATGAACTTATTGATTATCCTTTTCTATCTTCCACTTCCATCCTTGGACCTCTTCCACCACTACTAAGGGCTTCACGCCTTCCTTCCATCTTGGGTCCTTATGTCCCTTCACTTTCCCCTCCTAACTCTCCTAATTTGCCATCCATCTTGGGTCCTTACGTCCTTGCATCTCCTATCTTTTCTCAAGATCAACATAGATGCATACCCCTGAATCCTTTTCATCCACCCACCCATCTAAACCAGTCATATCCTCCTTCTTCCACAAGTCCCAAGTTCGTTGTAAGTAACTTGAATATTCAATATAAGAAAAAGAAACAATACAAGAATCCATCAAAAAAAGATCACCATGTCTCCTCTAATAGACATGGAAGCATAAAGTCCAAAGAGATATCTAAGAAAAAAACTACAAGACAAGTATGGGTTCTAAAATCCATAATTGAAACTATTCTCTCCAAATTACCAAAAAGAAATGAAAAGCCTACGGCTATATGGATTCCAAAGTCTCTCTTGAAAGAGTCTGGTGTTGAGCAACAAGTGAAGTTGAAATTCAAGCTTCCAAAGACTTCCACTTCATTTCCCTCCAAAAATATTCTTCCATTCCATGCACCTACACCACAACCTCTGCTATCCATTCACCATATTCCTTCACGTACTCCTTCATTCATGTTTCCTCCACCCTCTCGCCACCCTTCAAGGTGTGTGTTGATGTTGAGCTTGCCTTACATTCATTATCCTTCTACCTTCTATGCTTTTTCCTCATTTGCCTATTCCTCCTATCTTCCAACTTCACTCGCTTTACATAAAACTTTATCCTCCATTTTTCTCTTCCATCTCCCATTCCCTATCAGCATCTTTGAGCATATCATTTTAAATCCTTGGCATATCATAGTTTATCCTTTCAAGGAGCACTATCTAAAAAGCTTGCCTTCTTCCAAAAAAGAAAAATGAAAAATAAAATAAAATTGAAAATGTGCCTTGGTAGCAAAAGTAAAGAGAAATAAATTCATCCTATGGTGAAAACCACTTCCTTGTGGCACCTTGGATAAGTACCATGATGAAAACTTGGCAATCAGGCGTCATGCATAGTTCTTCTACATATTTCATCCATTCCATCTTCTCTCTTTGATCTTGACAATGTTGATTTATACACGAACATTTGGTTATTTTGTGAGCTATCTTATGACAATCTTACTTTTATTCCCTTCCTACTTAGCCTTCATATTTATTTTCCTCCATTCATTCTAGCCTTTTGCCATCCTTTTCCCCTTTGGTCTTGAAATAATCAAAAGAAAAAAAGTAAAACATGCTGCTACGAAGCCTCTTGACATGTCTACTCCTTTGGACTACATCCTTTCCTGCTCTTGCATTATTATTTTGTGATTTATCCTATGCTAGCCTTTTATTGCTTGTCCAAATGTGCTTTACATGACAATTTTTTTTCCCTAGCGTGGGTATTCTTGAGGAGTTTTCCCTTGAGAATTTATTCCCTTCATTCTCCTTCATTCTCTTGTCTTCCATCTCTTCCACTAGCTTGCTAATCCCTCTTATTTTCCACCTTGCTAGACATTGAGACTACATGATATGATCTTACTTGGGAGTTTGCAATGGAAAAAGATGCTATCAAGTATACCAAGTATCAAAACCACTATCAGAACTAATATCAGAACCAGTATCAGAACAAGTATCAGAACCAGTATCAGAATGAGTGTCAGAACAAGTATCAGAACCACTATCAAAACAAGTGTCAGAATGCCTACAGGGGCTACACCTTTCACTTTAGTTTATGGGTTTGAGGTGGTACTACCTATTGAGGTTGAAATCCCATCACTAAGAATCAGAATTCATGGTCTAGTAACTAATGATGACTACAGAGTGTCGAGGTTGCAAGACCTTGAACTACTAGATGAGCATAGACAAGTACCATATGATCATCTCAGAGTATATCAGAAGAGAATGTCTAGAGGCTACAACAAGAAAGTCAGACATAGAGAATTTTAGGTTGGAGATCTAGTCTTGAGAGAAAATCTTAAAAATCAATCCCACCAAGAATGCAAGGGGAAGTTTGAACCCAACTGGCTAGGTCCCTTTGTCATCACTGCTACTTTTGGCTCTAGTGCCTATCAACTCTCAATGACTGAAGGAGAACAGCTCTAAGAACCAATCAACATTCTCCATCTGAAAAAATTCTACGCCTAAGGCATTTATTCTATGGTAAAATATCTTGAAAAAATTATAAAAATTGGAAAAAGTCCAAAAAAAATGAACATCTTAGTGAAAACCTAGCAATAGGCACCTTGATGATTCACAAAAAAATCAAAAAATATAAAAAAATTAAAATTTTAAAAAAAAAGTGCCTTGGTGAAAACCTGGAAACAGGCGCCTTGGTAGCAAAAATAGAATCTCTACCAAGATTGTGAAAACCTGGCAAACGGGTGCCACTTGTTTCAAAATGCTTCATCTATCAGTGCAATCTTGGTCTTTCCCAACTTTCAGTTTTGCTTTAGTTTGTACATATCTCCCAATTTGTTTTTGCATTTCCAATTTTCAATAAGTCAGTTTGTACACCAATCTGCTCAAGCGTCTGTATCCTATCAATGTTAAAACTTGGGGGCAATCAATGTCATATCCTATGATCTCCAATGTATCTTAGACGTATCATATCCAGTCAGAGTCCTTTTGAAGATTCATGTGAGTCGGTCAGTCAGTCTTGTCTCCAGAAATAATTTTGCATCTACAACAACACAATCAAACATCAAACTGAAAACAATCTATTCATTTTACATGCTTTTATCTCCTTGTATGCTTACTGATTCGCATTGAGATTTTTGCATATTGTGTCCCTTTGAACTCTTCGATGATGTCCTTTACAAGATTTAGAGAGTGATGACTAGGGGCATAATCTTTTCTTTGTCTTCTTCTTGTATGTGAAAATCTAACAACTTTGGAAATTTTGGATTGAAATGGTGTCCGACTGTAAGAGCCTCTATCTCGAATTGGATGGCCATGCATACCTCGACCATTGATACCTGGATGATTCAAGGAAGTTTGATCTAACTATTGTCTTTTTGAGTGAGTTCTTTCTCCTACTGTGAAATGCAATCTTACTTAAGGATGTGAACGATAAAGGGTCACTACGGGTAATTCACATTAGATTTAGAATGATCTCTTGGCTGTTTGATGTGTTTGTCATGCAAGGCGTATTCAAGTCATCATGACATTCATGTTTTGATGCTTCTACAAATTGCTATATCAAAATAGACATGATATTTAGGTCATCCTGGCGTTTATGCCTTGGTACTTATATCTAATCTGACATTCTGAAAATAAAATCAATATTCATATATCCATGGTTGTTGACCAGTGGGTGTTGTATTGATTCTTGTGCATACAAATCAATATTCATATGTCTATGGTTTCATAGCTAGTGGGCATTGTATTGATTTATCTGGTTACCTAAAAGTTTAATGATGATAACAAATCGACATATGATCAGTGACTAGGTCCCAAGTCTTAGGTTGCATATCATTTTGCATGTTTCTTTGCATTTTTCATGTTGCATGATCTCACAATGGTTAAACGAACTTCAATGCTTAAATGATTCTTCAAATCACATCTTCAAGTATAACAAGAGCTGAATCTCACATGAAGGTTCCTCCAACGAAATAGCAAGTAGAATCCTTTTTCGGGATCAAAATCAAAATCTGAGATCATTCATATTATTAACTACTTGCATAATCGACCTTCAATCATCACAGAAATCCAGTATTCTACTTAACTAATTATCTTACATCACACTATCAAAATTTCAACTTGGTCAACTATGGTCAACTCATGGTCAAACCTAGTCAAACTTGGTCTTTTAGACCTCCAAATGATGTAGAATGTGTTCTTGAACGTGTATAACCACTTTTCCAATCAATTAACATGCTTCTAAACTCTCAACGCTGACTTTTCTTGTCAGATTTCAATTTTAATCCCGAAGGGGGCATGGTATTGCACATCATTCAAAGTCTGTAATCAAATTTGAAATCATATCTTTATTGATATCATATCTTTCCTCAGTAATCAAGACAACAACCACGTCTAGTTACTGATTCATCAAAAAAGACCTCATCGCTCGAGGCAAATCTATCATCACTTGGGGCATATCAGATTCATCAAGATCCATATCAATTTTCTATCCTCCTAATCTTGTAAACTGTATCAATTTTTGCAACCATCAAATCATAGTGTTCTTTCCTTGGTTCTTCGACAACTGAAGGATTTGAATGTGATACCTGCTAGTTCTGCTAAGACAATCGAGTCTAGAATAGGTCACTCACTTCTTTGCAATCCTAAGGTTTGGAATCAGGTGTTTTGACACTTTTTCAATCATAGGTTCACTTGCTATTATAGTGAACATTATCTTTGGTCACTCAGGACCTATTATCTCCATATCAAATCAATATCAATCAGCTAATGTCTCGTATCAATTATCAATTTCAAACATTAGTTTCATATCTCTATCATACACTGACTATCTTTGAACCACTACGCTTTGCATAGTAATTCAAAGAGGGGCAAAATGTAATACCCCAAATATGGGCTATAAGTTCATTAACCTCTTACATCTACATATCGAACAAAATCAACATCAAAGTCCTAACTTAAGGCACATCTGAACATCATCGAATCCTAATTGATTATCTTAAATTCTGCATCGAAGAATATTCCTAGCAATATTTCTAACTATCTTAATTATCTTTGATTTAATGATTATTTGGCGATAAATCCTATTTATCCTAAAGTTTAATTAATTGAATATTCTCAATATTTAATTAATTAAGTTTAATTCTACCACTTAATTATTTAATTGAATTTAATTATATTTATTCTTAATTATTATTATTTAAATTTGACAATAAATCAAAATTCCTATCATTAATTGATTAAATTCTTATTTAATTAATTAAAGCAAGTTGTCATATTTAATAATATTATTTTTGGGATAAAAGTTTGAAAAAATAATTGATTAACCCATAAATCAATTATTTTATTTTTAAAAGCAGTTAAGTTGGAAATAAATCACTTTATTATTAAATTAATTCATAAATAAAACATGCACAATCATAAAAGCAGACAACTATCAATTATCAATTAAAGTTAAACTCTATTTTAAGTTAAAACTTAGCTTTTGCATATTTTTGTGAGTTAATTATCTTTTATTTAAAAATAACTCAAAAATCAACCTGAGTTATTTGAGTGATTTATGGCTTTTTCTCATGCACCTCCAAAGCCCTAGATTTCTATAAATTAAGGCTTCAACTCATCCCAAATCATCTCATAATTTTGCAAGCTTACTTTGCCAAAGTCATCTACGAATTGGACAACTATTTTGAAGAATTGGAATTTGGAGAATCAAAGCTTATTGCGAATCAAGGCTATTGTGAGATCAATTTGTTTTATTTTTTTTTACATTCATTTAGATTCTTTTTTATATCATTGTTAGATCAATTCATAGTATATCAATTTTCCATATTAGCATAGATTCCATATCAAGCTTTCATTCTTATTGCATAGAAAATATCAAAAAAATAGATTAATTGCATTCATATTTCATATCAGTTTAGCATTCAAATCCTTCATGTAGGTGTCGTCTAGGTCACTGATCTCGATAACAATCTGAGAACATTAATCTCGCACCTACTAGAAGGCAATAAATCCTTGGTTAAATTAGATTTCAATTTGCACAATTTTGATTTTTGCTAACCTCTAATGTTTTACTGAAGTGTTGTGTTTATAGATCAGGTACAATTTTCACACACACACACTATCTAGGCTTCAAATTACTTGAAACAAAAGATCACTTTGTAGACAGCTAAGAATCATTCTGATACAGAGGATAGTAGTAGAAACTATGAATGTGATAGCAAAGACAATGGAATAAGGATGTGAATCCTTCTTCTTTTTGTGAGTACAACTCAAGGAAGGTTAACCTCTGATTCTCTCTCCAAAGAATCAACAATCTAAACTATATCACTTGGATAAAGTCCTTTCACAATATGCATGAACTCAAAAATATAAAAAAATTGGTAATGAAAATTTGTATTTGATGACTTAAAGATAACTGCAACATAAACAACCAACCAGTGCCTATTCTTGGGCAAGGAATCAAAGGATGTAATCCACAGGTTATAAATCAAACAAAATACTACAGAATGCCTAACAGACTATATGCAATCCAGACAGAGTGCCTTACAAACTATCTTCTCACTTCCAAATTGTTGTATCAAATCCTTCAATAATGCCTACTCTCTAAAACCATCTGTGAAATTTAATTCTCTCCTTGAGAGAAACTCACAAATAATTGAACAAACTACCTTGTAGTTGGTATGTTTTCAGATGCCTTACAAATAAAATATACAAGAGCATCAACAGAATGCAAAGAGACATAACAACGGAGAATAGGGACTACACTGTATTTTATTGAAATATTCTTGCTTCAATACATTAATAACAGAAAACTCAAAGCATAGACAGGATTGAGAAATGTGTCTTCCAGAAATACATTCATAAAACCATCTGGAAGCCTATTGTAAAATCTCCTGAGTGAGAGGGCAAAACCAATCTGAAACCCTTCAATAGAACAAAAGAAGAAATAGGAATAGGAACCCCTACAATTGAGAAGAGAAAAGAATAAATAGACTAAGAGAGAAAACCTAAAATCTATACTTGACCAACTCCTGTCCATTCTACAATCTAATCTCATTTACTCTTCTTGCTTCTCTGAAAATTTGATCTTCCCGGGCATCTTCAAAATCTGATAAATTTGTCCTCTTTTCCATAAAATCTACTCATCTACTAGAACTCTGATTTCTTTGTCCTTTGTTCCTCTTTGAAATTTAATCCTCTGTACCCTCTGATCTTTCCATCTACTAAAAATCTGAATCATTCTTCCTGCCGGATTTACAAAATCAATCAATTTTGGAAGAAGAAAAATCTCCCCAAAATCTGGTTACAAGTTGAAAGCTCTTTATTTCTCTCAACAACTTGATCTAATCTATTTCTAACTGCCATCATTGCATCTGTCATCTTCTGGCATTTCTGAAAATATATTATACTGCCATATTCTGATAAAACATGGATCTCCCAGATATTTTTTCGTGAACAGCTCTGTCATTAAAAAATTTCAAAAATTCTCAAATGTTTCAACTTTATGACATTTTAAATCTTTTATTTCTTTAAAATCTACACATGCCACCAGAACTTGCCACTTGTCATCTTCTCATTCGCTGCTTGGACTAACCCATCTTCAACCCCAGTCCATCTGGAGATCTGGAGACTACATGAATCTCTAAGTCTCTGAATAATTTTCTTAACCATGGTTTCATTTAGAGACTTGGAGAAATCTCTTTAGTCTCTAGATCTCACAATCATTCTCTCTCCCTACTTTTCTTTATGAGATTTGGAGACTAACTTTATTCTCTAGATCTCTGAATAGCTATTTGGAAATCTGGAGACTAGTCTCTAGATCTCATAATCACTTTCTCTCATTATGAGATTTGGAGACTAACTTTAGTCTCTAGATCTCTGAATAATTATCTAGAGATTTTGAGACTTGGAGATTTGGAGACTAACTTTATTTGGAGATCTGGAGACTTGGAGATCTGGCGACTTGGAGATTTGGAGACTAGCATTTTTCGCCAGCATTTTTTTACAAAATTTCTTCTGGGCCCACTGGCATGAAAACCAAGGTGGATGCACAAGCATGGACAAGCATAGCCTTCTCCATTTGATTTACTTCATATGTTTGTTCTATTCCATATAAACACTTCAAATTTCAAAATTGCGAGCAATGTGGGATAAAACTTATGAAGAAAATGTTGATTTTTTATGGCTGCCACCACTCATAGAACCATAAATTTTGATTTTCAAATTGGGTTTCTCCAAAATTTCTTTTGTAGAATGAAAACATAGCCATCTCAAACATATGTAAAATTTAGCCTGACCCAGTTTGTATTTCTTGAGTTATGATTAAAAATTTTTCTATAAATCTGAACAATGCACATTCAAAAAACATTGACATTCTACAAAGAGAATGCCTCCGGTAAAGTGACTAAACGGGCACATGGGGAGCTGAAAATTGGCATGATGACTCATTCCCATGTCTAAAATACAATGCAACCACTAGAACATTATGATCAATCTCTAGGATAAATATACAATCAACCAAACAGGGCCTCCGATAGTAATTTGGCATTTAGGCAAAATTGTGCAATTTGACACTTGCTCAAAATGGGACTTCACCTAATGATTCAGGATGATAAAGTAACATCATAGAATGCATGCATATACTGAATGGAGTGTTTTCAACACTTAGAACACCTCATAAGCTTTCAAAATGATAGCTTGGTACATCTGCATAAAAATGATTTAAAGAGCTTCAAATTGCAAAATCTTAACATGGTACTCAAAACCCATGTTCTATTTTTGAGTACCAACAGTGGCTCTGACTGTGGATGTATGCCCCATGCAGGCATGTAGAGAACCTTAGAATCTCTTGGTAGAAGTGGACCACTCAAACTTGAAATCAGCTTGACACCTTTTTTTCTCAAAACTCCGAATAAGAACCCTTTTAGAACACCTTTATTGAAAGAAAGAAAACTACTCCTACTATGTACAAACGATGGCCCCGAGTCATCAAAATTTTTTCAAAACTTTTTGCCTCTGCCATATACCTGATTTTCATTTCTTTCTTCTTGAGGTAAGCTGGGCATTTTATTCCCATTTCTTTCACCAAGCATATCAACACTTTCAATCAGCTCATTAAGCGAAACACAATAACTATCTTCACTTTCATAGTGCATGTAAAAATTTGAAACAATTCCTTCATCTTGCTCACTAAGAAAATAAGACTCAACATGCTCATGAATACTACTGTCAGACTAGAACTGATCTTTATCTATTGATTCATGCATGCTATCAATCTGAAATGCAAAGGTCTCATACTCTACTTGATAAAAAATATCATTCATACCCTGACTTTAAATATCCTCAAGTGTAGCCAGTTGGAGTTCAAATGAATAATTAGATTTATACTCACACATTTCATCATCATCAAATTCTGAAACCACTCCAAAACCTCTGAATGCATCTTCATAATCAAAATGTTGATTAGTATTCATGCCACAAAAGTCATTATTAATTTTACTATAAAGTGTCAGTTGATCTTCAAATACAACTCTATCAAGCACTTCATCATCAAACTCACAAAATGCAACATCATCATTTGAAACTCCATCACACATGGAAGAAAAACATTTTGATTTCTCACAGAAACAAGATAGCATGTCATCATTTGCATCCAGTTCAACTAAATCTGAAACCTCCATGTGTTGTTCAAACAACGGATTGATAACTCCATGTAATACTCCTTTTTGAACACTATGACAAAAAGTGGGCTGATCATCATCAAAATCCTCATCATATAAAGCATTAGTAAACACTTTAAATTCACTACGCATTTCATTTTCATGGAGACTCTCAGCATATGAAGCAAAATCAGAACTATATGAAGATTCATTGTCAACATCACCTACCAAGCATATAGTGTCCATAATTACATCCTCTTCATTATCTTGTTTAGGATAACCATTATGGTAAGACCATGATTTACCCCTAAAATCTTTTCTATATGCTGCAACTTCATTATCTAATGTAGAACCATTGGATAACCTTTCATTCAAATCTTCATGTTCATTGATATCACATTGAATCACCATTTTCTTATCTTCATACTTTGAGGACAAATCACTCTCAAACTCTTGATATTCAAATTAATTTGTATAATGAAAAAATTGAGATGCATTCTCATTTTCAGATTCAAAAAATGAATTCATACCTTCACTTTCAAAGGAGTGTTCACTTCCGTCACTACTTTCTTCTTCCCATGTTGCATCTGACTCATACAAAGACATCTCAACATCACTGTCTTCTTCATCTTCACTTGAATAACCACCTTTAGCACTATGTTCCTCTGACTATGACTGATATGCACATGAATCACATTCTTCATCTTGTGTTACTGACTCTTCTTGAAATGTCAAGTCAACAACTTCAAATTCATTATCAGAGACATAACTTTCAGCCTCTTCATTCGCACAAGATTGAGATATAGATGCAGCAAGTTCATGTCTAGAAACACTAACAACATCATGTTCATAATCAATGTTACAAGAACTTACTATTGTAGCATCATGAACACATGTTTCATCAATAGAAAAAGACTCAACCGCATCTATACATGTATTCTGATCTAAAATTTCAACTTGATTATAAACTACAGTAGAAGTGTTGATACATTGATTTGAAATTGAGGCATCAACACCACATTCCTCTTTTCTTTCACATTCATTATATCAGCATACGTTCATGGAAAAATGACCTCTAGTCAATCCATACTTCAAACTATTTTCAATATCCATTGCAGTTATAAATGCCTGATATAATGATTTAGGTTCTTTATCCCTCAATAAGTAATTCATTTTCTTATCAAATGCATTGAAGTAGACACTTACACACACACTTGATCATTGGGTCTATAACTTTCAGGGATATCATTCAAAACTTTTGCAAATCTGATATTGAACTGAAGAACAAGTTCATCACTCTCAATATGAATCTTCAAAAACTTACTATAAGAAATAGATATGCTTACCCTTTCTACAAACTGCTCCATGAAGGCTAAATGCAACTCACTCCAAGATGAAATAGAACATGCTGGTAGAAAAGAAAACCAATCTCTAGCATCACCTTCCAAAGTTTGAACAAACAATTTCATATGCACATCCTCATGAGCAATTTCAAAGTTACACATCAAGTCACAAAATAACTGGACATGATGACTAGCTAAAACAAGATGGTTCCCATTAAACTTAGGCAAATGTCCTCTGATTCCATTAGGGATTTCATTAGGAAAACCATGTATGCCATCATAACAAAATGGCATGTATCCTTTGACAAAAGAAATCCTATGAACATCCATTACTGGCTGCAACTTTTGCACACACACTTGAAATTCTTCAAGACTAGTGACAGAAAATCTATACTTGAAGTTAACCTTCTTTTGTCACTGATCCTTTCTAACATACTTCACATCTATGACTTAACTCACGGTTCAACCCAGAAGCATATAATTTCACTTTCATATGTCCTTTTCTTTAATGACAAAACCATTTGATAAGGACCATGTGAACACATAAAAAATTGAATGGAGAATACCTGGAAGCCTTTGTTGATTGTTGTTGTTCTCTTCACATTTGACTGAAATTTGATACAAGGCCTCACACCTCAAGTTCATTCTAGCACAGAGTCACCACCTTTGTTCAGAGGATACAAATTTTACTGATCTTCTCTGAAACACCAACAGATTCTGGGCATTCCTCTCAGAAAAGTCACATAATTTTAAATTTTTACAACAACAAATCCAAGTAATACACTTGCAGATCTGAAAACAACTATCAGATCATGACATTTATAAGACTCTTCCCCAAACTGAATATAGCAAGACTCTGAGATAATCTTAGTAGTAAACTTATTTCACTCCCCAGTAGAGTCACCAATTTGTTAGGGATTTTTTTTGTAGGGTCAAACTTGGCAAATTACGGGCTTGATTCTCAGTTAAAATGGGCTCCAAGTTTACAAGAAAAGCCTAATTGATGAGGATTGGATAAGATCCCCCTTTTGCTTCGAGCTCCACAGGACTCAAGCGGGTATTGCCTATAAATAGGTTACTATATTTCAAGTAAGCTTTTGATTAGTGGATTTGATCTTCACTGTCATGCTATCTAGGCTTCAAATTACTTTAAATAAAAGATCACTCTGTAGATAGCTGAGAATCATTCCAATACAGAGGATAGCAGTAGAAACTATGAATGTGATAGCATAGACAATGGAATAAGGATGTGAATCCTTCTTCTTTTTGTGAGTACAACTCAAGGAAGGTTAACCTCTAATTCTCTCTCCAAGGAATCAACAATTTGAACTATATCACCTGGATACAGTCCTTTCACAATATGCATGAACTCAAAAATATAAAAGAACTAGTAATGAAAATTTGTATTTGATGACTTAAAGATAACTGCAACACAAATAGCCAACCAGTGCCTATTCTTGGGCAAGGAGTCAACAGATGTAATCCATAGGTTATAAATTAAACAAAATACTACAGAATGCCTAACAGACTATATGCAATCTAGACAGAGTGCCTTACAAACTATCTTCTCACTTCCAAATTGTTACATCAAATCCTTCAATAATGCCTACTCTCTAAAACCATTTATGAAATTTAATTCTCTCCTTGAGAGAAACTCACAGATAATTGAACAAACTACCTTGTAGTTGGTATGTTTTCAGATGCCTTACAAATAAAACATACAAGAGCATCAACAAAATGCAAAGGGACATAACAACGGAGAATAGGGACTGCACTGTATTTTATTGAAATATTCTTGCTTCAATACATTAATAACAGAAAACTCAAAGCATAGACAGGATTGAGAAATTTGTCTTGCAGAAATACATTCATAAAACCATCTGGAAGCCTGCTGTAAAACCTTCTGAGTGAGAGGGCAGAACCAATCTGAAACCCTTCAATAGAATAGAAGAAGAAACAGGAACAGGAACCCCTACAACTGAGAAGAGAAAAGAATAAATAGACTGAGAGAGAAAACCTAAAATCTGTACTTGACCAACTCCTGTCCATTCTGCAATCTAATCTCATTTACTCTTCTTGCTTCTCTGAAAATCTGATCTTCCCGGGCATCTTCAAAATCTGATAAATTTGTCCTTTTTTCCATAAAATCTGCTCATCTACTAGAACTCTGATTTCTTTGTCTTTTGTTCCTCTTTGAAATTTAATCCTCTGTACCCTCTGATCTTTGCATCCACTGAAAATCTAAATCATTCTTCCTGTCGGATTTGCAAAATCAATCAATTTTGGAAGAAAAAAATCTCCCCAAAATTTGGTCATGGGTTAAAAGCTCTTTACTGCTCTCAACAACTTGATCTAATCTAGTTCTAACTACCATCATTATGTCCATCATCTTCTAGCATTTTTGGAAATATATTATACTGCCATATTCTGATAAAAAAAGGATCTCCTAGACATTTTTCTGTGAACAGCTCTGTCATTAAAAAATTTCAAAAATTCTCAAATGTTTCAACTTTATGATATTTTAAATCTTTTATTTCTTTAAAATCTACACATGCCACTAGAACTTGCCACTTGTCATCTTCTCATTCGCTTCTTGGACTAACCCATCTTCAACCCCAGTCCATCTGGAGATCTGGAGACTACATGAATCTCTAAGTCTCTGAATAATTTCCTTAACCATGGTTTCATTTAGAGACTTAGAGAAATCCCTTTAGTCTCTAGATCTCACAATCATTTTCTCTCTCTACTTTTCTTTATGAGATTTGGAGACTAACAGTGATTTTGCATTTAGGCAGAACTGTGCAATTTGACACTTGCTAAAAATGGGACTTCACCAAATGATTCAGGATGATAAAGTAACATCATAGAATGCATGCATATATTGAATGGAGTGTTTTCAACACCTAGAACACCTCATAAGCTTTCAAAATGATAGCTAGGTACATTTGCATAAAAATATTTAAAGAGCTTCAAATTGCAAAATCTTAACATGGTACTCAAAACCCATGTTCTATTTTTGAGTACCAACACCACCAAAGACAAAGAAGCCTATTTTTTATCATTGTATGAAACTAGGTCACTTAGCTAATGTCTGCATGAGCATAAGAGGTAATCCACCGAGCATTCCTAAGTTTAATGATTAGTGTTACAATTTCAGTAAGGATCATAAGGAATTTGGATGTAGATCAAGGATTGATAACAATTCAAGAAAGAAAGACTTCAATGGTTACTTTAACAATTGCAACAAATATGGTCATAAATATGAAGAATGCAGATCACAAAGAAAGAATAAGAAATGGGTCCCTAATTGACAAAATACTGCTAACAATTGACAAGGATCAACTCTACCATTGGACTATAATACAAGAATTACTTGTGCAACATGTGGGAGATTTGGTCATATTTCTACAAATTAAATGTTGATGCATGGAAGGAACAATAGAAGGTCTTGGAGAATTTCTAGAATGTCTTGTTTTCATTGTCACAAGGTCGGTCACCTAGCCAAGGACTGTAGGTACTGAGGAAAAGCCCCAACTGAGTGAGACTACTCAAGTTAATATTAATGAGATAAGAGATTAGATGAATATAACATAGAGAAGGAAGTCTTAAGATGATGGAACTGAACTTGGAACAACTGATGGCACCACATCCTCTAGGTCAGGTGCACCTATCTTCACCTAATCGGTCAAAGGTATGTATAGTAGATGATAATCAAAATTCTATCTTAAATATGTTCCTAGCATTTGTGCATGGATCCATATTAGCATATTAAGATGCATTTGGATATATGATTGAAGTTCACATTTCATAATTTGATCGATAAGAAGTATAAGTTATTTTGTTCCATTCAATGAAAGGAAAGTGTAATTTGAAATCGGTGAAAAAGAAGTCAGGAAAAACATTTAATGCTAAAATAATAGCCGTTGGAAATCCTAATTGAGAAAAAACTATCAATAGAGCTCATGTTATTTCATTTTCACCTTACACTTTCACAAGCATTTGAAGCACTTTGTAGATACGAGTCTACCAAGATCATATGAGCGATCATTCAAGAAAATCTAAGATTTTTCAAGAATATTCAAGGTATTTTTGATATGTTTCCAAGTTGTGTTAGAACAATCAAATTGCTATTTAATCAAAACCCTATCAGTTGAAAGATTATTTCTGAGAATCTATGGCACCCAAAATACAAAAGCTCGTTGGTGTTGAGAAGATTGACCCTATCAATCTGAAGTATAATCAACCACAATACATAGCAACTGAAGTCGATAAATATGGAACCCTATCATCAATTCCACCAATATGTATACTTATTGAAGATATTTGTGCCTTCATACACTACAAGGTTGAAGACATTTTGCAAGAGGATATAGACACAACTTACAAGAAATTGTGTTTTAATGGAAAGTTGAAAGATGATCACATACTATGGAAACCAAGGGTTTGATCCATGCTATACATGTAGCAATAGTTTTTAAGCAATAATGGATGAGGATGGTTCTAAGTTAAGTACATGATCTATTCATGTGGCTCTATATGCCTGTGAAGACCACCAAAGATGTATTAAACATTGTCACATGTTATCTGATCGGTGATAAACTAAGAGCCTTCAAGAAAATAGATAAGAACAAATTGTGCGAGCTTAATCGAGACAACTAGGATGATAGAGGTCTAAAATTATCTAGTGTTGATGATATTGAGCTGCGTTTCGCATGCAATATAATATCTTACTGAATCTTCCATTCATCTCAAGTAGACAATGTTCCTTATGGAGATATTGACATAGCATACAAGATTGTAAAGGACATGAAAATAGACCTATGTGAAATTTTTTTGAAACAAATGGATGATAATATGAATAAAATTAGGAAGGAAAAAATAAATACACTAAAGTTCGCATCATTACCAGTATGCATATTCTTCTATGTTCAGAACTTCTTTCCAGCAATCGGTGAAGTAGTGTGGAATGAAGATAAACTGATAATTTATCAAGTTAATGAGTTTATTCAAAGTTTGGAAAAAAGATTTGATATAGTTATGAATGATTACTTTGTAAAATTTTAAGATAAAATGCATAAGAGGTTTATAATTCTAAACCATCTTGTGGAACAATACAAAGATCATATATGTTTTAAAGTTGATACCAACACATGTATAGTGAGATTTTTAGAACCAAGAAAAATCTAGTTACCACCTATCGGATATGAAATGGATATTGATGCAACATCAATACAAATTACAATATTTTTAGAGAATCTAACTGACAAGAGAGACAATCGGTATGGCACTTATGAGGAAGGGAAGTATAAGATCAAACTAGGTATATTGATACCCAAATATTTAAGGAATAACAATAGAATGATTAGTAATTTGTCAGAGAATTATGGAACTTTTATTGAACAATATGAAGCTCGACCATCAGAGGTTAAGGGGAAGAAGATTAGAATGAATAAAGTGACCCCTAGTCCAATCAATGTAAGACCATCAACAAGGTCTTCCTCCACACCGAATGAGAAGAAGAAAGAATAAATTGAACCACCTAACCCCAAAAATTACATAAGAGAGAAGAAGGATACTAGGCTTAGGAGAAAGTTGAAATTGCAACAAGAGAGTGAGACTGAATCTGAGGATGTTCCACAATTCAAGCTTTGTATAAAATTGTGCACCAAAATTGAGAGACATTGATGAATCATTTAAGACACTTAATAAATATGGAGGATATTTAGGTTTAAAACAACTAAAGTATGAGAAAAGGAATGATGAAGAAAAATAGAAAATTGAAGAGGATATTGTGTTTACTTTGCATAAGTTTAGAACTACACCTATGGAGATATCCCTACATTTAACATATGAGTTATATCAAAGTATTGATGGTAGATGGAAATATGCCTTAGCATATGAGAAGAAAAATAGGGAAAGATCCCTTGGTATCATAATACATGACTTATCTAAAAGAGGAATCAAGGAAATACTGCAAGAATACTCAAAGAGATTTTGAGTGAAAAGAAGAGCATTAAATATTATGGTTAGTAAATTAGAGGAAGTTCAAAATGAAACTGATAAACTTTGGAAAAAGATATTCTTTCTAGATCAAGAGACAAAGATCAAGGAGCATACAGGAAAGTCAGATCCCATTAATTTGACCACTGACAAAGATGAGCTCATTATAGAAGATATTATTGATAAAGACCCTATGGAGGATATTAAATATGATGAAGATATAATGCTTGCCAAGGTCAAGGAAATAGAAGAAATGAAAATTGATGATTCAAAAAAGGTAAATCTTATGGATGAAGAACCTGTTATTGAAAAAGTAATGAATTTTCCTAAGAGTGAGGAAGTAATCTCAGAAGCTACAAGAGATGTACCAATAGATGTTGATGCCTGCACTGAGCCAGAATAGGAAACTGCACCAAAGGATAGCGAGGTCACTAAAGAAAGCGAGACTACCCAAGGTCATAATCAAGAGTTGATAATCCCTACCGATGCCATAGAAATGGCGAAGAAGATAGAAAAGGATAAAATAGAAAAGAAAGAAGAAACTAAAGAACAAAAGAAGGAGGAAGAGAAACAAGAAGAGAAGAAGGTAGAAGAGAAAAAGGAAGACACAAAAGATGACAAAACTGAGGATACTACTATTGCATCTAATGCAAAGAAGGAATCCATAGATAATTAAAAGTTAAAGAAAAGGAAACATGAAAAGGAGAAGGTTGATTTGAGCCAACCTATCATTATACCGAAGGTTGATATCTCAACATTGAGCCCTAAAGAACTATCAAAATTTGGAGATTTTTTAAAGAGGGAATCTGTCCAAGATAAATTCCTTGCTAAGAAGAAAATGACTGATGTCTTGGAACATGTTAAAGACATATTGCATGAGATTGTACTAGAGGCTGATTTTAATGAGAAAGGAGACATTTACATTCAATTAACTGTACTAGTGAACCAAATAAATAAACTGGGTACTGATACTAAAAAGTATCTAATGCAAGTGCATAGGAAGCAGATAGAGACTAAAGTTATTGAAGAAATACTTCAATCAGTCGCACTTGACAAGGTAAAACTATCTATCTTGGCTACCGAGTTAGAGAAAGAATTGAAACATTCTTTTATTATTTCAAAATATTTTTTTAATGTTAAAATTCACCAAGGACATCAAAGATATAGATGAAAATGTTGAGAAGGATCTGACTGAGCAATTAGCGAAGGTATCCACCAAGCCTAATTCTTTCAAGAAATATTATGAAAGGTTGAAGCATTTAATGGGAGTGCAACATGAGCTAAGAAAAGAGGAGAATGAAATAAGAATGAATCTCGTGGAACTACAAACACTTTTGATACCCCCTATTGAATCATTACAGAAACAGGTACATAAGGCAAAAGATCTAGTTTAAGCACACTGGATGTTAGTGCTATGGATAGCATGATGAGTCTAACAACTAATATCACTGAACATATCATATTTTTTTAGACACTAAAAGATTCATGGAAGGCATCACTAAAGGATGCACAACACAAATACAAATCTATTTTTTCCAAGATCCCTCCACCAAACAAATAGTAAGTTATTATTTTTGGCATTTTTGTTTAAAAAGTAGGATAATAGAGATAGTAGATAAATAAAACATTATAAGGAGGAAATAGATATCAAAGGAGGATAATAGATATCAGAGATATAAGGGGAAATATGTATATATGAATAGATATGAGTACAAAGATTATTACTACACGAGGAGTAATAAGAAAAGATATTTACCAAGATATCTATACATTAACAAATGAACAATTTTTTATAAGGATGGATATTTTCATGACTTTGAAATTTTTTAACAAAGATACCAAACTAATTCCAAAGGGGGAGATTGATACTCCTAACAGTTATTTTTTTTTCATTAGTTATGATAAAGTCATATTGATTGTCAAAGTCATTCAGCAAAGAAGGAAAGTCAAGTTGGGAAAGCTATTAAGCTATTCATTGAAGGAAATAAAGGAAATACATTTTTTGGTAAAGGCAATAAGGAGAAAACACCGAGCAAGGAAAACCAAGCACTGAACACCTAGCTGTAGCAAGCTACAATGTCCACCGAAATGAGAGATAATACAGTTACCAAACAACAAGAAAATATATTACCAGTCATCTCAAGCCGACACAAGGAGAATCTATAGATACATTGAACCTAGAAATTGAGTAGAAAATGGTTTACAAATCTTGAGGAAGTTGTCTGATAGAGAATTGGAGATTTAAATACAATGATTATACATGATTACAATTTGAGATTCACCAATAAGAATTAAATGAGATATATGGATTAGAGGAGAAACCAATGCTAGCATCGCTTAAAGAGATGATTCTAGAACATTTCCACTGCTTTTAGAATTAAGTGTAAGTGGATCCAAATGTGAAGATCATGACATGAGTATGAGAGAGTGCATGTGCGAAGAAGAAATTGCATATAGAAGGTGATCAGGAGAGAAGCCACTAAGTAACAAAGCAATACAAAGAAGAGTATAATTGTAATTCAGAGTTGAAGCTACTGAGTACAAATTTGATATTATGAGTGAAGCACATTATGAGGTAAATAGTTAATGGGCATATTGAGTATGATAAGCATAAGATAGATACAAATTCTATAGAAAATTCATGTACAAAGTTAGTGTGTAAATAGAGTTGTAAATTTTCTTAACCGAGTAGATCCTAATAGATCTTATTTTGTAAATCCTTTAACATGGTACAATTATTACATTAGAATTATAAAATCCTCTAGAAAGGTAGACTTAACTGGTCTTTAGACTCTTAATAGGGTTAATAGTCTTAACAAGGTAAGATATCAGAAATAACAATCATTGTACCTCTAACCAAGAACACTTTTTTCTGCAGTAGTGAAGTTTTGTGGGTGTCATCCCCATAACATTTTTTGTCCTCTATCAAGGATTTCTGTGATACCAAAATCATGATTGTGTTATGAGTTGTGATTATTGTTAATATTTTATATGATTTATGAGATGCATGCAAAGATATGAATTCATTAAATGGTTAAGAAGGTTAAATAAATTTTTTTTGAAGTACTGATTCACCCCTCACCTCTCAGTACTCATGCTTCCATACTTGATCCAACATCAACTAATTCCTTAGTTTCTTCTTGTATCTCAATTAAAGTACTAGAAACTCCTTCCTATACATATACAAATCTTTGATAATCTTTTGGTTCCTTTTTCCTATCTCCATCATTCTTATCTACAAACTCATCAATCCTTACATTTTCACTTTCCACAACATTTTTAGTATCCTTATTCAAACATTTAAATGCTTTTCGCTTTGTGGAGTATCCTAGGAATATACCTTCATCTCCAATAGAATCAAACTTTCCATTCCTAGTATATTTCAGTATGTAAAACCTGCTTGTAAAGATTTTAAAGTGGCTGAATTTAGGTGTATGCCCATACCAGAGTTCATAGGGAGTTTTATTTGTACCTTTCTTTAGTTTTACTCAGTTGAGGGTGTAAACAACAGTACTAATGGCTTCTTTTTAGAATTTTTGTACAACCTTCATCTCAATCAATAATGTTCTTGCACAATCAACTATTGATCTGTTCCTTCTTTTATTTATGCCATCATGTTGTGGAGTTCTCAGTGTAGACAATTATCTTTTGATTCCATTCTCATTAGAGAAGACAATAAATTCATCAAAGATAAATTCACCTCCTCTATCTAATCTTGAACATTTTAGTTTCTTACATGTTTCCTTCTCAACTCTTTCCTTATACCAATTAAACATTTGGAATGCATCATAATTTTCTTTTAGAAACATTACAGACATCATAGTTGAATCTTCATCAACAAACAAAATGAAATATCGATCACCATAATAACTTTTACTCTCATAGGGTAACAAAGATCAGTATGAACTAATTCCAATATACCATTAGATGAGTAAGACTTTCTTGAAAAAAATTATTTTTTTCATCTTACGGATCTGACATTCCTTACACATAACTTTATCTATCTTTCTCAATCTCAGTAGACCTCTGACTCTTTTCTTCTTACTAACCTTGATCATGTTATCAAAATTTGTACATGACATAATATTTTATGCTATAACCAAGCATCTTCACTTCTTGAAAATAGACAAAAATTTCCATTAGAATTTAGATAAAATAAGTTACCTTTAGATTGTTCACCAATTCCAATCAAATCTCCAACAACATCATAGATCTTCACCTTTTAGTTATGTAATTCCAGTTGGTGACTAGTGTTATTCAATTGTACAACACTCAAGAAGTTTTACTTTAGTCCTTGAACACAATAAGAATTATCACATTTGATCCTTTCATTCAGCATAATGGATCCCTTCCTTTTACAAAACATGGAGCATCATTTCTAAATCTAACAAATCCTCCATCATATTCTTCTATGTTTTCAAACTTATCAATGTCACCAATCATAGGATGTGAACAACCATTGTCAATAATCCATGGGTTAGTTTTACTAAATTGAGAAATAGGGGATTTTTCATCTTCATACCTTTCTTCTTCTAACTCATCCTTCATAAAAACATAAACAACTTCCTCACTTTCTTCTGTATCATCAAATTCATCATCAATTTGTCCTTCCTTACCTAGGTAGCATGATTTCTTTCATTTATCCTTATAGTCTATAAAATTTGAGTATCGGTTCTCCTTCTTGTCCTTCTTATCATTCATGTCATTATTAGGACACTTAGATACAATATGACCAATCTTGTTGTAGTTAAAAAATTTTAGAGGTAGTTTACCTTTATACTTTCATGTTCCTCTCGGTTGCCTCTATTCCAGCAATGCTTCCAATCCTTCTTTCTCTTTTTCCTTGGTTAGTATACTGTCATAGTCACTTCCACCTAAACTATAGTGATTATCTCTTTCTCTTCTTGAACTACCAATGGTTAAAGTTGATTTGAAATATGTTTCTATCTTCGGTAAACTATTATCAAAGTTACTATGCTCAAATGTAGTCATCTTACCGATCAAAGCATCTAGAGTAACAACATTACCAGGTATGGATCTCAATTCCTAAATAACATATTTAGGTAAGAGAGTTCTAATAATTTTTCTTACCATATATTCTCCATTTATTGTTCCACTGACACCTTTGATATCACTGACTACTTCCTTAATTCTGAAACTATATTGTGGAATGTTTTCATCTTCTTTCATTCTCATCTCATCAAATTTTCCTCTGAGACTATCAACCTTTTCTTTTTGTACATGCATAGCACCTCCATAAACAAGTGCAAGTTTATCCCATATTTTTGTTGATGTATCACAATCCTTTACATCATTAAACTCAGCATTAGTCAAGGAAGAAGCAATCTCAATCATTACCGAGTTGTGTTCCTTCTTTTCTCTCATATGATCAAGTGTCATAGGTCAAAGAGGTGGTGGAGTGTAGTCATTTTCCAAATAGTAGAATGAAGAATATGTAATTCTAGATAGGTGTAACTTCACCCTTCTTTTCCATGTAGGGAAAGTCTCCTTGTTTAACTTTAGTACTTCTCTCCTATACATATTTAGATCTTTAGCTTAAGTCTTTTAAAATTTTACTTCTAAGCACCAAATTATTTGATACCAATTGTTGGATAACTGAGAGGGGGGATGAATCAGTTATATAATCAATTATCTTAGGTCCCTTAAAAATTTTCAACCTTAAAACCTTCTCGAAAACTAACCTTTATAATTAGATTTAAGTATTCAACTGACCACAACAATATGCATCATAAAATCAGTAAATAACATGCAAAACATTCAATCACACATTAACACTAGTATTTAACATGGAAACCCAATTTGGGTAAAAAACACTATGGGAATTATCACCCAAAAAATAATTCACTCTTCTGAAGTGAGCTCAGTTAAGAGCCAATCATGTTAAAGATTACAAACATATTTTCTAAATATGACCCTATTAGGGGTTTTTCACCAAAGATTGACTAGATCTATCACCCTATAATGAGTGGCCTTATTAAAGGACTTAGAAAATTCATTGGAATTCAACCTTACAAAGGATTTATAAATAGGATGGTTAAATCCACTTGGTTAAGATATTTTCTACTACAGTGGTTAGAAAGTAACAGCGAAATGATCTGCTAGAATATGCAACTACCTTTTTGTTGGAGATTTGCCAGCAGGCCAGTACTGACTATATGTTTGTCATTGATGACAACATATGGAAAGTAGCATGCATGGAATTTTATGAAGTAAGATTTCTGTAATCACCCAAAAATGGTCATTTAGACTATTAGCCCCTTGCTAGCATTATTTGCTAAAATCATCAATTTCCTATTCTTGATCAAATCCTAATTCTATCATTTATTCGATTATATTCTATGGATTAACCATTTTATCCTAAGTATTTATTTATTTAAAAGTAATTCCCTCCCTTTTTAATAAATAAAAAGACCCCACTTTTCCTCTTATCCTAAGTTGCACAAATAAAGCATTATTCTTATTTTATAAAAAAAAGAAAAACACTTTTTGTCTCATATGGACACAAAAGTCAATTCTTATTTTCTCATTGGAGGATATTTGTGCACATGGTTTTCTCCTCTTTCAAGCTCCACCCTTGATTAAATATTTTGCCTCTTAATCTCCATGGTCCATTCTTTCTCATTTCTTATAAAAGGAGAGCTCTCTTCTCATTTTGGATCCATCTTTTGAATACCAACCTTATGCTGCAGGATTACTTGGAGACTTTGGAGCTTTTTGAAGAAATTCTTGCATCCATCTTTCATTTCTTGCATCATAGTTTTATATTTATGCTTTCCTAGATTAGCTTCATTTCTATGCTCTAGATTAGCTCACATAGATTAATTAGCTTGGATTGTAACACTTGCATCTTTCATTTCATAGCTTAGCTTGCATTCTCATTTCTAGCATAGTTGCATTTCATTCTCATATTGATTCTTGAGGATATTGGCATTCTTTCCCTTGTCTCCATTGAATCTCCCATTGCATGGTTTACTAGCAAGGTCATAGGCTTAAATAGCTCTAGTTGAGAGCACACTTAATATCCTTGCACTCCATGCCTAGGGAGCTCTAGGTCATTTTTCAAGGTTTCCCATTCATGGATTCCCTTGGAAGCAAAGACTTAGAGAAGTGCACATCTTAGTGTATACATCAATGACAAACATATAGTCAGTACTGGCCTGTTTGGCTTGATTATTCTAGTTTTCTGATTTGTTGTAGTTAGATAGTGGTTTATTTGTAGATTTTACTTTCTTTTATTGTGCTAACTCTTTGTGGGGCTAACAAGTTGTGCTTGTAGGTACCTTCATTGCTTGAAAAAAATTGCTAAAAATATCGCATGTCAAAGCTCCAAAGACAAAAGGGCTACTAATTGTGTTTTGCAAGGCTGCCCATTGCCTAAAAACAAACAAGTGCTTGTTTATTACTTTCCTTTTAAGAGCAACTTATACTAGTTGTTTCATTTATTAGGCACTTAAGATCTTGTTGTAGGAGTCTTTTGGTGGCAGGAAATTATGCTCTTCACCCTTGTGGTGAACCAGAAATCCTGACCCACTTTTAGATTTTGAAAACAAGAGGGTAATTGAACTCTTTGTTTGGTGTGTTTGGGAAAGATTTTTGGGCTAGGAGATTATGCTCTTCACCCTTGAGGTGAACCCAAAATCCTGACACTCAAAAGTTAATCCACTCTTTGTTTAGCATTATGATCCTTTAGCGGGCCTACTCTTGAGCAATCAAGAGGAATGACCCAAGTGGGGACAAGCTTATTGCTAGCTATTCCAACCAACTATAAACTCATAGCTATCAAGGACACAAAACCTTGGTAGATGTAGTACTTGTCTTCGCTTGATGTGAGTACTTGTGGGATTGTGACCATGAGGAAAATGTTGAGCAACAATGCTTAAGGTACTCTTGTGGCCGCGAGGTCCGTTACTTTTCGCAAGGTAAGGAGTCCCTTCGGGGAGCAAGGGGGGTATTACGAATAGAAGCCCTTACTAAGAACCATAGGTAGAGGCCACCCTATTTTTCTACTTAGCTTATTGGTGCAAGGATTGATCCAAGTGGAATAACCTAGATCACCCCAAGATTACTCACCATCTGTGTTCCTTTGGTTGTGTCATTGACACCTCCACGACAAAGCCAACATATATTGTGGGCAACCACTTTGTGTGAGGTGATGGAACATCAAGTGTGGGCCAAGTTGCTAAGTATTGAGCCTTTGTCCTTCTAGGCTAGCAAGTGCTTGAAGTGTTCTCACTATGATCTACCTATGTAAATGTTCTTGAACATACAAACATCATGGTAGTGCTCATAGAATTTTTCATTTTGATATCCCAATTGTTTGTCTTGGCAAGGTTGCTTTTGCTCTTGCACAAGTGTTTGATGACATGTTCAATCACCTACTATTTGAAAAACTACCTGAATATTGCTGTCACTATGTTTGAAATCAACAAATTACCCATTAGATTGCAAAATTGACAAAATTACCTTAAAAAATAGAGACTTTTTACACTCACTGGTCAAGAGTCATATGACATTGAAAACCAATCACACACTATTTCAAGATTTATTGTGTGATATTTCACTGCTAATTTTTCATTGCTCTGCTTGCCTGGATTCTATTGCACAAGCTACTTGGAAAGTATCACCCAACCTATGTCAAAAGTATCACCTAGTAAAAATCTATTGCCCCAGTACCCTACAAACTATCGCCTAGAATTCTTTTGTTGTCTCACTATTGCTGAATTTGAAATTTAGTTTTTTGAGTGTCTTTTCTGTTCTTACTCGACCCTGGTCTATTATCTACATGTTTAAGTCTATTCTAGACTGAGAATGAGTTAAAACTATTGGATTTGAGTTTCCCAAATGCTACTTTTGATCACTTGTCACATTATGGTTACCTCTCTAGCTACTTGCTAATTGAGCTTCTTGCTCATATCTTGACTTAAGTCAATTGATTGCTATAAGTTCTTGAGCACTTTTGACCAGCCATCTTTATTGTTCTATCTTGACAAGTGATCTTGTTTGGCTTTGCTTATCTCAATATCTGAAAAACTTTATCTCATTCTATTAGTCAACCAACATTCCTTTTTCATGTTGGTTTCAACTTGGTCTCAATTCGAGCAAGGGAGTCACCATCCATTCAACTATACATAGTTTCCCTCACCTAAAAGATGCTCATGAGTGCCAATTAGCAATGAAAATTCTAGTCATAACCAATCTAAGGATTCTAAAGTAACCCCATGGTACAAAGGAGGCTTCCTTTTTTCTGCATTCAAGACCTCCAAGAGCATAAATAGTGTCTTACTCACTCTGACTGAACAAGAAAAGTTCTGACGTTTGCAAGAACATTTTGAGCATAAGGACAACTATGCATGTTTAGACAAAATGGATGCTACTAGACGCATGGCTATGAAGGGAATGTCTCAAGAACAACCTAAGATTAGTGGTTATGAATATAGACCCCCTCCTTTTGGTATTATTGGCAACTATGGAAACAACACACCACCTAGATCTCCTCCAAGAAGGACTTTTGCTGCTCCTTCTTCACCTCCTAGACCTCCTCCCTCTTAGCATGAGGAAGAAGTCAATGATGAGGTTTCTAGTGAAGAGCTTATGATATTTGAACAAGATGCAGCCTCCCAATGTATGATGCTTAAACTTTTAGAGCGAAATGGAGATCAATACTTTCAATACATGACTTCTAGGGGATACAAGCTCCCTCCTAGCTATGATGTACACCAAATCATTCAAGAAAGAGTACCAACTGAATTGGAAATCCTTAGAGATGAATTGCAATAAACAAATCAATGTCTTGCCCAACTTGTAATAGAAAAATAACCTCCAAAGGTTTCTTTTGTAGAATCTATTTATGCTCTTCCTTTTGATAGGAGTCTATACATGGTCCCATTTCCTAGGGATATTGAGGTTTCCAAATATGACAAGTATGATGGAAATGGTGACCCCCATGACCATGTGCATCACTTTTACACTCTTAGCATGGACTTCCTTCACAAAGACACCTTTCTTTTGTGATTGTTCCCTAGAAGTTTAAGAGGACAAGCTCTAGAATGGTTTGTGAAGTTGACACCACCTCTTAAAAATTTTGATGAGTTAGTTAGGCACTTCACCCAGCATTATTCATACAACATCCAATAGCTTATCACCATGATAGATCTCAGTGCTCTAAAGAAAAATCAAGGTGAGCCATTTGCCACTTACTTACAATGTTGGAGGTCATTGTATTCTCAATATCCTCAACAGCTAGATGAAAGAGAAAAGATTGACATTTTCATTAACACTCTTGTGCCAAAATTGTATTATGATCTAAGGAAATAACTATTCTCCTCTTTCAATGACATGGTTGAAAGTGCATATCAGATTGAAGATGTGGCCATAAGAAAGGGGGATATTGTTATTAATAAAGATACTAGGGGAAATGACAAGAACAAAGGAAAACCTTGGAATAAAAACAAGTATGTTGTTAATGATGGTGTTGTGGATGTCCCAAAAGCCAAAGAGCCTACTTTCAACCTCTCTAATGCTATATACACAGCAAAACAACAAGAGGCTGCCAACTCTCACAAAGCTCCTAAGCCTCAATATACAGACAAGCCAAAGAAGACATTTCAACGAAGAGTCTACACTAAGTTGGCTAAACCATATGATGTGATTCTTAAGACTCTAGTTTCCAACAAGTATCTTACACTTCCTAACAATTCTCATCCCTATGATCCACCAGTTAAGCCTGATTGGTGGAGAGAAGATCATTTTTGCCATTATCACAAGAATAAGGGACATAAGACAAACAATTGTTTTAAGCTTAGAGATGACATTCAAGATCTTATTGATGGAGGCACAGTGCTCACAGATGGTTTAGTTAAAAATTTTGATCACAAATCTTTCAAGACTCCTCTACCTAAATATGAGAAATTAGAATTCTCTCAAGAAAATAAGAAGAATCATGATGCAAAGATCAACTATACATATACTCCTGATTCACCTATGATCAACATGATAGAGCCTATTAAGAATGTTCTTATGGTGAGATCTCAAGATGATAATAATGCCAATCATGGTATGCCAAAGTTGGTCTTGCAAACAATGAATGGTTCATCTTCCCGAAGTGAGACACTAAATGTTGTCACTAGGAGGCAAGCCAAAATTGTCCTTAAAACCACAAATGATCCTAAGCAAGCATCTTCTTCCAAGAAAGTGATTCCTTCAGTTTTGTCTAGCTATGACCTTATGCACCAATTACAATGGACACCCACTCAGATATCCATTTTTGAGTTGCTTGAGCTATCCCCTTTGCACAAAGAGATCCTTGAGAAATCTCTTCATACAACAAATGTTCCCAATGACATTGATCCAGATCGATTCTAGGCTATGGTCAACCACATCACATCTCCCTACTACCTATCCTTTTTTGTAGAAGATGACACATCTCTTAGTCACCCTCATAATCTAGCTTTACATATTGAAGTTCTTGTCTACCGTACCAGAGTTTGCTGAGTCCTAATAGACAATGGTGCTAGGTTAAATATTATTTCTTTTCATGTGGTACAACAGTTGGGATTTTATGAATTGTCCATGGATCCTAGGTGAAAGATTACCATAAAGGCATATGATGAAGTGGAAAGATCTTCTAAAGGTCTTGTTGTGTTGCCTATCCAAGTGGGCCCTATCACAAAAGATATTGTTTTCCAAGTGTTGGACATCCCACTCACATATAACATTCTTCTAGGTTGACCTTGTATCCATGAAATGCAAGCTATCCCCTCCACTTATCATCAATGTGTCAAGTTTCCACATAATGGAGCTAAGATTGTGATTCTTGGGGAAAATGCTATCACTATCAATACTCTAACTACTGCTGAGACATTTGTTCCTCACAACAAACGTTCTCATGATCATAATGCATCCCTCATTGCTGCTGACCAAAAATTAAAGATGATGAGTATTGGTATGGGAGAATATACATTGGACTCCATTGCTACTATGCCTACTTCTCCTAAGTCCTATGGTAGACCTTCAGATAAGACAAAGCCTTCCACTTCTACCATGATAGTTTTTGGTACATTTATTCAATCATCCATACCCTTAGAGGTTGAAAAAGCAGAACAAGCTATTAGGGAGTGGATTTATAGAGAGGAAGAAGATAGTATGATAGTTGCTACTCCGATTTCTCCTAAACACTATGGTAAAGGCTATAAATTTCTATAGCAAATGGGCTATCAAGGTCACAGACCTTTAAATAACAACGGGCATGCTCTAGTTGAACCTTTGAGTCATACTGATGGCTGACCTTCTAAGGATACCACAGGTCTAGGATATGGTGTTGACAATGACATCCCTAAATATTCTAGAAATACTCTCATGCTTAGTGACTTAGATACAGATGTCAAGGAATCACCACTATGCACTATGGCCCAAATGGAAGACTATCTTCCTTCTACTTCACTTCTTTGGGGAGGAGAATGCATGCCTACTGATGATATGGTTGAAGCCTCCACATCCAAAAATTTTGTGCCTAATGAGTCATTGAGCTTTGATTGACAGTGTAGAAATATTGCACATTTGATGGAAAGAGGAGATCTCACACATAATGACATGAATACCTCTACTTCTAGGCATCCTAAGCCTTGTTGGTGCAAACATCCCAGCAAAAGTTCCATGACCGATTCAAATGAGTATGAATGGGACACTCTCTCAAATGGATCTTCTATAGTAGATATTGACATTGATGTAATTCATACCTATAGTGACCAACCCAACGTAGTTGATGAGTCTCGTGTAGGGTCTGACAAGTTCAATCCACGTATTGCTTTAGTGGACCATGCTGGTCCTTCTATGTCAAATCTAGACCTTGACACTTTTGGAGCCTACCCTATAGGCTCAACTTCTCTTGTCACTAGAGATGATATCCCCCACATTAATAACCTTGAACCGGTCATTTTTCTTTCCCTCATGCACTCAGATCTCATAGATTGGTCTACCCAAGATCAAAGACCTATATTGCCTTCCTTTCAAAATGACTATGAGATCACCTACTACCTCAATGCCATTGAACCTATTACTTCTTCCACCAGTGAACCAGCAACAAACATGACTGAATCAGATATCAAGTACCTTTGTCATAAAATTAAAAGAAAAAAGCAATGGTCAGATGGAAAAAACCACATTATGGTGGTGTCTGAACCTCAAAACAGCAAAAATAAAGACGTATCTAAGGGTGAAAACCTCGCTAAGGCACATGAGGATGAGGTACTTGGTAGTCTGCAGAGCTATTTTCAAGAAAGGTCTTTAGTTCTAATAGAACCTACATACCTCATCAACTTGGGGATAGATGAATCTCCTAAAATCATACATGTGGCTCAGTCTCTCTCAGAAAAAGAAAAAGAATAATTTTCTACATTCTTTCAAGAGAAAAAGATGAATTTTGCCTGGACATACTCAGACATGCTAGGTTTAGATACTGAGCTTATTATGCATCATCTCTCTATTGCTCCAAAGGTAAAACCTATCAAACAAAAACTGAGAAAGATGCATCCCCATGTGGCATTACTAGTTAAGGCTAAACTTGAGAAGCTCCTAAAAGCCAATTTCATTAGAGCGATTGACTACGCTAAGTGGATTTCTAACATTGTCCCTGTTTCCAAACATGACAAGTCCATTCGTGTATGCATTGATTTCCAAGATCTAAATAAAGCATGCCCTAAGGATGATTTTCCACTTCCAAAAATTGACATGATAGTGGACATGATGATAGGCTATGAAATGTATTCCCTTATGGATGGCTTCTCTGGATATAACTAGATTAAGATCACCCCTGAGGACCAAGAGAAGACAGGCTTCACATGTGCATGGGGTACCTTTTGCTAGAATGTCATGCCGTTCAAGCTTAAAAATGCTGGTGAAACCTATCAAAGAGCCATGACTACCATCTTTCTTGATATGATGCACAAAAACATGGAGGACTATGTTGATGACATGCTTGCCAAATCACAACAAAGAGGCACTCATTTGTCTAATTTTAGTTTGATATTAGACCGCATGAAACAATTTCAACTCTGATTAAATCCTAAGAAATGTGCTTTTGGTGTCACTTTTGGGAAACTCCTAGGATACATAATATCAGCAAAAGGAATAGAAGTAGACCCAGAAAAGGTGCAAGCTATCATGGAGATGCCACCTCCTTGCAACATCAAACAATTAAGGGGTCTCCAGGGCCATCTCCAATCTATCAGGTGGTTCATTTCTAAGCTAGCTGAAAGAACTCAACCATTCAATCAAAATTTGCATAAAGGAGCTACTTGTATATGGAATGAGTGTCAAAAGAACCTGGACTAGCTCAAGGATTACCTAGCATGAACTCCTATTCTTATGCCACCTATCCAAGGGAAACCCTTGATATTATACATTTCTACCATGACAAATTCCTTAGGGGCTCTCCTTGCATGACATGATGATAAGGGAAAAGAATGAGCTATCTATTATATCAGTCGCACTCTAGTTGCTTATGAACTCAATTACACCAGTATTGAAAATGCTTGTTTAGCTATGGTGTTTGCATCTCAAAAACTTAGACATTACATGCTTGCACATGCTACATAGCTAGTTGCTAAAATTGTTCCTTTAAAATATCTCCTAAGTAAAGCTGTGCTTATTGGACACCTTGCCAAGTGGATGCTGATTCTTTTAGAATTTGACATTCAATATATTGAGAGAAAAGCTATTAAAGGGCAAGAAATTGCGGATCAATTGGCTGAGTTTCCCATGATTGATAATGCTCCTCTTCAGATAGATTTCCCAAATGCCTCAATCATGAATATCATAGGGCATACATGGAAAATCTTTTTTGATGGTTCTCACACATAGAATGGTACTAGTGCTGGAATCCTCTTTGTTACCCCTCACGGATATACCATTCCTAAATCATACAAGCTTCTCTTTCCATGCACCAATAACATAGCTAAATATGAAGCCTTGCTGAATGGTGTTAAGCTTGCCCTTGAATGGAGGATTTCTGAGTTGCATATTTTTTGAGATTCTCAACTTGTCATAAACCAAGTAAATGATGATTACCAAACAAAAGATGACAAGTTGATTCCCTACAAGAGTATGATAGACTCACTCAAGAATTATTTTACATCTGTCACATTCCAACAAATTCCTAGAGCTTGTTGGAAATTTGGTTGAAGTGAGTACATGGATGTTGTCATTATGGAAATATATGATCCACATGAAGATTGCATAGGTTTGAGACCAAGTATAGCAGAGTGCATTGCAAATTTGTCTAAGTGTAAGACAATGTTTTCACCAGTGCACCAGGATATAGTTTTTGTTTGTGACATTGACTAGAGTAAGTTCAGTGCTTGCACACTTGAACATAGACTCTATGATGACTAGTGATGACCCATCTCAGAGCGCAAGTTAGTATGACATGTACGAAATTAGTTATGATAGTTTTACCGAAGACAATGTTAAGCCGACAAGATAGAATATGAAGGCAGAATTGGTAAAGAGTTAAGGGATTATTTTGTTTATCAAAATAATGACTTAACAATATAAAGGGATGACATCCTAGATGTTAACTCTTGGATAAAGATATATGGGCGCCGACCATGCAAAGTTATTATCTTTAATAACTTGTATATATGTAATATGTAATTGCAAGAAGAAGATAAAGAATGACATGGAAATGTTGTAATGATATGATGTGAATGTAAGAGAAATGAAAAGAGATTGATGCAAGAAGCATAAGGTTATATACCTTAATCCATTTTTGTAATAAGTATACATTGTACATTACTTTTTTGGGCAATGGGCTCATCTAGTAATAAAATTTTGTATTGACAACTCCTAACAGGGTTGAGGCTTCTAACAAGGCCTATAGTCCCTTAATCAGGACTGATACACTATATGCTTGTAATAGACTCCTAATAGGGTCAACATCCTTAACAAGATACTTTTGATTAGTGGATCTTTATGGGAACCATCCCCACTAGGGTTTTCCCTTGGCCAGGGTTTCCTTGAGAACATATCACGTGTTATGAGTTCTTTATTTCCATTACTATGCATATTGTTTAGCTTCTTATGTTATGCATGTATAAAGATAATTTGTTATAGCCATAATTGGGAAAAAGATAAAGTTCGTAGAATACCAATTCACCCCCCCCCCCCCCTCTCAGTATTCCCTATTTATAACAATTGGTATCAAAGCTTAGTTACTCGAAGAAGAATCATTCAAGGAAAGCCTAGCAGCTTGAGTAAGATCTCTATGGATATGGATCAACTACAGAAAAATCTTGAAGAAGCTCTTGAATAGATTGATATGCTTACTAATGAAAGAAACACTCTAAAAAGGAAATATGATGATGCAAAGAACCTTATTCAAAAACTAAAAAACAAGGTAGAAGATCTGAAATTTGAAAAGGAATCTAAAATTCTTATTGAAGACTATGATGACAATTTAGAAAAAGAAAATGTGATCCTTAGGCATGAACTGAAGATAGCAAATCTGAAGCTTAGTTTGAGAGATGGAAATGACAAAAATGAAGAAAATCTGAGATCTGAGAATGAAAGGTTGAAGATTGAGAATGAAGAATTAAAATCTAAACTTGGCAAAGTAACATCTGAATTTGAGAAAGTAAACTTGTAGCATGTAGAACTTGAGAAATACAATAAGATTGTGAAAGGTGAATTGACTCAATCCAAACAACAACTTGAAAGGCTATATTCAAATAGTGAGAAGATCAATGAACAAGTATCTTATGGAAAACCATCATATGATAAGACTGGACTTGGATTTAATATATTCAGAACAAATGATGAAAGCAAGGAACCAGATCTGAAAGAATCTGAAAGCATAGATAAGAGAAAGTCAGATGAGATCAACAAATCTGAAGACACACCTAAAGGAGAAGAACCACCGAACCAAGAAGAATCACCCAAAGGTATGCAAAGATAATTCAAAGGTAGATGTTTTGGTTGTAATATTATTGGTCACATGAAGAGAGATTGCACAGGTAAACAATTTAAACCTCTTAATGGTTATTGTTATAATTGTCATGGTTTTGGGCATAGAGCTATTGAATGTAGAAGACCTAAAGTTATTGAGAATAATTATGGTAGTAGAATGTTTAGAAATACTAATGTTTAGAAATACTAACAATGTAGATAAAAGACCTACTAAAGATATGAACAGAAGAAATGAAGTAGTATGTTATAGATGCAACAAGATTGGACACATTGCTAGAAACTACAAATCACAAATCAATTAGCAAGGACCAAGATATGGGAACAATGGAATTGTTTGTCAAATATGTAACAAGATTGGACATATAGAAAGGTTTTGCAGAATGAACAATGAAGTTTTTTTTCCTAACCCTAACCCTAGAAATCATGCAAGAAGAAATGAAGATGCAGGTAACAGACATAAATGTTGTTGTAGTAATGTAGATGAAGTAAAGTTTGTTAAGGGCATAGATCAAGGAAACATATTCAACATTGAAGGTAATAAAAAAGGTGAAGTATCAAGTGGTAAGAATGAATCCTTACCTGACCTAACTCAAAGCACTTAATTTATGATAATTATAGTAGATTAGGAACTTAGAATTAGTGTAGAAGTAGATTTTCAATGAATTAAGTCTTATGCAGTTAATGTAAGGTATTTTATGATGTACTAATGCTATGGTTAAGAGCGCAAAATAAAATATTATGTTTTGCGAGATCACAAGAAGTTTTAAGTTTTGCAAGATAACATAAATAACTTTTTGGAAAGAAGCAGCAAAAGAACTGAATGCAATGTTAGATCTAAGTGAGATTGAAGTAATAAAAGGTTATGATCAATTTTATTTGATTATCAAAGTGAATTGAGCTATTTAGGAGAGAAATGAATAGAGATTGGAAGCACTTTGCATTGATTTGGTGAAATATTTGAGCGCCAAATCTATGAAAGCCCTAAAATCGCAAACTTGAGGTATTTATCTTGACAAATCTTTGAATCAGTATAAGGAATTTAAAGTAGTCATGGATGTATCCTTAATTCATAATATCAGAGATAAGAATAGACCTAGAATGAAGAGGGAACTAGTAGAACCCTTGGAAGAAGATGATCCTAGATTAGCATTATCATCTGTACCAGATGAATTTTTGCATTTAGAAAATGTGAGAAGTTATCTTGGATGGAAGTTAGAAACTGTCAGTATTAGTGATTTTACCAATGAACATATGAACATTTACAATCAGGATATGTCATTAAAACAAGGATATGAACATTTGAAAGATAATGAGATTGTTCAGTATGCTTTGAAGTATGAGTTTGACAATGAAGAATGTACTAAGATTATTCTGAGCAGAATTCACAATGGGAAGTTTTGGCTAGAGGATAGAGTGATAGATATTATAGCTGACTTGATTCATGAAGTCACAAGTTTATGTAAAGTTGGTGCTATTCCTTTAAATGAGAAAAATAGTCATAGACAACACAGGTTCATCCTACAATGGTAGAGGAATTGTGATTAGCAAGATCAAACAACATGATGTTAGATATTTATGCAAGTACCTAACAACTAAGTTTTGTGCAAATTCTAGAGAAGATGATATGGCAGTTGGAATGGTGCATATTACCTATTTAATGTGTGTTGAAAAAGTACTAGTTGACATGTGTGAAATTCTAAGAATTCAACTGTTTGAAAACTTGGAGAAGATAAAGAAATCTAAGTATGCATAATTTATATTTTCATCCTTAATCACATACATGTTTTTCCACTCATTGAGAAGATTTCCATACACCATTGCACATGATTGGAATGATGGACAAAATTCTATGGAAAGGATAAACACAGTGTATTTGAGACATGTTATTGACAAAGTAAATGAGAGTGCTATGTTGGTAGTGAAGACATTGCAGAACATGCTAACTAGCACATCAAGAATTCCGCAATCACTTGTGAAGAAGTCTAAGAATGATATATGTTTTATGGTTGACATTGATTTTACCTATATTGAAGTAGTGGAACCTAGAATTGAGTTCATAGACCCTCTTGGCTATGAGATATCTGAGGCTAAAATAGAATAATATGTTGGAAGATTACTTAAAAGTAAATTGGACACTCAGTGCAGTAGATTTGGAACTTTTGAAGAGAACTTCAACTCGACAAAAGCTATAATTGAAGAGAAGCAATCTAAGAAGAGAGTTGACAGCACTATCAGGAGAATACTAAAAGATACAAGAATGTCAGAACAAGAATTCTTAATAGCTAAATAGACAACAGCAACAATCCTGGATATTGGATAGAAAGAAGTCTTGATTGTACCACCCTTTTCATCCAGTGTAGCACAACAAGAACCTACACAAGTCAAGGTGAAAGTAGAGGAACCAAAAAAGGAACAAGTAACAACTAGATCCACTTCCTCCATAGCTAGAAAAAGAATGAAAGAAATTGCTACTAGACTAGGAAAGAGACAGAAGACTTTAGTTCAACTAGTACCAAGAGAAATTGTAGAAATAAAAGATGATGACACTACAGTTAAGAAGAAAGCTTGGAAACCTAAAGTTGAAAAGCTTAATGAGTAGATTATTGAAAATGGAGACTTTACCAGAATGAACAAATACAACAGTCTTTATGGTTATTCAAACAAGATTAATTTGGAGAATGCTATTGTGAAGCATATGATGTTGGCAAACAAGAAATTTGATTCTATTCAAGGTCAAATACCTGATGAGTTGTACACCAAACTGCTAAATATAAAGCAGAGAGCAACTGAAGAAGACACCAATATCAAAAAGAATCTTGTGAAGAAGCTTTGTGATGTGAGAGATGATGAACACCTAGAGAAGATATTAAAGGTCTTAAGCATCCATTTGAGAACCAAAAGGAGAACCATTTTGATTATGGGAGGTAGATATGAAGAAGTTAATTTAGATACAAAGCATGCAATAATCAAGGTCATGGCAGAAAACATTGGAGAGCCAATGGTTGCAACAAAGCAAGCAGTTGAAGTTGAACAAGAGGATATTCCTTCTCCTTCAGCTATTAACATTGAAGATGAAACTATGAATATAGAAGGTACTAAGGTCACCTTGGATACTGATGACAATGTATTCAAGAACTTAGCAAACATTGTTGACAATTCGGCTCTTGATGAACCAGATAGAATTGAAGAAGAAGAGCAAACTCAATCTATCAGTGAAGAACCTAAGAAGACTGAGATTCAAGCACCCTTCCTACCACAGAAGACATCAATCTTACTCTTGAGACTAGAAAGAAGAAAGTAATTGGATCTTTGTTTGAGGATTTAGGAAAGGAAGTTGATGATGATGATCAGTTGGAACTAATCACTTCTTTGAATAAAATCATTGGCAAGAACAAGAGAGTGAAAAATCTTGAAGGAAGTTTGAAGGACCTTATTGAGAAGTTACAAAGCATTCTAACTACACAAATCATAGAGACAAACCCCTTGGAGAAAGCTAAGAAGGTAATGAGCACATTTGACAATGAAGCAGCTTATGAAGTGTTTCTTGACTGTCAGTCACCCATTTTTTTGACAATGTCAGAGTCATGTCAGGTCTATTTTGCTAGTGTCTAGGTCTAGCTTCTCTATAGGATAGGAGGTCTTTGCCAGGTATCCTTGCTTCAAGTCAGGTGGGTTATGTTAAAATCTCTTCATTCTAGGTAGGTTGTAGATCCTAACCTGGCAAAGACTTGGTGCTCCTATTAATGATCTTTATCAGCAGATGGAATAATGTTTGGGAGTCATAAGTTTCAGATATTCAAAAGAACTAGAGAAGATTCTTCATATGGATGATACATTGATAGGGCCAGCATTGAAATGTCCAAATTTTACTCCATAGGTCAGTGTTAAGAGGATCTCGAGGTATTGTCCTAAAACATTGAAGAATGGGAAATTAAAGTTATGGATGTCATCTCAGTTGCATCTCACATAATAGTATTATCCACAGGCCCAAGATATAAAGGGTGTTTACTTGGGAAGAACACATTGTTGATCCTAACATCAAACATGTGTCAACATGATATCTATTGCTTTGATTCAACTCTCAGAAGCATAACTTGGACAGTCATGAAGTGGATTATATTTAAGATCATTTGAAGTCTTTGAGAAAGGTTCAATCTGGTTATAATGAAAAGGGAACTCAATCCTCTCTTTTGATCAGTCTCTGATGTAGTTGGGTGGATCCATTGATTATAACCATTGAAATTCATTATTTACAGTTTGATTGACCAGTTTGGTCAATTGGATGAATCCACTGATTTTAGCAATCGAAGAAAATGGCAATGAGTCTATGTTGAATTATAATGGAATCGAGGGATAGTGTGTGTAGTCATGAACGACTCGATGAAAAATTATAATTGCCTAAAGATGTGATTGATTTCCATCATAGTAATAAACATATGGATGATTATTGCAATTGGATGTGGTGTTGTAGAGCAGAATGCACATCTATCCAATGCATTTTCCATAGTTGATAAAGTTGGTGCTTTCCATGTTATGAATGACAGCGTGGTCACATGATCGCAAGAGATTTAAAAACACCATGAGATCATGCAACCATGGAAGCCTGTGTAGATAAGGAAAGTCAATGGAAAGATAGGAAAGGTTAAATAAAAAATATGCTAGATCCACATGAGCCAATCATAGGGCGGTCGCATGATCGCATGAATTAAAATAATACCATGCAATCATGTGACAACGTAAGTCATCAAAGATGCTTGGTGGGATGAAGACACGTGTACCGGTGGGTCTGCAAGCTTTTATTCTGCAGCATAGATCAATGATCACCACTTCCCCATGATGACCTCACTCTTTCTTAGTGGGAAAGTGGGATTAAGACATGCGTACTCCTTAGTGGATGCGGGCCTGGTTCCTTTTTCTATCTTCGGTCAGAATCTATGGCTATCATTTTTTTGCATAAAATAGTTACACGATGTTTATTCCATGTGAAATAATGACAAGGTGCCACCTGTCCCAACAGACCCATTTTTGGTATCACTTTATAACTGAGGTGATGAACTTGACTGGTCAAATAAATTGATGTGGCTATCACGTGATCGCATAAAAAAAATATGAGTTATGCAATTATGTGACAACATAATTCATCAAAGATGCTTAGCGGGATCTTGCCACATGTACATGTGTACCCCTTCATCAAAGTGCATTCTTATGCTTCAAATCGATGGCTCCTACCATCCTGCTATGGTATCAGAGATCCTCTAAGGTAGAGTGGTTGAATGATCACAAGAGTTTAAAACATGCTATGTGATTATGCAAGATGAAGACACGTGGAGTGGTGGGCTCGAGAGAGAGTATTATCATCGAGCTTGGGTTAAAAGAGAGCATCATTTATTATTAAAGTATTCAATATCAATATGAGGATCAAGATTCCAAATCGACAGTCATAGCTTTGCTGATATGGTATAGGAGATTCTTTGTGGGTTAGCGGGATCGCTCCATATGCACCAATCATAGAGCAGTCACATGATCGCATGGAATAAAATAATGCCATGTGATCATGCGACAATGGAGTTCAGGCAAGTGAATGCACTCTACTGGGACCCATGTATGCCAACAGTGCAAGTGCGATGATGAGATAGTGAGACGTGTCAGTGCACAATAAAAAAATATTAAAGGATTATTATCTTAGGAACATTCAGCGGGTGCTTAAACATTAGAGTTAAAAGTTGACGAAAGGAAAATAATAAAATAAATGAACTTTCGACCTTTTTCCAAAGTTGACTATTGTATTAGAATAGAAAATGTCTGTTACAGAACACATTGAAGGAAATATTGAAGTCTTGAGACTGAGTTGATTAATGCATCTGGAACAGAGAGGAGAATTACATGTTAAAAAGGCTTATGCTGTTGAATAACCGGTAAGGTCTAGACTAGAGGCTTTGTCAGAAGCTCATATCACAGTAAAGGAAAACATAATAATGTGGCACATGTCAGACATAGTAACCTTATTAGATGTTTTCATGATGATAAGGTGATGCTCCTTCCAGATTTAGATTTGTATTCAGAATTTCATCAAGGATGATTCCTTATGATATGAAAACAAGGAGAAGTCTAATACAGAGGGATGGCTAGATGTTTATGGATGCATGCAGATGATTATGTAGCATTCTCAAGTTCATGTCAATAGATGGAGTTTGTTCACTTCACATTCTTAGGGTAGATCAAAGGAAGTGACAGTTTCTTTTGGGCTTCTTTTTTTTGTGATTTCAAAAGTATTATTCTTTCACCTTTTCAGATTCTAGAAGCTGAAACGCTTCAAATTCTTATGAAGATCATACTTTGTAATCTCTATATAAACTAGGGATAAAGGGAATGAAGGGGTCGGCAAACTAGTGAATATAGCAAAGTAATTCTATTTACTGAGCTTCTTCTTGTTTGTTGTTCCATAGATAGTTTCTTTTGCATTATGAATGGAATGAACAGTTGCATGCAGAGCTACATTTTCTTACTAGATTCTACTTCATGTTAGGAAGTGTAGTGGGAGTGATTCTATTCACTTTTTTTGTGTATAACTCTTTGTCCATTCATTCATCATTATAGTTGCACTTTTGAATGGAAAGCACACTTATATTCTGATACTATGATGTCTTCCTGAATTCTATTTCTTGCTAAGTAATTGCAGTACCGATGATTCTATTTACCACTCATGATATAAGTCTGTTTCTATTCACCAAGTAGAACCTACTTTTCACATAGATTAGGATAGAATTAGTTAGATGTCAAAATCATCTTCATATATCCTTGCCTAAGTTGTTTGTGTCTACAAGCAATTTGGTTAAAAACACATAAGAGACAACCTGGTGGTCAAGATAAAAACATATTCATTGCATATAATACACAATCAGGGAGCTATACCTGTCAATTCAGAGGGCAGTGATAGAAGACCTACACTAACCCATTTGTTGGTGGACATCCTTTTGTTCTCTCACCTTGGGTGTATAGAGAGTCAAAGATTGAAAATTTAAGAGAGGATAAACTGTTGACCAACAGTTTTTGGTGACTCAGCTGGGGAGAACTTTCAATTGACATATTTCTGGTTTCCCCTCACATATTTATTCTTGTGGAAATAAGGTGCTTTCCATAGGAATCAGGTTTCTAGTCCTACATGCTCAAAGAAGAACTAGCTTAAAGTTGAAGACTGGAAAGCACCCAACTAAGGAAGAAGAGAGGATTGATGCTGATATTGGTTTCCTTAGTTTTATAGTTATCTCTTCTTCCCAGAGATTGGTGACTCCATTCTGGTCTTCATAACTTTGGTTGAAGAGTCCAGTGTTCTATATTTTCAAAATTGTATTATCTCAAAACTTGTAGGAGATTGGAGACTATGTTGTAAAAGGACCATGCCTTCTAAAATGGAGAAAGGAAGGAAGCCAAATCCTTCCCTTATAGAACTTTATCACACTACTAATTTTGTATTGCATAATATGTTTGATGCTTGGAGAGAAAGCATTACTCATGCAAGAAAGATGAACCTGAGTATTGAAGAGGATCATGTAACTGCTCTGTTGTGGATGAGTATATGTGCAAGATATCATTTTCTAAAAGAAGTGGAAGAGAAAACAAAGTTGTTACAAAAGTTAAAGAAAGAGCTCAATATGGATGATGGTGAAATGTCAGAAGCCCCTCAAGATCACACCTCATTAAATCTTTTAGTCTTGAGTGAAAAAGAGGTTAAACCAAGAAAACAAATTAGAAGGAAACCCACAATTGAGGAGATAAATGCTAAAGATGATCCCAACTTCCAATTCCTTTGGGAAGCATATAAACTAAGTTTGACTGAGGGTTTGAAGAAAGGATTGAGTGTGTTTGAAGATCATCAGTCTGCCTTATTGTTAAAACATGTGCATCAGAAGTATTTCGAGGTCCAAGACCAAAAGAGAAAGAAGAAATTTATTCTTTTGACTATACATGAAGAAGAACTGGTAAGTAAAGAATCTACAAGTTGCCTAGTTTCAGAAGAGCAAGAAAAGCCCTGGAATTATACAAGACAAAATTTGGTGAACAGGGAGATTATTGAAGATGAGGAAGAAAAGGTAAACAAAATTGAAAAAGAAGATGTATCTATGTTTCCTTTTTCTTGTGTTGATAAAAGTTGTAGATTGGGTGAAAAGAATGAGGATAATGTTTCAAACTATTTTTCTTCTAAAGATCATCCCAAGGTTGATGGGCTATCAAAAGATGAAATTCCTAATGTTATTGAAGAATATAATAAGGTTTATCCTTCATTCATTATAGCTGATAAAGATCAGATATCAGAAACATTTTTCTTTGAAGATAATACAATACTAAATGTTCCTGATCAAATATGTGTGAATAAAAAAGATGACTGATGTTATGATGATCATCCTACTGAAAATATTGTTGAAGAAATTAATGCAACAATAGATTTTGAACAAGAGGTTTCAGATATTAATGAAGTACTACAGCATCATGTAGAAGATAAAGAATTAGATGATGATTTTCCTGGTCTTGAAATGAAAATTGATCAAGTCATGATGCCAATCATATGTGAGTCCTCTTCTATAGTCAATTTAGGTATTGAAATTATAAATTTAGATGAACATCTTGTAGAATTGACAATTACAATAAATAAAGAAGATGTTTCAATCCTAGTAGAGCCTATGTGTAATGAAGATGTATCTTGTTTTAGTCTTGGTTTGGATTCTAAAACTACTAATAATAGTGCTTGCAACCAGTATGATGACATTCCATTTGAATGTTCTAATTTTCCTAGTTTTGATTTGAATACTGATATATCTGGTAAAGATAATATTGATGAATCAAATGGATGCAAGTATGTTCTAGTATTTTCAGAATCTAGTGAATATCCTCTCTCCTTTTGGAAGATGGATGCAGAAGGTAGTGTGCTAGAAAATATAGAAGAATCAAAAATTTATGATGAGGCATGGCTATTCGAAAAGGTCCTGTGGATTACCATCTTGCAAATAGCTTTTGGACTCAAGTTCAGCAGTGAAGGAGTTACCAAAGGTTATTGATGTTGTGTCAAACTGGTGAAGCATCTTCCTCTGTTTCAGAAAGGATCATATTTTTCTATCCCTATAAATGGTCATGTATGATCCCTTTCTTTCTCTATGTTCTTTTGGGTGAGGTCCCCTCACCTGTGCTATAGGTTAGGTTTGCTTTCCTATTCATGTTTAGTTCAGTTTTTCTAGTTTTGCTTAGTATAGTTTTCCCCTACTTTCATAGTTAGTTGTTTTCCTACTTTGGTGTGTTAATTTTTCCCTACTCCCCTCTGCCTTCCCTGTCTATAGCTGTTCTTTAGTTTTCTTTGGTCTAGACTCCGCAACCCAATGGATAAAACACTTGTCTAACCAAAGAAGTTGAATTCTTCATGCACCTAGCGGTACATGATCCCTAGACAAAGCCAGTTGTTGCCTAACTTTAAGTCACCCATTTTTTTGACAATGTCAGAGTCAAGTCAGGTCTATTTTGTTAGTGTCTAGGTCTAGCTTCTCTCTAGGATAGGAGGTCTTTATCGAGTATCCTTGCAATTGCTCCTTGCTTCAAGTTGGGTGGGTTGTGTTAAAATCTCTTCATTCTGGATAGGTTGTAGATCCTAACCTGGCAAAGACTTGGTGCTCCTATTGATGATCTTTTTCAGTATATGGAATGATGTTTGGGAGTCATAAGTTTTAGATATTCAAAAGAGCTAGAGAAGATTCTTCATATGGATGATAAATTGACAGGGCCAGCATTGAAATGTCTAGATTTTACTCCATAGGACAATGTTAAGAAGACCTCAAGATATTGTCCTAAAACATTGAAGAATGGGAAATTAAAGTTATGGATGTCATCTTAGTTGCATCTCACATAATAGTATTATCCACAGGCCCAAGATATAAAGGGTGTTTACTTGGGAAGAACACATTGTTGATCCTAACATCAAACATGTGTACATGATATCTACTGCTTTGATTCAACTCTCAAAAGCATAACTTGGACAGTCATGAAGTGGATTATATTTAAGATCATTTGAAGTCTTTGAGAAAGGTTCAATCTGGTTATAATGAAAAGGGAACTCAATCCTCTCTTTTGATCAGTCTCTGATGTAGTTGGGTGGATCCATTGATTATAACCATTGAAATTCATTATTTACAGTTTGATTAACCAGTTCGGTCAATTGGACGAATCCACTGATTTCAGCAATCAAAGAAAATGGCAATGAGTCTATGTTGAATTATAATGGAATCAAGGGACAGTGTGTGTAGTCATGAATGACTTGGTGACAAATTATAATTGCCAAAAGATGTGATTGATTTCCATCATAGTGATAAACATATGGATGATTATTGCAATCAAATGTGGTGTTGTAGAGCAGAATGCACATCTATCCAATGCATTTTCCACAATTGATAAAGTTGGTGCTTTCCATGTTATGAATGATAGCGTGGTCGCATGATCGCAAGAGATTAAAAAACACCATGAGATCATGCGACCATGGAAGCCCGTGAAAATAAGGAAAGTCAATGGAAAGATAGGAAAGGTTAAATAAAAAATATGTTGGATCCACGTGAGCCAATCATAGGGTGGTCACATGATCGCATGAATTAAAATAATACCATGCAATCATGCGATAATGTAAGTCATCAAAGATGCTTGGCGGGATGAAGACATGTGTACCGATGGGTCCGCAAGCTTTTATTGTGCAGCACAGATCAACGATCACCACTTCCCCATGATGATGTCACTCTTTCTTGGTGGGAAAGTGGGATTAAGACATGCGTACTCCTTAGCAGATGCAGGCCCGGTTCCTTTTTCTATCTTCCATCAGAATCTACGGCTGTTTTTATTTCATATAAAATAGTTACACGATGTTTATTCCATGTGAAATAACGACAAGGTGCCACCTGTCCCAGCGGGCCCATTTTTGTTATCACTTTATAACTGAGGTGACACACATGATTGGTCAAATAAATTGATGTGGCTATCACATGATCACATAAACCAAATATGAGTTATGTGATCATAAGACAATGTAAGTCACCGAAGATGCTTAGCATGATCTTGCCACGTGTACATGTGGACCCCTTCATCAAAGCGCATTCTTATGCTTCAAATCAAAAACTCCCATCATCCCGCTATGGTATTGGAGATCCTCCAAGGTAGAGCAGTTGCATGATCATAAGAGTTTAAAACATGCTATGTGATTATGCGAGATGAAGACATGTGGAGTGGTGGGCCTGAGAGAGAGTATTGTCATCGAGCTTGGGTTAAAAGAGAGCATCGTTTATTATTAAACTATTCAATATCAATATGAGGATCGAGATTCAAAATTGATGGTCACCGCTTTGCCGATATGGTACAGGAGATTCTCTATGGGTTAGCGGGATCGCTCCATATGCACTAATCATAGAGCAATCACATGATCGCATGGAATAAAAAATGCCATGTGATCATGTAACAATGGAGTTCGGGCAAGAAAATGTGCTCTACTAGGACCCATGTATGCGAATAGTGCAAGTGCGAAAATGAGATGGTGATGTGTCTCAGTGCACAATAAAAAAAGATTAAAGGATTATTATCTTAGGAACATTCAGCGGGTGCTTAAACATTAGAGTTAAAAGTTGATAGAATGAGAATAATAACATAAATGAACTTTCGACCTTTTTCCAAAGTCGACTATTGTATTAGAACATAAAATGTCTATTACAGAACACATCGAAGGAAATATTGAAGTCTTGAGACTGAGTTGATTAATGCATCTAGAACAAAGAGGCGAATTACATGTTAAAAAGGCTTATGCTGTTGAATAACTGGTAAGGTCTAGACTAGAGGCTTTGTCAGAAGCTCCTATCGCAGTAAAGGAAAACATAATAATGTGGCACATGTCAGACATAGTAACCTTATTAGATGTTTTCATGATGATAAGGTGATGCTCCTTCCAGATTTAGATTTGTATTCAGAATTGCATCAAGGATGATTCCTTATGATATGAAAACAAGGAGAAGTCTAATACAGAGGGATGGCTAGATGTTTATGGATGCATGCAGATGATTATGTAGCATTCTCAAGTTCATGTTGATAGATGGAGTTTGTTCACTTCACATTCTTAGGGTAGATCAAAGGAAGTGACAATTTCTTTTGGGCTTCTTTTTTTTGTGATTTCAAAAGTATTATTCTTTCACCTTTTCAGATTCTGGAAGCTGAAACGCTTCAGATTCTTATGAAGATCATACTTTGTAATCTCTATATAAACTGGGGATAAAGGGAATGAAGGGGTTGGAAAACTAGTGAATATAGCAAAGTAGTTCTATTTACTGAGCCTTCTTCTTGTTTGTTGTTCCATAGATAGTTTCTTTTGCATTATGAATGGAATGAACAATTGCATGCAGAGCTACATTTTCTTACTAGATTCTACTTCATGTTAGGAAGTGTAGTGGGAGTGATTCCATTCACTTTTTTTGTGTATAACTCTTTATCCATTCATTCATCATTATAGTTGCACTTTTGAATGGAAAGCACACTTATATTTTGATACTATGATGTCTTCCTAAATTCTATTTCTTGCTAAGTAATTGCAGTACCGGTGATTCTATTTACCACTCATGATATAAGTCTGTTTCTATTCACCAAGTAGAACCTTATTTTCATATAGAGTAGGATAGAATTAGTTAGATGTCAAAATAATCTTCATATATCCTTTCCTAAGTTGTTTGTGTCTACAAGCAATTTGGTTAAAAACACATAAGAGACAACCTGGTGGTTAAGATAAAAACATATTCATTGCAAGCAAGATGAGAGGAATAGAAAAATGAGGAGACTCACTCTTATGAGAGAACACATCTCTATGAAGATGAGTATCATTGAAGAGTAGTTAGAAGAATTTCTTAAAGCTAAGACATCCTTTCAGAAATTCAAATTTGACAACCTCCAAGCTTGTCAAGTAGCAGATTATGGACTGAGCACATTACTCAATGTGGCAGATTCCATGAAGAATTCATGGGAAAAGGAGATAGAAGATATGAAAGCTGATTTTCCAGATTGTGTTGCAAGCCAACCATCTTTGCAATAAGAAAATGAAGGTATAATCTTTTTTGGGATACAATTTTGTAATCCTCCCTACCTTATTTTGTCATTGTTGTCAAAGGGGGAGAGATATTAGAGCAGAAAATTGATATATTTGACAAGGATTGATACTCCTAGGGGGAGCATTTTTTTATAGTTTATATTTTGAAGAGTTATAAGGATAGTATACATATTCTATACTATGGCCATAATTTTGATACAATTTTGAGATTTTGACTTGTACACTTAGCCAATTTTTTCATATGTTGCCATGAATGACAAAGGGGGAGATTGTTGGCAATTTGGCTGAAGTGAGTACATGGATGTTGTCATTATGGAAACATATGATCCACATGAAGATTACACAGGTCTGAGACCAAGTATAGCAGAGTGCATTGCAAATTTGTCTAAGTGTAAGACAGTGTTTTCACCAATGCACCAGGATATAGTTTTTGTTTGCAACATTGACTGGAGTAATTTTAGTTCTTGTGCAGTTGAACATAGACTCTATGATGACTAGTGATGACCCATCTCAGAGCATAAGTCAATATGGCATGTATAGAATTAGTTATGATAGTTTTACCAAAGATAGTGTTAAGCCGACATGATAGAATATGAAGGCAGAATTGGTAAAGAGTTAAGCGATTATTTTGTTTATCAAAGTAATGACTTAACAATATAAAGGGATGAAATCCTAGATTCTAACTCTTGGATAAAGATATATGGAAGCCAACCATGCAAAGTTATTATCTTTAATAACATGTATATATGTAATATGTAATTGCAAGAAGAAGATAAAGAATGACATGGAAATGTTGTAATGATATGATGCGAATGTAAGAGCAGTGAAAAGAGATTGATGCAAGTAGCATAAGGTTATATATCTTAATCCATTTTTGTAATAAGTATACATTGTACATTACTTGTTTGGACAGTGGGCTCATCTGGTAATAAAATTTTGTATTGACAACTCCTAACAGGGTTGAGGCTTCTAACAAGGCCTATAGTCCCTTAATTAGGACTGATACACTATATGCTTGTAATAGACTCCTAACAGGGTCAACATCCTTGACAAGATACTTTTGATTAGTGGATCTTTGAGGGTACCATCCCCACCGGTGTTTTCCCTTGGCCAGGGTTTCCTCGAGAACATATCATGTGTTATGAGTTCTTTATTTCCATTGCTATGCATATTTTTTAGCTTCTTATGTTATGCATGTATAAAGATAATTTGTTATATCCATAATTGGGAAAATGATAAAGTTTGTAGAATACTAATTCACCCCCCCTCTTAGTATTCCCTATTTCTAATAGAGCTGAGAACAAGGTTGTTGATGCCATGGCTACTTTGGCATCCATTCTGCAACTGGAAGAGCACAAACCATGCTTTGAGTTCCTAGTGGAAGAATTGCACTACCCTACCTACAATTCCCCTGATGACCGTGTCATTTACACTATGGTTGGTCATGACTCCTCCCACTATGCCACCATCTTTTCCTATCTCTGAGATCAAGTTATCCCTAAAAACATAATGCACAATGAGAAGTGCCTCTCATCCATAATGCCTCACACTTTACCCTCGTCTCTAGTGACTTGTATAGGAAGAGTCTAGATGAAACTCTCCTTAGGTGTCTAGAAATAGAGGAGTCAGAAAAGGCACTAGCTGAAGTTCATGATGGCATATGTGGGTCACACTCTAATGGTCTTGTGCTAGCTCAGAAGTTGCTTAGGGCTGGTTACTATTGGCCTACTATGCAAACTGATGTTGTTCAATATGCAAAGTCATGCAAGAAATGTCAACTACATGGGAATCTCATGCATGCTCCTGGACACAAGCTCATTCCCTCTATTACTTACTGACCATTTCAGCAATGGGCCTTTGACTTGGTAGGAAAAATTTATCCTAGTTCTTCGAGTGGGCATAAGTTCATCATTATAGCTATTGAATATTTCACTAAATGGGTTGAAGCTGTCCCACTATCTGTAGCTACCGACAAACATGTTGCCCTATTTATTTTGAATCACATCATTTGCCACTATGGTATTCCTTCCTCCATAGTCATGGATAATGGCGACCAATTTAAGAACAAAGACCTAAAGCACTTGTGCAAAAAGTTCAAAATCAAACAACATTGGTCTTTTGTTTACTACCCTCAAGGGGATGGCCAAGCTGAGGCCTCAAACAAAACATTGCTGAAAATTCTCCACAGAATAGTGCACAAATTAGGCAAGGATTGGTGTCTGTAGATCAATCTTGTGCTATGGGCTTACAGAACTTCTATCTGCACTCCAGAAGGTGCAACATCTTTTTCCTTGGTCTATGGTTCTGAGGCTGTCTTAGCATTAGAGGTTGAAATACCTTCACTAAGAGTCTCTTTACATGGTTTGATTACCGATGAAGACCAAAGGGCCATGAGAGTGCATGAGCTTACCATGTTGGAAGAATGCTGGAAGGCCACCTTTGATCACATGTGTACCTATCAGAAGAGAATGTCAACTAATTACAATAAGAAAGTTCATCCTAGAGAGTTCTAAGTGGGTGAACTAGTCCTCAGAGAAAATCCCAAAAATCAGCAGAATAGAGAGCAGAAAGGCAAGTTTGAGCCAAATTGGTTGGGCCCTTATATTATCACAGTAGCATTTGGGTCTGGAGCCTATTAGCTATCTACACCTGAGGGGGAAGAGCTTACTGAGCCTATCAATGTTCTACATCTGAAAAAATTCTATGCCTAAGGTTCTTACATACCTTATTGATCTTGAAAAAATTCCAAAAAAATAAATATATGATGCTGAAAAAATGCTAAAAAGCATAAAAAGTACTAAAAAAATGATCATCCTAGTGAAAACCTAGCAATAGGTGCTTTGATGTATCTCAAAAAAATTATATATTCCAAAAATTCAAAAAAAATAGAAAAAGTGCCTCGGTGAAAACCTGGAAATAGGCGCCTTGGTAGAAAAAATACAAAAAAAATGAAAAAAGTCCTGAAAAAATCTATCAAGTGGTGAAAACCTAGAAACAGGCACTACTTTAGATCCTTGCACCTATGTCTATTAGTCTTGTGTGGCACTCCTTCGCTCCACTTCTCACTTTGCCTCTCCTAGCCTGGAATTGATTTTTGTCTTAGTCTAGGGGGCATCTATTGTTCTAAGCTTATCTTGGGTCTCTTTGTGTGTTTGTGTTTCTTGGGCCACTTGGTTCCAACAATGTTTTTCAACACCACCCCAACTTTTCTTTTCAACACTTCCCTAGCATCAAGTGTTTTTTAAAACACTTATCAGATGTTTACCCATAGTCCAGAATGATGCAATATTTCCAGCAGCTGAGGTGATACTCAAGGATTGACTCTATGACCTACACACATGCACTTAAAACACTTGACTTGCTAAGACTTGTTGGACTTTATTTCTTTGTGTGCTGTCTATGATGATTTCTTTGCTGAGTGTTCTCTCCCTAATGGTTTTCAATGATGCATAGCTAGAAGACTGGGGGCATGAGGACATTTTTTATTTCTTTCTCTACTTGTGGATATATTTTGTTGGTCTTAATTTTCATTAGCATTTATGCTGGTTCTACTGGACAATAGGACTTACAAGGTATTGTCCTTGATTGTGTTTGCAAGTGCATACTTATAGTCATCTTGACTTTCCTTGTGTCTTGATGCAAGTATAATCTTGCTATATTAAACTTAGGGAATCTCACTACACTAGTCATCTTGACCTACATGTCTTTGGTGCCTAGGTGGGATTCCCACATTTCATTTGATATCAATCATATTCATATACCCATAGTTATACTAGTGTGTATTGTATCATCTTGTGATGCTACCAATAATGCTCGATGATGAATATTAGAGACTAATAGCTTCATGACCTTTCAAGTAAACCACTTTTTCATTGTAGCTTGCATTTTTCAGGTTCATGTTAGATTAGTCTTGCATCTTGCATATGGACAGAGCTCTCCTTTCATACTTTGGAGTCAGATCTCTATTTCCTTCTTGGCTAATCTTTTCTTTGACATAATGTGTTCCCAGATCGCTCACACATTAGTCAAAGAGGGGCAAAGGTAATCACCCAAAAATGGTCATCTAGACTATTAGCCCCTTGCTAGCATTATTGGCTAAAATCATCAATTGCCTATTCTTGATCAAATCCTAATTCTATCATTTATTCGATTATATTCTATGGATTAACCATTTTATCCTAATTCTTTATTTATTTAAAAGGAATTCACTTCCCTTCTAATAAATAAAAAGACACCACTTTTCCTTTTATCCTAAGTTGCACAAATAAAGCATTATTCTTATTTTATAAAAAGAAGAAAAGCACTTTTTGTCTCATATGGACACAAAACTCAACTCTTATTTTCTCATTGGAGGATATTTGTGCACATGGATTTCTCCTCTTTCAAGCTCCACCCTTGATTAAATCTTTTTCCTCATAATCTCCATGGTCCATTCTTTCTCATTTCTTATAAAAGGAGAGCTCTCTTCTCATTTTGGATCCATCTTTTGAATACTAACCTTATGCTGTAGGATTGCTTGGAGACTTTGGAGCCATTTGAAGACATTCTTGCATCCATGTTTCATTTGTTGCATGATAGTTTCATATTTATGTTTTCCTAGATTAGCTTCATTTCTATGCTCTAGATTAGCTCACATAGATTAATTAGCTTGGATTGTAACACTTGTATTCTCATTTCTAGCATAGTTTCATTTCATTCTCATATTGATTCTTGAGGATATTGGCATTCTTTCCCTTGTCTCCATTGAATCTCTCATTGCATGGTTTACTAGCAAGGTCATAGGCTTAAATAGCTCTAGCTGAGAGCACACTTAATATCCTTGCACTCCATGCCTAGGGAGTTCTAGGTCATTTTTCAAGGTTTCCCATTCATGGATTCCCTTGGAAGAAAAGACTTAGAGAAGTGCACATCTTAGTGTGTACACTTTCAGTATATGATGCATGGACATGATATCAGCATGATATCATGGGCACAGAGGTTAACTATTAGTATACACAGTTATATAGTAGCTTGTGTCAGCAGTGTTCCTGATAAAGTAACAAGCAGTGTTCTATGTATGATTGTCTATATAGTTATCATGGAGCCTTGTGCACTTGGATATATGTTGAAGACATGTTAGTGATGTTAGGTTCATGGATGCATGGCCTGATGATGAACGCAAGTGAAGTTATGCAATCGCTATTCGCCAGTAGCAGTTTCATGTGTTTGTTCAGTAGAGTCGATAGAGATTTTATTGGTTCTTGGGTTACACCTATCTTTAAGGTATGCACCCTTGGATTTAAGCTTAGAGATGAGTTAGTGATGTTTGGTTAAGAGTGCATGAGTTAATTCATCTTGTGGAGAAAGATCTAGTTGTTTTGGTAGAACCAACAGTGTGTAGCGTGCATCTACATTAATCTTATTAAGACAAGTCCCAGAATATGTTGCGTGCATAATAGAGCTCACAGAATGTTTGTTGGAGTTTATTATGGTTTCTCTTATATGATTTCACTGTGGTTCTAATAGGCTGACTTGATTATATCATTTACAGGAATGATATTTATAGGCAGTCATTTGTGATTGCTTGAGTGTGGTTCATGGTTGATTAAGCAGAGCAGAGCAGAGTGTGCGAGTTGTAGAACCATCAGAAGAAGGTCTATGTGACCAAGTAGAGTATTTGTGCTATACATTAGAACTGATCTAGATAGTAGGTCAAAGTGTAGTTCAACAAGATCTAGATATAGTGTGTATTTGTTATTCAAAAGGTTGTAGCCTTCACCCTTTTGAGCAGTGAGCTCTTAGATAGTGTGTCCTCTCCTCTAATAGGGACAATTTTAAAAGACTCCTAACAGGGTCCAACACTTAACTAGGTCTACTATACTTAATATGTTGTAAAGCTACTCCTAACAGGGTAAAGGATCTTCTAGCAAGGATCATTATACACTAGTACATAATATTAGTGGGTATCAAGTCCCACCAAGGTTTTTACCTATTTGGGTTTCCCCATAACCAAAATATTGGTGTTGTGTTCATGTGTTCTTTCATTGTTTTTATGCTTTATGTTTAAGTATACTTAATTGGATAAAGAATTTAAACTTGTAGATAACTGATTCACCCCCCCTCTCAGTTATCTCTTGGGACTATTCCTAACAACTAGTATCAGAGCCAAGTGCCTCAGAGAGAAAGTTTAACAACTTGATGTTGATTAGATGACATACTTCAGGAAAGAGAGTCCTAAGTTTGATGGAGAGAATTATCTTGATTGGAAGAACAAGATGGTGACTCATCTTTAGTGCATTGGTTTTGAAGTTTTTAATGTAACTATCAAAGCAGCCAAGATCCCTACACTAGAACACCATGGATAGGATGATGCTACTAAAACACAAAAGGAATTGTTTCATCAGAATGCTATTTCTAAAGAAGCCCTTATCAATGCCCTATCTGACAGTGATTTTTTAGAGATAAAGAAGGTAGACACCACCCACAAGATATGGAAGTACCTACCAAACATATTTAAAGGAGACAAACAAGAAAAGGATGCACACATAAAAACTTGGAAGAAAATATACAATGCATTAGAGATGCTTCTTGAAGAAAACATCAGAGCTTATAATCAAAGAATCAATGAAGTAGTTGTTGGAATCAGAAACAATGGTGAAGAGATCTTAGAGGAAGATATTATGGACAAGTTGATGACTACTCTCACTCTAGAATATGAAAGCAAGATCAACATCCTTGATGAGACCATGCAACTTACATCTAATTTCAAAAGAGAGACCTTGATCAAAAAAATCTCAGCTTTTGAGATTTCAAGATTGAAGATAGAACCCAAAAGTGAGACAGCCTTTAAAGCAATAGTTCATGGTAAGAAATCTACAAACACTTCTAGTAATTTTGATGATGATGATGAAGAGAAAATTTTAGATGATTTTATTGCTATGATTTCTAAAATAGAAAAGAAAGGAAAAGGAAAATATGAAGGTCAATTGCCATTTAAGTGCTTTTCATGTAATAAGATAGGCCACTTTGCATCTAAGTGTCCTACTAGAACTAGAAAGTTCAGAAAGGATTACAAGCCTAAGTACTCTAAGGAATGTTACTTTTCTGGAGATGGAGTCTCAGATGAAGAATCAGGTGAAGAAGAAATTGGATTCATTGCTATTATAGACAAAATGAGTAATAAGATAGAAAATAAAGATGTGAAAGAGAAACAAGAGCTTGCATTGATTTCCTAAGTAGATATAAGGACAAACTAGATTATAGATAGTGGTTGTTCACATCAAATGACAGGTGATAAAGGAAGATTTTTTCATCTAGACAAATAGTTGGTAGAGGATCCATCACCTTGGATGGTAAGAATAGTACTGATGATGTTCTCTATGTTGATGGTTTGAAACATAACCTTCTTAGTGTTGGACAATTACTTGGAAAAGGATATCAGTTGGAGTTCAAAGATGAAAAATGCATCATCAACAATAAGGATGGTGTTATGATTGCATCAAGCTCAAAGACAAGAGGTAATGTTTTCCAACTCAATTCAGAACCAAGTTTTTTTGTTGCTAAAGTTGATGACAGTTGGTTGTGGCATAAAAGACTATGTCATATCAATTTTGATAACATAGTAAAGATAAGCAATGTTAAGGTAGTAAGAGATCTAGCTAGCATAGCAAAGCTAGTTGACACTATATGTAGGGAATGTGTGATGGGAAAACATGTGAGGAATTTATTCAGGAGCAAGCACAATTTAGTAGAAAACAAGCTAGATCTAATTCATATAGACCTATGTGGTCCAACTCAAACAAGATCATACTATGGTGAAAGTGTTAGAAATAGGTAATACTGAGAGGGTGGGTGAATCAGTATTCTACAATCTTTATCTTTTTCCCAATTATGGATATAACAGATTATCTTTACACATGCATAACATAAGAAGCTAAACAACATGCATAGCAATCAAACTAAAGAACTCATAACACATGATATGTTCTCAAGGAAACCCTGGCCAAGGGAAAACCTCGGTGGGGATGGAACACACAAAAATCCACTAATAAAAAGTATCTTGTTAGGGATATTGACCCTATTAGGAGTCTATTACAAGAATATAGTGTATCAGTCCTAATTAAGGGACTATAGGCCTTGTTAGAAGCCTCAACCCTATTAGGAGTTGTCAATACAAAATCTAATTACCAAATGAGCCCACTGCCCAAAAAAGTAATGTATAATGTATAGTGATTACAAAATGGATTAAGGTACATAACCTTATCAATATCTATTGCTTGCATCAATATCTTTTCATTGCTCTTACATTCGCATCATATCATTACAATATTACCACATATCTCTCCTTCTTCTTACAATTCACAATTACATATATACAAGTTATTAAGGCTAATAACTTTACATGGTTGGATTCCATTTATCTTTATCTAAGGGTTAAAATCTAGGATTTCATCTCTTTATATTGTTAAGACATTATTTTGATAAACAAAATAATCCCTTAACTCTTTACCAATTCTGTCTTCAAAACTGTCCTGTCGGCTTAACACTGTCTTTGATAAAACTATCATAACTAATTCCGTACATGCCGTACTGAATTGCGCTTTGAGATGGGTCATCATTAGAAATCACAAAGGCTATGTTCATGTGTGCAAGCACTGAACTTACTCTAGTCAATGTCGCAAACAAAAACTATCCTCGGGTACATTGGTGGAAATGTTGTCTCACACTTAAACAAATTTGCAATGCACTCTGCTATACTTGCTCTCTAAACTTTGCACTCTTCATGTGGATCATATGTTTCCATAATGACAACATCTATGTACTCAGCTCAACCAAATTGCCAACAATCTCCCCCTTTGTCATTTGTGGCAACATATGAGAAAATTGGCTAAGTGTACAACTCAAAATCTCAAAATTGTCTCAAAATTGGCCATAGTGTAACATATACATATACTATCCTTATAACTCCTCAAAATATAATTTTTAATACAATAATCCCCCTAAGAGTATCAATCCATATCATATACAAGAATTTTCTTCTCTATATCTCTCCCCCTTTGACAACAATGACAAAATAAAGTAGGGAGGGCTACAAAATTGTGTCACAAAAAAATTATACCTTAGTTCCTTATTGCAAAGCCGGTAGGCTTGCAACACAATCTACAAAATCAAATTTCATTGCTTCTATCTCCTTCTCCCATGATTTCTTAATGGAATCTACTACATTGAGTAAAGTGCTCAGTCCATAAGATGTTATTTGACATGCTTGAAGGTTTTCAAAGTTAAATTTCTGAAAAGATGCCTTTGCCAAAAGACATTCTTCCAACTGTTCTTCAATTACACATAACTTCATAGAAGTGTGCTCTCTCAAAAGAGTAAATCTTCTCATTTTTCTATTCCTTTCATCTTGCAAAACTCTAATTTCATCATAAAGCTTCCTAACTTTCTTCTCAATATCTAATACCTTCACATTGGGGCTAGAAAGAAGGTTACATTCATTTTGAATTGCTACTTCTTTCAACTTTATCTTCTGATCTTCTTTTGTTGTTAAGGTCTCTGATTTTGTACACTATATATACAAAGATTTTCCTATTCCCAAATGCTTTCTAAAGTCCTCGATACATATATCAAGACTATTAATATCATTCCTGATATTCTTACTAATATTCAAAAGCATTTCAGCTTCATAAGCTGCTTGAGCTCTCACTTTTGCAATATCAGATAGATTAGTGAATTCATCATCAAAAGTGCTCATTACCTTCTTGGCTTTCTCCAAAGGGTCTGCCTCTATAATTTGTGTAGTTACAATGCTTTGTAACTTCTCTATTAGTTCTTTCAGACTCCCTTCAAGATTCTTTACTTTCTTGTTCTTGCCAATAATCTTATTCAAAGAAGTGATCAGTTCCAACTGATCATCATCATCAACTTCTTTTCCTAAATCCTCAAATAAAGATCTAGTTTCCTTCTTCTTTCCAGTCTCAAGAGTAAGAGTGATGTCTTCTTTGGTAGGAATAGGTACTTGAATCTCTATTGCTTTGGGTTCTTCAACAATGGTTTGTGTCTGCTCTACTTCTGTATCAGGTTCATCAAGAGCCAAATTGTCAACAATGTTTCCTAAATTATTGAATACATTGTCATCGGTATCCAAGGTGACCTTTGTACCTTCTACATTCATTGATTCATATTCAATGTTAATAGCTAGAGGAAAAGAAATATCCTCTTGTTCTACTTCACCTACTTGATCTGCTGCAGTTGATGGTTCTCCAACAATTTCTGCCACAATCTTGATTATTGTCTACTCTGTATCAGAATTAACTTCTTCATATCTACCTCCCATAATTAGAATGGTTCTCCTTTTGGTTCTTAGGTGATTGCTTAAGGCATTCAATATCTTCTTCAGGTGTGCATCATCTCTCACATCACAAAGCTTTCTTACTAGATTCTCTCTGATAGAAGTGTCTTCTTCTTGTACTCTCTTCTTTCTATGTACAAGTTTGTTATACAAGTCATCAGGTATCTAACCCTCAATAGTGTCAAACTTCTTATTTTCCAAAACCATGTGCTTTACAATTGCATTCTCCAAGTTAAGTATGTCTGAATAATCATAAAGACTGTAGTACTTATTCATTCTAGTAAAGTCTCCATTTTCAATAATCTGCTCATTAAGCTTTTCAACTTTAGGTTTCCAAGCTTTCTTCTTAACGAAAGTAGTGTCATCATCTTTAATTATTGCAACTTTCCTAGGAACTAGTGGCACCAAAACTTTCTACCTCTTACCAGGTCCCATAGAAATTTCTTTCATTCTCTTGCTAGGAGTGGAGGAGGTAGACATAGTAGGTCTACATGTTTCTTGTTCCATCTCTGCTTCCTCTACTTTCACCTTGACTTGAGGTTTTTTTAGATGTACTACAATTGGTGGGGTAGACAAAACTTCTTTCTGTTCACTCATTCTGATTGTTGCTGTTGTGTTCTTTTCTATCTCAAACTCATGTTGTGTCAATCCTAAATCTTTCAATATTTTCTTTATGGTGCTGTCAACTCTCTTCTTAGATTGCTTCTCCTCAATTATAACTTTTGCAGAGTTGAAATTCTCTTCAAAAGTTCCAAACCTTTTGCACTGAGTGTCCAACTTACACTTAAGTAACCTGCCAACATATTCTTCTATTTCTATCTTAGATATCTCATAGCCAAGAGGGTCTATGAACTCAATTCTAGGCTCCACTACTTCAATATAGGTAAAGTCAGTGTCAACCATAAAACATATATCATTTTTATATTTCTCCACAATAGACTATGGAATCCTTGATCTGCTAATTACCAATTTCTGAAATGTCTTCATCACTAACATAGCACTCTCATTCACTTTGTCAATAACACGTTTCATATATACTTTATTGATCCTTTCCATAGTAGATTGACCATCATTCCAATCATTTTCAATGGTGTACAAAAATCTTCTCAATAGGTGGAAAAACATATATGTAATTAAGGATGAAAATCTAAATTGTGCATACTTAGTTTTCTTAATCTTCTCCAAGTTTTCAAACAATTGTATTCTCAAAATTTCACACATATCAATTGGTACCTTGTCAATACACATTAAGTAGGCTATGTGTACCATTCCAACTGCCATGCCATCTTCTCTAGAATTTGTACAAAACTTATTTGTTAGGTACTTGCATAAATATCTAACATCATGTTGTTAGATCTTGCTAATCACAATTCCTCTACCATTATAGGTTGATTATGTGTTGTCCATGACTATTTTCCTCATATTCTTTTCATTTAAAGGAATAGCACCAGTTTTAGATAGTCCAGTGACTTCATGAATCAAGTCAGCTATAATGTCTATCACTCTATCCTCTAGCCAAAACTTTCCATTATGAATTCTTCTCAAAATAATCTTAGTGCATTCTTCATTGTCAAATTCATACTGCAATGCATACTTAACAATCTCATTGTCTTTCAAATGTTCATATCCTTATTTCAATGTCATATCCTGATTGTAAATCTTTTGATATGCATTGGTAAAATCACTATCACTGATGGTTTCTAGCTTGCATCCAAGATAACTTCTCACATTCTCCAAATGCAAAACTCTGTCTGGTATGGATGATAATGCTAAACTAGGGTTATCTTCTTCCAAGGGTTCTATTGGTTCCCTCTTCATTCTAGGTCTATTTTTGTCTCTGACATTATGAATTAAAGATACATCCATGATTGCTTCTAGTTTTTTATACCGATTCAAAGATCTGCCAAGTAAAATACCTCAAATTCATGATTCTAGGGATTGCATAGATTCGACACTGAAATCTTTCACCAAATCATTGCAAAATGCTTCCAATCATTGCTCTTTGCTCTCCTAAACACTTCAACATGCTTTGATAATCAAATAACATTGATCATAACCTTTTATTACTTCAATCTCACTTAGGTCTGACATTGCATTCAATTCTTTTGCCGCTTCTTTCCAAAAAGTTGTTTCTGTTAACCTGCAAAAACTTAAAACTTCTTGCGATCTCGCAAAACATAATATTTTATTTTGTGCTCTTAACCATAGCATCAGTACATCACAAACTACCTTACATTAACTGCACAAGACTTAATTCATCATAAATCTACTTCTACACTAATTCTAAGATCATAATCTACTGTAATTTTTATAAATCAAGTGCTTCCAGATAGGTCAGGTAAGGATTCATTCTTACCACTTGATACTTCACCTTTCTGATTGCCTTCAATGTTGAATATGTCTCCTTGATCTATGCCTTTAATAAACTTCACTTCATCTGCATTACTACAATAACCTTTCTAACTATTTCTTGCATCTTCATTTCTTCTTTCATGATTTCTAGGGTTAGGGTTAGGATAAAAAACTCCATTGTTCATTCTGGAAATTTTTTCTATATGTCCAATCTTGTTGCCTATCTAAAAAATAGTTCCATTGTTTCAATATCTTGGTCCTTGCTAATTGATTTGTGATCTGCAGTTTCTAGCAATGTGTCCAACCTTGTTGCATCTATAACATTCTACTCCATTTCTTCTATTCACATCTTCAGTAGGTCTCTTATCTGCATTGTTAGTATTCCTAAACATTCTACTACCATAATTGTTTTCAATAACTTTAGGTTTTCTACATTCAATAGCTCTATGTCCAAAACCATGACAATTATAACAATAATCATTAAGAGGTTGAAATTGCTTACCTGTGCAATCTCTCTTCATATGACCAATAGTGTTACAACCAAAACATCTACCTTTGAATTCTCTTTCCATACCTTTGGGTGATTCTTCTTTCTTAGGTGGTTCTTCTCCTTTAGGTGATTCTTCTGATTTGTTGATCTCATCAGACTTCTTCTAATCTAGACTTTCAGATATTTTTAGATCTGGTTCCTTTTTCTCAACATTTGTTCTGAATATGTTAAATCCAAGTCCAGTCTTATCATAGGGTGGTTTCCAAAAAGATACTTGTTCATCGATGTTCTCACTATTTGAATATAGCCTTTCAAGTTGTTGTTTTGATTGAGTCAGTTCACCTTTCACAATCTTGTTCTATTTCTCAAGTTCAGCATACTATAAATTGACTTTCTCAAGTTCAGATGTTACATTGCCAAGTTCAAATTTCAGTTCTTCATTTTCAATTTTCAACTTTTCATTCTCAAATCTCATATATTCTTCATTCTTGTTATTTCCATCTTTCAAACTTAATTTTAGTTTTGCTATCTTCAGTTCATGCTTAAGGATCACATTTTCTTTTTCTAAATTGTCATCACAATCCTTAATAAGAATTTCAAATTCCTTTTCAGATTTCAGATCTTCCAAATTCTTTCTTAGTTTCTCAATGAGGTTCTTCACATCATCATATTTCCCTTTCAGAGTGTCTCTTTCATCAGTAAGCATATCAATATGCTCAAGACCTTCTTCAAGATTCTTTTGTAGTTGATCCATATCCATAGAGATCTTACTCAAGCTGCTAGGCTTTCCTTGAATGATTCTTTTCTGAGTAACTAAGCTCTGATACCAATTGTTAGAAATAGGGAATACTAAGAGGGGGGGTGAATCAATATTCTACAATCTTTATCTTTTGCCCAATTATGGATATAACAGATTATCTTTACACATGCATAACATAAGAAGCTAAACAACATGCATAGTAATAAAACTAAAGAACTCATAACACATGATATGTTCTTGAGGAAACCCTGGCCAAGGGAAAACCCTGGTGGGGATGGTACCAAAAAGATCCACTAATCAAAAGTATCATGTTAAGGATGTTGACCCTGTTAGGAGTCTATTACAAGAATATAGTGTATCAGTCCTGATTAAGGGACTACAGGCCTTGTTAGAAGCCTCAACCCTGTTAGGAGTTGTCAATACAGAATCTGATTACCAGATGCGCCCACTGCCCAAACAAGTAATGTATAATGTATACTGATTAAAAAATGGATTAAGGTACATAACCTTATGCTACTTGCATCAATATATTTTTGTTGCTCTTACATTTGCATCATATCATTACAATATTACCACATATCTCTTCTTCTTCTTACAATTTACAATTACATATATACAAGTTATTAAGGCTAATAAATTTACATGGTCAGCTTCCATTTATCTTTATCTAAGGGTTAACATGTAGGATGTTATCCCTTTATATTGTTAAGACATTATTTTGATAAAAAAAATAATCCCTTAACTCTTTACCAATTATGTCTTCAAAATTGTCCTATCAGCTTAACGATGTCTTTGGTAAAACTCTCATAACTAATTCCGTACATGCCATATTGACTTGCACTCTGAGATGGGTCATCATTAGACATCATAGAGTCTATGTTCAAGTGCACAAGGACTGAACTTACTCCATTCAACATCACAAACAAAAACTATCCTCAGGTACACTGGTGAAAATGTTGTCTCACACTTAGACAAATTTACAATGCGCTCTGCTATACTTGCTCTTTGACCTTTGCGCTCTTCATGTGGATCATATGTTGCCATAATGATAACATCTATGTACTCAACTCAGCCAAATTGCCAACAAAAAGGTATTTCATTTTGTTTGTTGATGATTATACTAGGATGATGTGGGTTGCATTCCTCAAAGATAAGTCAGAAGCATTTGATAAGTTCAAAATATTCAAAGCTAAGGTTGAGAATGAATCTGGATTAAAGATAAAATGTTTGAGATTAGATAAAGGAGGAGAATTCACCTCTGACAGATTTTATGAGTACTGCGAGGAACATGGCATAAAGAGATAGTTAAGTGCACCTAGAACCCCTTAGCAGAATGGAATTGTAGAGAGAAGGAATAGGATCATTCTTGATACAGCGTGCACCATCATGATAGAAGGAAAAGATACACACACCTATTGGAGAGATGTGGTCAATACAATAGTCTACACCATAAATATAATTTAGTTAAGGCCTGGCACTAAAAAAACACCATATGAGCTATGGTTTGTTAATGTTCCCACACTAAAATACTTCAGAATCTTTGGAAGCAAGTGCTACATCAAGAGGGATAAAGCAGTAGGCAAGTTTGATGCAAGAAGTGATGAAGGTATTTTCCTTGGTTACTCTACTAAAAGTAAAGCTTATAGATTTTTTAATTTAAGATTGAAAAAGATCATTGAAAGTTCTCATGTTAAGATTGATGAAAAATTTATGGTTCAAGAAAGATATCATGATTACTCACCCATGATTGAAGAAGAACCCAGACCCTCTACTAGTGAGACAATTATTGAAGAAATGTTTGACAACATTGATGTGTTATTCAATAACCCTAAGACAAGTGAAGAAGAAACTCCTAAGGTCGATGAGTCTGCATCAACTAAAGCTCTAAACTTTACATCTAGAAATCATTCTAAGGAAGACATCATTGGAGATCAGTGTGGCAAAGTCTTAACAAGATCACAACCTAAGAACTCAGCTAGTAGTGATGTAGTATGTTTACTATCTCAGATTGAACATTTAAGTGTTGAAGATGCTTGTAAGGATTTAGATTGGAATGATGCTATGAAATAACAACTTGATCATATTATTAAGAATGAAACATGGGAACTAGTCCCAAGACCCAGTGATAAGAATGTGATTGGAACTAAATGGATATTCAAAAATAAGATGAATGAAGATGGCACAGTTGTAAGAAATAAAGAAAGGTTAGTATGTAAAGGATATGCACAAAGAGAAGGTATTGACTATTCAAAAAAATTTGCACCTATGAGGAGATTACAAGCTATTAAGTTGTTTCTAGCTTATGCTATAGTTAAAAACTTCAAATTTTATCAGATGGATGTCAAGTCAGCATTCCTAAATGGAGATTTGAAAGAAGTATACATTGAGCAGCTAGAAGGATTCACCTTATCAGACAAACTTGATATGGTATGTAGACTGAAGAAGGCCCTCTATGGACTTAAGCAAGCCCCTAGAGCATGGTATGAGAGACTAGATGGATACTTAACAAAGATTAGATTCAAGAAAGGATCAATAGATTGTAATCTATTCATTAGAGAGACATCTGAAGGTTTGTTACTTGTAGCTATATTTTTTGATAACATTATCTTTGGAGGTAATGAAAAAATTAGTGTTGAATTTGCTAAGGAGATGCAAAATGAATTTGAGATGACTATGATTGATCCTATCAAGTACTTTTTAGGATTGAATGTGGAGCAGACAAAGAAAGGCATATTCATTAATCAGTCCAAGTATGTGAAAGAAATATTATAGAAATTCAAGATGGATGATTTTAAGCGAATAGGGACACCTATGATTACTAGATGCAAGCTTACAAAGGAAGATGACTCACCAGTAGTTTATATAACATTGTATAAGTCTATGATTGGAAGACTGATTTATCTTACTCAGACTAGACCTGATATTTCAAATGTAGTTGGCATAGTTGGAAGATTTGCAGCAGAGTCTAAGAAAAGTCACCTCATCGTAGTAAAGAGGATATTTAGATACTTAGAAGGAACTATAGACTATGGTCTATTAGGAATGAATGCAACATATTTTGGTAGTCATTTTGTAGCAGTTGTTGTTGCATTCATGACTTGGATTGTCATTGATGTCAACACAGTGATATTCTGGATATCAGCAGATAAGTAGGTATAGTTTTGTTTTGTGCACATGTTGTATTGCAGATTGGCTTTTGTGTAGTTGATGGTATGTTCTTTTGTGTTTTATTAACCTATGGTTAATAGTGCAAAAAGAAATTCATTCATTCATGACAGTTATGAGCATTTTGGTGAAAGCAGTGTTTAGACAGTGTTTCTGTGAAGCAATTTTTGGAAATCAGAGGATATCTCTTAGCTGGGATGGAATATGATTTTGTGCAGTTAAAAGGATGTTGGAGACTCATTAATGATGACATGGTTCATAGTGCAAACTTTGAAGATATGTTTGGAGAAAGTTACAGTATCTGGAAGTTGACTGTTAATTATTTGAGTTTGGTATATAAGAAGGAATGTTTTCCTTGTTGCAATATATTTTGTGAAGGTTGAGATGCAAATATATGCATGAAGTGAAGAAAAGAGCTAATTCAGTGATGAAGGAAGACTTGTGAGTACAGAGATATGGAATTGTGATCTTGTGTAGCAGAGAGTGTGATTTTGGCACAATGTGAAGGAGGTAATATATTTCATATTATTATGTTGAATAATTCTAAGATTTTTTGGACAGTGGGTTCAGAGATCTTGCCTTGAAGCTGTTTGGGTAGTGGGTCCTGCTGTCTTCCATAAACTCTTAACCGGGTTAGAAGCTTTTAATAGGGACTCAAAATCTCCTAATAGGGATTTATATGTACTGAATGTATTTCATAAAAATCCTAACAGGGTCCATCCTCTAACAAGGAACTTTCATATTAGTGCATCATTTTGTGGGCATCATTCCCACCAAGGTTTACTCTTTTCAAGAGGTTCCCTAGTCAACATATATTGTGTTATTGTGCAATTGTGTATGGTTATCTTTCTATGGTTGATTACTACATTAATTATATTGTTTAAAGTAGTTGAATGGTTAAATTATCAGATAACTGATTCACCCCCCCCCCCTCTCAATTAACTTGGGGATCTTTACTTTCTAACAATTGGTATTAGAGTGGCAGGTCCTTGAAAGAAAAGTTTAACAACTTAAGGAGATCCATGGTGAATTTTAGGAAAGAAAGCCCTAAGTTTGATGGAGTAAATTTTGACAGATGGAAAGAAAAGATGAAGACACATCTATTGTGTTTAGGACCAAGTTATTGGTTGATTACACAGAATGTGAAGACTATCATTGAGGAAGACAATCTAGAGGCAGGAACTAAAGATGAACTAGATCTATTCATGTGTAACATACTTGCAAGAGAAGCACTTTTTTCAGCACTACCAGAGAATGAATATAGTCAGGTAAGATGTTTGAAAACATCTCATTCAATTTGGAAAGCTTTACATTCTACTTTTGAAGGTCATGAACATGCAAAGAAGGCTAGATTACATAATTGGATTTGTGCATTTAAAGATATCAGAATGATGGAAGATGAATCTATTAGAAGCTATATTGGTAGGATGTCTGAGATTGTAATAGGAATAAAGTCTTGTGGAGGTGATAAGGCAGAGAATGAAGTGATATGGAAAATTCTGAGACCTTTGACACTAGTATTCAAGGAGACAACATAGATGATTGAACAAGTGATACCTTGTACATCAAACTTTTCAAGAGAGACTCTTCTTGGAAGATTAGAAACATCATAGATGAATTTGAGATTGTCAAGAGAGCTACCTAGAATGGAGACATCATTCAGTGCTCTTAACATTAGACCTACAAGAAGTACTAGTGTGAATGGAGATTATGCCAGCTGTAGTAGATCTAAATCTAAGGAAGATAAGAAGATTGAAGAAGGTATTGCATTAATTGTAAAAAGAGAACCAAATGGTAAGAAAATCTTTAAATGTTGGACTTGTTAAGAATATGGTCATTTTTCATCTAAATGTCCTAAAAGAGTTAAGAAGTATAGAAGCAACTTTAAACCTAGGAGATCTAAAGAATGTTATTATGCAAATGATGAAGATCTTGAAGCAGGAATTGAAAGACATTTAAGTGATAGTGATAATGATAACTTTGAGGAAATAGGATTTGTAGAAATTAAAGAAGAAAGTTCTGAATCTGATGAAAGGGAAGAAAAAGCATTAGTTTCTCAAGTTGAAAAGAAACCTGATTGGATTATAGACAATGGTTGTTCACATCATATGACTGGAGATAAAAGAAATTTTGTTAAGTTAGATAATTATGATGGAGGCGTTAGTGCTCAAATCTACAGATAATTTTGACCGAGCTCTGAATTGTGAACTAGCTCCTTCACTGTTCTGTCCTCACTTCCAAACTCAACTCAATAAGATGAGAGAACTCTAAGTATGGCCCATATTATCCTGATACACAATATTATGATGGAAATCATGAAAGAAACAACATGAAACAATGGCTTAAGGATATTCATCCTTCTTCTTTTTAGAGTTGAACTCAAGGAAGGTTAACCTCATTCAGTGCTTCTACAAAGCATTACAAAGCATATCTATGAACTTTTCACAAAATGATTCAAGTTCATGATTGTACAAATAAAGTAAAATGAAATAGTTATTTAGATTTAGGGTGGCAAATCAGTGTAAATAGATCTGAAACCAGTGCCTTATCCACTTGGACGATAGAGTCAAACCCTACCTCTGCATATAACTATCAAAACTAATTTCTTGAAACTCAAATGACATGCCTAACATACCATCCTTTTAATTCCTACTACTGTCATCAAATTCATACATGGATTAGTCATTCCCAAAGATCTCCCCTAAGATTTTACTCTTTCCTTGAAAGAAACTTAAGCTTAACCCCTATATTCACCTTGTGAATAATGCATTTAAGAAAGCCTTGCAATTTAAATACCTAAGAAAACTAACACACTCCATACACAAAGACAACAAAATAGTAGTAACAGAGCTTCACTATTTTGTATTAACGGTCAAAATGCATAGATACAGTATCCTCTCACTTTTAGAAAATAAGGTTTTGTATTCAGAACCTTTCTTACAGAGTATTTTTGACCACCCTTGAAATGAACAAAGACTTGCTACTTATACCAATCAGTTGTCTTGGAATCCTCCAAAGGATGCAACAAGCTTCAAATGGCCGTTAAAAGATCTTGCACTAAAAACAAGATTACAAACTAACAAAGTTGTTTGTAACAATAGATTACAAATATCTATTTCCAACAATCTTGCAGGTGGCACCTTTGTCTAAGGATATTTCAAAGCAGTTGCTAAATTTGTTGCATGAATGATGACCGCCATACCGCTAACTTACATCATCCTCTATTTGAAATTATTCTTCCTTCAATTCTGTATCAGGTTCCATGTGTACTCTATTCTTCTTCCTCCTTTTCTTGTTACAAATCTTTAGAATGGATTGTTAGGAAGAGCGTCAAAATCTTGTAACAGCTCCCAAGGGTAATTCAGCTTTGGCTAGGTGTCACATTCGTGCCTATGATAACTTTCTTGACATCTTTGTCCTTTTATACTTTGATCTTCAAGGGTTTGGAGTACTAACACCTGTCACTTCTTCACCTGATGCCTTTTCTTCTGAATCTTCTGACAGATATGTGGATTCCCAAGTCATGTAGCTTTCTTCACTTGGCCAATGAAAGGCAAGGACCTCATCTTTCTTTGGGGACAACTTTTCCCACTCAGCAACCAACTGGTGAACCTCTATTCTTACATTTGCAAAGTATATCCTAGCATCCTAAAGGAGTTCAATAAAGTGTATGAATGGGGTATTATCATCTGTACATAAAATGGAATCTACTTTAGATAGTACTTGTCTATCTATTTTCTCCATCCATTGATCTTTATCTTTGATTACCCCATCTACCTTAATAAGACGAGGGAAAATTTGGAAATCATCATAGAAATATCTTGCCCTTAGGATTTCTGATCTTCTTCTTATACTCCCCCTATTTACCTCAAAGTCAAAAAGATCCTTGATAAACATGTAAGTATTTTCTAGCTCAATATTACAACACATTTATACTTATTTTGATCAAACCATGACCTCAGACTATCTTTTCTTGCAGACCACCTTTCCAAAATTTTGTCCACAGTAGCCACCTCTTTCTGAAAAATTGCTAAGACATCTGCCAATTGTTTTGTAGATTTGTATATTTCTTTAGACCTCACATTTGCAACAAAATGTGACACAACATCTTTTATCTTCTCACCTAACCTATCCTTTACTTTTTGATCAATATCCTCCTCATCTATGGAAGGAGGAAAAGGGGAAGGGGGAAGTTCAATAATAGGGCTTGATGAGGAAGGCCCAGTAGGGGAGGAAGCTATCTAAATTTTCTCTAATAATTGTATTGGGCCATGTTCTCCCAATTTCTTCTTTAAATCTGCAATCAGAATATCTATCTCAAGAATCCCCTGTTTCATCTCACCATAAACCTTCAAAACTATTTCCAATTTTGGAGTGAGCTCTTCCTTCTCTTTAGCTTCCTTTTCTACCACTTTTGTTGTTAATTGTGCCATGGCCATTACCATGCCTGATGCTTCCACCAAAGAAGTATCAGTAACTCTTCTTACAATTAGACTCCCTGAGAGGTCATCTTTGACAATTTGTTTTCCTTTGTCACTTTCAGTCTTTCTTAAAGACCACATTACCAACGCTTGATGATTATCACTGAAAGTGACTCCTTTAATAGCCTGTTCTGCTTCCTCTAGAGTTCTATGGAGAGGAGTGATCTATTTTCCGACTGCATCAAACATTACTGCATCAGCTATATCCCATTCTAGAAGGATTAGTACTCCTGACACCTTTACCATATCTGTTCCCTATTCTAGAGTGATTTGTTTAAATTTGGCAGTCATCTCTATTTTCACTTCTTCCTCTATGACTTGTAAATCCTTCTCCAAATTCTCTTCATGTCTCTTCTCATAGATTTCTTGAAATTTTTTGATGTTTAATTTCCAGAGAAATTGCATAAAGGCCCTAGTTTTAACAAAAGTATCATCAACCAAAAACTCTTCACAAGCTTGCTTGATTACAGGGTCCAATTCCATACCTGCCAATTCCCTTGCTATTAAATCCAACTTGGGTTCTTCTGGTAGCTCTGGCACTCCCTCATTTACTTCTTCATAAGTCATAAAGATTTGACCTAGAGCATCTACTTGTTGTACTTGTTCTGCAATCTCTTGGTCATAAAAAATTCTTAGAGGAGACTATGATGGGGAGTACTCCTTTTCCACATGAGCTACTCTTTCTTCCAATCTTTGCCTTTCTGGTGGGGGTGAGAATCAATTATATCCTTAGAAGTTTGAGGATGAGGATAATTGGGGATCTCCACAATCTCCTTTTGTTTTCCAACCTATTGTGAGGTTGATGGGATATCCCTTTTATCTATTTGCTTTTGCTAGCTCTATTCTGGTATCACCACATTGTAACCAATCTTCTTTTGCACCATGTAGCTCCTCGGGGGTAACCCTTTTGCAAACACAGGCTTGCTCAACAATTGTCTAGCCTTTTCTGGATCATCCTTCATAACCTTTTCCTTCTTCTCATTTAGGGTCTGAAAAATATCCTAAAAATAATTCATAAGAGTATCTATTTTCTTCTCCATTGGAGTTATGCTTTTTAGGGGATCCCATCCCGAATCAAATTGCTGGATAAAATCTAGTGTCTTCCTGTATACCAACCATTTTTCTTTCATAACCTCTTGTTCCTATATCTTTGCTACATTCCTGACAATATCTTTAGGGAAATTAAAAATATGGTTAATCATGGCACACTTGGCTCTCTTTTTAAACATTTCATTATAGAAACCTTCTAGATCTGCTAATCTAGAAATTGTAGTAGCCATATGGTATGGAGCCAGAATTTTATCCATGTAAACCCATCCACCCTTGGTAATTATGAATTGATGGGAAATGGTAACATTTGGGAATAAAGTTCCCTTGCCTTTCCTAGTGAGGGCACACTCTTTAATATCTCCTAATTGCCTCAAAAACTCTGCAATTCCAATCTTAAGGGGTACTTGATAGGGCAATATAAAAGGGGTCCCCCTGAAACCATACAACCTGATGACAGTTGATACATTGTAGAAAATAACATCTCCCCAATTGTGTACGATGTTCAAATTCTTAGCAAACTAGTTTGGCCTAACAAGCTATGCCAATACTGTTGGTATTCTTGGGTTGTCTAAAAAAAATAGCTTCCTGAGTCTAGCTGCAAAACGTTTATCAAAATTGATGAAACTATGATCCTTCTTATCCCAGGTCATTGTGAGGCTCCATAGTTGGACTCGCATATCTTCACCATCCTTCTTTCTCACTAATTCCATTTCTTGTTCAAAATAGCTTGCTCCTTTGAATAGAAACATGTACATTATGAAAGAGTACCAGCAAAAGGGCCTATCACCTTCATTCTTTTGAATCTTCACTAATCCATTATGGATTAATTCAGCAATAAAAGGAGCAAAATCAAAAGTAATAGACACGTGTGCATGTAAAATTTGGATGATCATGCACATCAAGTGTATTGGCATCCTTTCACTAACATCTTCTCCACAAATCTGACATAATGACCAATATGCACCCTTAGGTCTGAGATCAAAATATTCTATTTTAAAAGGATCCTGAGTGTTCTGCCCCACAATAACCATTTTTCCAATTTTGGTGTAGAAATCCTTCAACAACTTGCCTTTGAAATAGTTCCTTTGTGCATTATACACTTGCCTTAGTTCTTCAAAATCAATGCTCTCCAAACTGTCTAAGGGTTCACTTAACCTGAACACCTTCCTGATTTCTTCAGTAGAAACTTTAATCAATAATACTCCCTTTGCATCCCTAACTTCTTTGGTGATTGGATCATAACTCTTTGCAACTTGGGTCACCAAATCTACATCTAAAAAGACACCGAGCACGACAAGTTTTCCTAGGTCAGACTGCCATATATTGCTTGCAGGGTGAGGGGCATTTCCCTGACTAAACCCTACTTTGAATAATTCCAATCCTCTGCTATCAAAGTCACCTCTTGCATTGATTGTACCAATTTTGGCCTCTCTAATAAAACTGGCTGTGTCATATAAACCCTCCGCTATTTTTACCCTAGGATCTTTGGGAATCAAACTCTTGGTTTTTACCAGGGTAGTGGAAGAGCCAGGAAGTAATTGCTATAAATCTTCATGCAAACCTCTTTCACTATACTCTATTTTACCTAACAATTCTTTCCTTGGTGCCATTTTAAGGTTTATCTTTAAAAGAAATCTTTGCAAGATAGATAGAATACAGAACTGTGATTCTTTTAGTAAGGGAGCAATTCGCACAAGTATTTCACCAACCTTTTTTCTCGGAAACCACCGGGGAATAGCAGCTAGTCCTTGTAATTATTCACGCTCGAGTCTCTAAAATTTTTTTATCTCTTTGTGCTTCTGAGAGTGCATGAAATTTTGATATATGAGCCATTAAAGCAATCATGTCAACAATTAATTTAGCACGATTGAAACAATTACTCCTCCGGAAGAGTGAACTGTCACTTCTCAATAGGAAACTTCAACTTTGCACCACTTTATCTCCAGTTTGAAATAGAACTATCGATCCTCATTAGTAGATGATCTAACGACCTATCACATGATCGCATGGCATGAAAAGCACTCAGGTGAACATGCAACTAACTATCACATTGCCTTTCTATTTTTTGCGGTCTCTTGTAACTTCCACTCTTAACACAAAATGTTATTCACATGATCGCATAGCTTAAAATAAGCTTATGAGAACATGAAAAAACCCATTAGCATTCATCGTCATTGTCTTCCTTCAAATCACTAGTCCCGCCTTGCCTTTGTTAATAAAGAAAATCCACGCTTGCAACACCTGGCAAAATGTTAGTTACTTTCTTTCTTTCTAAGCACTGGTGTCTGCTGATACTAGCCAATGAGAAAACATTATTCATGCACATCTATCAAAGGTTCCACCGGAGAATCACACTTGGTTTAATGCAAGATCAATGGCCTATCACATGATCACATAGGCTTCTTAGATCCCATGTGATTATATGACAGCCCTCTGATCTTCCCCTTATTGCTTTTCAAACTTCGGAGATTCCTCCATCACCGGCCCCACTATCCTTTACAAATAAAAGGCCGCCACTTGTGAAATATTTGTCAATGGTCCCACCTTGTTTCCGCATCAATCTTCATTATAAAATCAATGGTTATTTTGCATGTTCACATGGCTTGGAAAGATTCCATGCAAAGACGCGACTGCCGTTAGATCTTCTTTAAAGATTCACAGTTGAATGAAACTTGAAACATTAGAATACAAGGTAATTAGGACATAGGATATGTTATTTATATTACAGGGGTTCTAGACTTAGGAAAAGATATAACCCCAGCGTGAAAAATAAATGCATGTGCTCTTTAATGAACTAGTGTGACATAAAAAGTAACGTTCAAAAAGAAATGAGGAGATTGACTTAGGGTTTATTTTGAAAATGGAAAACATTTTAGGGTTTTTGACATGAATTCAAAATTCTTCAAGGACAAGACCAAGGGTAAGGATTTTTGAAATGGGCTATGACAATTTTTTGAAGAAATTCTGACACCTATACCTAGGAAAACTTCACAGACTAGAGGACTAAACCAATGTTTGGACAAAAACCTCAAAAAATTAGGAATACTCCCAATAGGAGGAATTGTTAGGGTTGGTAATAATGCACCTTGTTTGATTAAGGGTATAGGATCTATTACTCTTGATGGAAAGACTAACACTGATGATGTTTACTTTGTTGATGGACTGAGACATAATCTGCTAAGCATTGGACAATTGGTTGATAAGGGTTATCAAGTTTGGTTTGCTGAGAAAACTTGTGTGATAAAAGATAGAGATGGAAATCTAATTGGAAAAGGATCCAGAACCAAAGGTAATGTATTTCAGTTGAATCCTACTAAGATGACATGTTTGATAACTAAGATTGATGATAGTTGGTTATGGCATAAAAGGTTTTGTCATATAAACTTTGATAGTATTGTCAAGGTGAGCACTACACTTGCGGTAAGAGATTTACCTAGAATTATGAAACCTACTAACATGATTTGCAAAGAATGTATGATGGCAAAGTAGAAAAGGAGTTCATTTCCCAGCAAGAAGTTCACATCGATAGAGAAGTTGGAGATTGTTCATAGAGACTTGAGTGGTCCTACTAGGAGTAGAGGATTCTATGGAGAAAGGTATTTTATGATTCTTGTTGATGATTTTACAAGGATGATGTGGATTGCATTTTTGAAAGAAAAATCTAAAGCATTTGATAAATTTAAGATCATGAAAAGAAAAATTGAGAATGAATCTGGAATGAAGATTAAGTGTCTAAGATCTGATAGAGGTGGTGAATTTACATCTAGAGAGTTTAATATTTTTTGTGAAATGAATGGTATTAAGAGACAACTTTTAGCCCCTAGAACACCAGAGCAAAATGGTATTGCAAAAAGAAGGAACATGTCAATAACTAAAGCAACAAGAGCTATGTTGTTTGAAAATGATTTGGCTAAGACATTTTGGAGAGAAGCAGTGAACACAACAGTATACACTATGAACAGAGTACAAATCAGAGCAGATACAAACAAGACACCTTATGAATTATGGTTTGGACATGCACCCTCAGTTAAGTATTTTAGAATTTTTGGAAGTAAATGTTATATTAAGAGAGATGATGATATAGGAAAGTTTGATCCTAGAAGTGATGAAGGAATATTTCTTCGATATTCTTTAAAAAGAAAAGCATATAGATGTTATAACAAAAGAATTAAGACTATTGTTGAAAGTGCAAATGTAAAAGTTGATGAGAAGTTTAAAATTCAAGAAACAATGCTTGATGATGAATCTGATGGAGAAGCACAACCTCAGCCTAACATTGAAAATGTAGAATTATTTTTTGAAACTAACAGTGATTTGCTGAATGAAAGTCATATTGAAGAAAATAGAGAAGAAAATAGAGAAGAATCTATAGTTGGAACAAGATCAGTAACTATGACACCTAACATGTATATTTCAAGACATCACCCTATTGAGCAAGTTATTGGAAGTTTAGATAGAGGAGTTTTGACTTGAAATAAGGTACATTTATGTTTGATTTCTCAAATTGAACCTAAGACTACTAATGAAGCTTGTGAAGATGAACATTGGATTAATGCTATGAAAGAAGAACTAGAGCAGATTGAAAAAAACAAGACATGAGAATTGGTCCCTAGACCTAAAGACAAGAATGTGATTGGAAAAAAGTGGGTATTCAGAAACAAGATGAATGAACAAGGAGAAGTGATAAGAAACAAAGAAAGATTGGTATGTAAAGGATAGTCACAACAAGGAGGAATTGACTATGAAGAAAATTTTGCACCTGTGGCTAGACTTGAAGCAGTGAGAATGTTTCTAGCATATGCAGCTTACAAGAAATTCAAAGTGTATCAGATGGATGTGAAGTCAGCATTTTTGAATGGGGAATTGGAAGAAGAAGTCTACATTGAGCAGCCTGAAGGTTTTCCTTTGACACAAGAAGGAGATATGGTATGTAAGTTAAAGAAAGCTTTATATGGATTAAAACAAGCACCTAGAACCTGGTATGCAAGATTGGATAAGTATTTATTGAAATTGGGATTTATAAAGGAACAATAGATAGTAACTTATACACAAAAGAAATTGAGAATAGTTTGTTGGTTATAGTCATATTTGTTGATGATATTATCTTTGGAGGAGAAGATGAAGCTAGTGACAAATTTGTAGATGAAATGAAGACTGAATTTGAGATGAACATGATTGGAGAAATGAAATATTTTTTGGGATTACAGATAACAGAAAGAAAGGAAGGTATATTTGTAATTCAGACTAAGTATTTGAATGACTTATTGAAAATATTTGGAATGGAAGATTCTAAACCTATTAGAACACCTATGGTAACTGGACATAAGTTATCTAGCAAAGATGAGACACCAACAGTTGAGCAGAAAAAATACAGATCTATGATTTGAGGATTGCAGTACTTGACACATACAAGATCTGATATAGCACATTTAGTTGGGATTGTAGCAAGATTTCAAGCAGAACCTAGAGAATCACATTATGCAGCAGTAAAGAGGATATTGAGATATCTGAAAGGAACAATGGATTATGGATTATGGTATGAGAATTCTGATGATTTTACTTTATGTGCCTATACTTATGCAGATTGGGGAGGCAGCATTGATGACAAGAAAAGCACTAGTGGTGGAGCCTTTTTTCTTGGAGGAAAATTGGTCTCTTGGTTAAGTAAGAAGTAGAATTGTACTTCACAAAGTATAGCAGAAGAAGACTATGTTGCAACAGCAAACAATTGTAATCAGATTATTTGGATGAAGTAGATGTTGAAGGATATTGGAATAAAGTTTGATGAGCTTGTTGTTATACATTGTGATAACACTAGTATAGTGAGTATGTCAAAAAATCCTATTTTACATTCTAAGACTAAACATATTGAGATCAAGTATCATGTTGTAAGAGAGAAAGTTGCAGAAAAAGAAGTAAGATTGGAGTACATAAGCACAAAGGAATAGATAGCAGATATATTTACAAAACCTTTACCTAAGGAAACATTTGTTTATCTAAGAGGTATGCTTGGGGTTATGCCCCTACCTATTTTTGAGAATTGATGCAGATGATTACATCTGTCCAGTGGTATATGAGCCCTATCTTTCTTCTAGATTGGATGTTGGAACTTCTTCTATGGGGGAGTTTATGAGCTGAGTCATGAAGACTCTTGTTATTGTATTTTTCTGAAAAGTGTCTTTTGACATTAAGTTGTTGTTGACTTAGTGATGGAATTTCTCTCATTGATGTCAATGGGGGAGAGATATACATGAAAAACATTGTGGATTGTATGGGAGAGCTGAATAGGAAAATGAAGCAAGATTTAATTTGATATTTTGCAGTGATGTTGCAGTATTGGATTTTTGGAACATTGGATATTTTTCATCTATGTTGCCATCAATGCAAATGGGGAAGATTGTTAGGAATGAATGCAAAGTATTTTGGCAATCATTTTGTATCAGTTGTTGTTGCATTCATGACTTGGATTGTCATTGATGTCAACACAGTGATACTCTAGATATCAGCAAGTAAGTAGGTAAAGTTTTGTTTTGCACACATGTTGTATTGTAGATTGGATTTTGCATAGTTGATGGTATGTTCTTTGGTGTGTTATTAACCTATGGTTAATAGCACAAAAATAAATTCATTCATTCATGAGAGTCATGAGCATTTTGGTGAAAGCAGTGTTTAGACAGTGTTTTTGTGAAGCGATTTTCAGAAATCGGAGGATAACTCTTAGCTGGGATGGAATCTAATTTTCCACAATTAAAGGGATGTTGGAGACTCATTAATGATGACATGGTTTATAGCACAAACTTTGAAGATATGTTTGGAGAAAGTTACAGTATCTGGAAGATGACAATTTTATGTGAATTTTGTGTGTAGCATGTAGAAATTATTATTTTGTAATTGAGGACCGAATCATTTGTAATTATTTGAGTTTGGTATATAAGAAGGAGTTTTTTCCTTATTGCAATATATTTTTTGAAGGTTGAGATGTGAATATATGCATGAAGTGAAGAAAATAGCTAATTTAGTGAAGAAGGAAGACTTGTGAGTACAGAGATCTGGAATTGTGATCTTGTGTAGTAGAGAGTGTAGTTTTGGCATAGTGTGAAGGAGGTAATATATTTCATATTATTCTATTGAATAATTCTAAGATCTTTTGGACAGTGGGTTCAGAGATCTTGCCTTGAAGCTGTTTGGGCAGTGGGTCCTTCTATCTTCCATAAACTCTTAACTGGGTTAGAATCTTTTAACAGAGATTCAAAATCTCCTAATAGGGATTTATATGTACTGAATGTATTTCATAAGACTCCTAATAAGGTCCATCCTCTAACAAGTAACTTTGATATTAGTGCATCATTCCCACTGGGGTTTGTTCTTTTCAAGAGGTTCCCTAGTCAACATATCTTATGTTATTGTGCAATTGTGTATGGTTATCTTTCTATGGTTGATTACTACATTAATTATATTGTTTAAAGTAGTTGAATGGTTAAATTATCAGATAACTGATTCACCCTCCCCCTCTCAGTTATCTTGGGGATCTCTACTTTCTAACATGGTCTATGGTATCCTAATTCAGAAAATGTTGAGCTTCATTTGTACACTGATGCAGATTGGGTAGGATGTGTTAATGACTGAAAGAGTATATCAGGTGGAGTAGTGTTTCTTGATAATAGACTTGTCACTTGGACAAGAAAGAAACAAAATTATATTTCTCAGTCAACAATAGAAGCAGAGTATGTTGCAGCAGCCTTGAATTTTTCTGACATTGTGTGGATCAAGTAGATGATAAAATATTTTGGAATTAAGATTGACTATCCTATTGTTATTCACTATTATAACACTAGCACTATCAATATGTCAAAGAACCCTATGATGCATGCAAAGACAAAGCACATTGAGATCAAGTATCACTTCCTAAGATAGAAAGTGGAAGAGAAAGAAGTTAAACTGGACTATGTGAATACTAAAGATCAGTTGGAAAACATATTCACAAATCCCTTGCCTAAGGATACTTTTGAGTATCTCAGGGAGAATTTGGGAGTAATTCCCTTCCCTGATTCTTCTTAGAAGAAAGAAGGAAAGGCATCAGTCCTCAGGGACTGATGGAAGGTTGACTAATCTACCTTAGGAGTAGAACCAGTGCTTAAAATGAATGGCACCCTTTGCCATTGATTTCAAAGGGGAAGTAATATATAGAGTCATGAAAAGGAGAAATATACTTAGGGGGAGCAGTATTCAGTTGTGACAACAGTTCAGTTGAGGAAATGGAGAATGTTAGAAAATATTGTAGAAGATGAAGGATTCATCTTTTGGGGAGTTTTGAAGAGGAAATGGATAATGTTATAAAAGAAATGTTCATTTGGGTTGGTGGTGGTTTTTCATTCCACATGTTGCCATCAATACCAAAGGGGGAGATTGTTGGAGATTTGCCAGCATGCCAGTACTGACTTTATGTTTTTCATTGATGAAAACATATGGAAAGTAGCATGCATGGAAGTATTATGAGGTAAGCTTTTAGTATAAGATGCATGGACATGATATCAGCATGATATCATGGGCCTCGAGGTTAACTATTTGTACATACAATTATATAGCAGCTTGTGTAAGTAGTGTTCCTGATAGAGTAACAGGTAGTGTTCTATGTATGGTTGTTCGTACAGTTATCATGAAGCCTTGTGTGCTTGGATATATGTTCAAGACATGTCAATGATGTTAAATTCATGGAAACATGGTCTGATGATGAACACAAGTAAAGTTATACAGTCACTATTTGCTAGTAGTAGTTTCCTATGTTTGTTTAGCAGAGGCGACAAAGATTTTATTGGTTCTTAAGTTGTACCTATCTTCAGGGTATATGCCCTTGGAGTTAAGCTTAGAGATGAGTTATTCATGTTTGGTTAAGATAACATGAGTTAATTCATCTTATGGAGAAAGATCTAGTTGTTTTGGTAGAGCCGACAGTGTGTAGTGTCCGTCTACATTTATCTTATTAAGACAGGTCCCAGAATATGTTGCATGCATAATAGAGCTGACAAAATGTTTGTTGGATTTTATTATAGTTTCTCTAATATGATTTCAAGATGGTTATAATAGGATAACTTGATTATATCATTTAGAGGAATGATATTTATCGACATTCATTTGTGATTGCTTGAGTGTGGTTCATGGTTGATTAAGTAGAGAAGAGTAGAGTGTGCGAGATGTAGAACCATCAGAAGAAGGTCTATGTGACCAAGTAGAGTATTTGTGCTATACATTGGAACTAATCTAGACATTAGGTCAAAGCACAGTTCACCAAGATCCAAATATAGTGTGTATCTATTATTCAAAAGGTTGTAGACTTCACCCCTTTGAGCAGTGAGCTCTCAGGCAATGTGTCCTCTCCCCTAATAGGGAAAATTGTAAAAGACTCCTAATAGGGTCTGACCCTTAACTAGGTCTCCTATACTTAATATATTGTAAAGCTACTCCTAATAGGGTAAAGGATCTGCTAGTGAGGATCATTATACACTAGTACAAAATATTAGTGGGTATCAAGTCCCACCGAGGTTTTTACATATTTGGGTTTCCCCGTAACTAAAATATTGGTGTTGTGTTCATGTGTTCTTTCATTGTGTTTATGCTTTATGTTTAAGTATACTTAATTGGATAAAGAATTGAAACTTGTAGATAACTAATTCACCCCCCTTCCCCTCTCAATTATCTCTTGGGACTATTCCTAACACTTTTCCTATTTGGATCTCCTTTCTGCTCATTTGTCTTCTTCAAACTCTTCCTTTCTATCTGATCAACACACACTCTTCATCTCAACACATTCCTTCACTTCACTCACATTTTTCTTCAATGTTGTTATGCTTGTTGTGATGAACTACAACTGATTGAATATCTCAATGAACTAAAGAAATAATTAATAGAGATCACCAAGTACTAGATTGATATGTAAGATGATTAAATCAATCAATATATTGTCATTGATGTCAATTAGTCTTGACAATACATATCATGTTAGTCACAAACATCTGAACATCTCTCAGAGAAAGAAAAGATGAAGAACTAAGATATCTACATGAGAAAAAGATGGATATGATAGATAAGGATAAGGAAAACATTGGGTAACTTATTGAGGAGTCTATGGCTTTATATTTTTCACTTGATTATGTTGCATTAATCTTTTCTGAAGAAGAGAACTGAAATTGAACAAGAAAATGTGTCGGTAATTGAAGATTTTTTTATACATCGAGCCAGTGCGATGTATACCGATCAACAGTATCAACTAAGCTAGTATAACTAGTTATCACCAACACATTCCTATGTTAACTGAATGTGGATGAAAACATTAAATGCTAAGAATAGTTGATTGAATTTCATGAGTTGGATATTGTTATGATTTAGAGGTTGAGGATTAAGGTTTTTATGAGATCCATGGGTGACATAATTTAGAGAAGATCTAAAGGATGAGATTGAAACATGTTAATGACACATCTATCGAGGAAGGTTTAAAAGGAAAAATGGATGAAGGAGATTAAGTGGAAAAATCTAATGGCTGAAATGAAAATGGTTTACTTGTCTATATAAGAGAAATGAGTTTCATTGTTGAAACTATGTAGGAGGAAGATGACTGCAGAGATATAATGTGAAGACTATTCATGGATGCCTAATTAGTCTGGTTATTGAAAGAACTGAACTAAAAAGTTAACTGAGTGTCAAAGAACTATTTATAGAGGGACAATATGTTAGGAATAGTCCCAAGAGATAACTAAGAGGGGGAGGGGGTGAATCAGTTATCTACAAGTTTCAATTCTTTATCCAATTAAGTATACTTAAACATAAAGCATAAACACAATGAAAGAACACATGAACACAACACTAATATTTTGGTTACAGGGAAACCCAAATAAGTAAAAACCCTAGTGGGAGTTGATACCCACTAATATTATGTACTAGTGTATAATGATCCTTGTTAGAAGATCCTTTACCCTGTTAGGAGTAGCTTTACAATATATAAAGTATAGTAGACCTATTCAAGGATCAGACCCTGTTAGGATTCTTTTAAAATTGTCTCTGTTAGGGGAGAGGATGCACTGTCTGAGACCTCACTGCTCAAAGGGATGAAGGCTACAACTTCTGAAAAAGAGATACACATTGTAGCTAGATCTTGGTGAAATACACTTTGACCTGCTATTTGGATCAGTTCCAAAGAATAGAAAAAATACTTTACTTGGTCACGTAGACCTTCTTTTGATGGCTCAATAGTTCACACACTTTGCTCTGCTCTACTTAATCAACCATGAACCACACTCAAGCAATCACAAATGACTGCCTATAAGTATCTTTCCTCTAAATGATATAATCAAGTTATCCTATTAGAACCACCTTGAAATCATAATAGAGAAACCATAATAAACTCCAAAAAACATTTTGTTGGCTCTACTATGCATGCAACAAATTCTAGGACCTGTCTTAATAAGATAAATGTAGATGCACGCTACACACTGTTGGCTCTACCAAAACAACTGGATCTTTCTCCACAAGATTAATTAACTCATGCACTCTTAAATAAACATCAATAACTCATATCTAAGCTTAATTCTAAGGGCACATACCCAAAAGATAGGTGCAACTCAATAACCAATAAAATCTTTGTCGGCTCAACTAAACAAACACAGGAAACTGCTACTGGCAAATAGTGACTACATAACTTTACTTGCATTCATCATCAGACCATGTATCCATGAAATTAACATCAATGACATGTGTTCAACATATATCCAAGCACACAAGGCTCCATGATAACTATATGGACAACCGAACACATAACACTATCTATTACTCTGTCAGGAACACTGTTGACACAAGCTGCTATATAACTGTCTGTACTAACAATTAACCTCTGGACCCATGATATCATGTTGATATCATGTCCATGCATCATATAATAAAATATTACTATATAATATTTCCATCCATGCTACTTTCCATATGTTTTCATCAATAACAAACATATAGTCAGTACTAGCCTGCTGGCAAATCTTTAACAATCTCCCTGTTTGGCATTGATGGCAACATGTGGAATGAAAAACCACCACCAACCCAAATGAACATTTATTCTATAACAATCTCCATTTCCTCTTCAAAACTCCCCCAAAGATGAATCCTCCATCTACTACAATATTTTCCAACATTCTCCATTTCCTCAACTGAACTGCTGTCACAATTTAATACTACTCCCCCTAAGTATATTACTCCTATTTTTCATGACTCTGTATACTACTCCCCCTTTGACATCAATGGAAAAGGGAACCATTCATTTTTAGAATTGGTACTACTCATGAGGTAGAGTAGTCAACCTCCCATCAGTCCCTGAGGAATGATGCTTTTCCTTCTTTCTTCTAAGTAGAATCAAGGAAGGGAGTTACTCCCAACTTCTCCCTAAGATACTCAAAAGTATCCTTAGGCAAGGGCTTTGTGAATATGTCTACCAATTGATCTTTAGTATTCACATAGTCCAACTTGACTTCTTTCTCTACCACTTTCTTTCTTAGGAAGTGATACTTGATCTCAATGTTCTTTGTCTTTGCATGCATCACAAGGTTCTTTGACATATTGATAGTGCTAGTGTTATCATAGTGTATAACAATAGTATAATCAATCTGAATTCATAAATCTTTTATCATCTATTTGATCCAAAAAATTGTATAATAATTCAAGGCTACTGCAACATACTCCTCTTTTGTTGTTGACTGAGAAATACAATTTTGTTTCTTGCTTGTCCAAGTGACAAGTCTATCACCAAGAAACACTTCTCCTGATGTACTCTTTCTATCATCAACACATCCTGCCCAATCTACATCAGTGTACACATGAAGCTCAACATTTTTTGAATTAGGATACCATAAACCATAGTATATAGTGCCTTGTAAGTATCTAAATATCCTTTTTACTATGATGAGGTGACTTTGTTTAGGCTCTGCTAAAAATCTTCCAACTATGCCAACTACATTGGAAATATCAGGTCTAGTCTGAGTAAGATAGATAAGTTTGCCAATCATAGACTTGTACAATGTTATATCAACTGCTAGTGAGTCATCTTCCTTTGTAAGCTTGCATCTAGTAATCATAGGTGTCCCTACTGGCTTTCAATCATCCATCTTGAATTTCTTTAATATTTCTTTCACATAGTTAGACTGATTAATGAAAATACCTTTCTCTATCTGCTACACGTTCAATCCTAAAATGTAGTCTATAGGACCAATCATACTCATCTCAAATTCACTCTACATCTCTTTAGAAAATTTACTAGTAAGTTTTTCATTACCTCCAAAGATAATGTCATCAACAAATATGGCTACAAGTAACAAACCTTAAGATGTCTCTTTGATGAATAGATTACAATCTACTACTCCTTTCTTGAATCTAATCTTTGTTACATATCCATCTAGTCTTTCATACCATGCTCTAGGGGCTTGCTTAAGTCCATAGAGGGCTTTCTTCAATCTACATACCATATCAAGTTTTTTTGATAAGGTGAATCCTTCTGGTTGCTCAATGTATACTTCTTCTTTCAAATCTCCATTCCAGAATGCTGACTTGACATCCATCTAATAAACTTTGAAGTTTTTAACTATAGCATAAGCTAGAACCAACTTAATAGATTTTAATCTGCTTATAGGTTCAAATGTGTTTGAATAGTCAATGCCTTCTCTTTACGCATATCCTTTACATACTAACCTTGCTTTGTTTCTTACTACTGTACCATCTTCATTCATCTTATTTCTGAATATCCATTTTGTACCAATCACATTCTTATCACTAGGTCTTGGGACCAGTTCCCAAGTGTCATTCTTAATCATTTGATGAAGTTCTTCTTTCATAGCATCATTCCAATCTGAATCCTTACAAGCATCTTCAACACTTAAAGGTTCAATCTAAGATAGTAAACATACCGCATCACTACTAGCTAAGTTCTTTTCTTGTGATCTTGTTAAGACTTTGCTTCTCTAATCTCCAATGATGTCTTTCTTGGAATGGTTTCTAGATGTAAACTTTGGAGCTTTAGTTGATGTAGACTCATCAAACTTAGGAGTTTCTTCTTCACTTGTCTCAGGGTCATTGAATAATAGATGAATGTTGTCAAACATTTCTTCAATAACTGTCTCACTAGTAGAGGGTCTGGGTTCTTCTTCAATCATGGGTGAGTAATCATGATATCTTTCTTGAACCATAGAATTTTCATCATTCTTAACATGAGCACTCTCAATGATCTTTTTCAATCTTAAATTGAAATATTTATAAGCTTTACTTTTGGTAGAGTAACCAAGGAAAATATCTTCATCACTTGCATCAAACTTGCCTATTGGTTCATCCCTCTTGATGTAGGAATTGCTTCCAAAGATTATGAAGTATTTTACTATGGGAACATTACCAAACCATAGTTCATATGGTGTTTTGTTAGCGCCAGGCCTTACTTGAATTCTATTAATTGTGTAGACTTTTGTATTGACCGCATCTCTCCAATAGGTGTGTGCAACTTTTCCTTCTATCATGATGGTGCACATTTTATCAAGACTGATCCTATTCCTTGGTGCAGGAGCACCTACTCCTACTCTAGATTCTTATGAGTTCTAGGATCTCACTCTTAGGTCCTTGAGACCCCTAGTCATGCTTAGGTTAGGAATTAGTATTGAGATCTCATTGTAAGGCCATAGTTCCAAGTTGGCATTTTAGGAGCCCTTGGTCTAACTACTAGTCATTTTTTATCCAATACCCTAGGAATAGGTAGTTTTAATTTTTTCTATGTTTGGATCCATTAGGGATCATCAAATTAAGGATAAGACCAATTTTGGTCATTAGAATAGCAAATTGTCAAAATTGCTCAAAAGTTGTCAAACAACTTTAGAGCAACTTTAAAAAGTTGTCAAAAAGTTGTAAAAGACCCTCCCAAATGGATAATTGGTTTAAACCTCACTTTTAACCATTGGGATCATCCTATAAAATCCCTCACATGCAGGTGATAGCATACACAACTTGTAATTGGCATTTTTATCAATAAAAACCATCTATTCTCTGCAAAATCTGAGTTTCAGAGCATTGTACGGACACGTACGGATGTGAGAGTATGAAATAGTGATTCAAAATGTTCTAGAATTGAGTCATCCTTCATCTTCACTTTGTCTCATGCACTGATCAGCCCTGGTGTGAAATTTATTCCATTTTTAGTGACGGGCCCTAGGATTGAGGCTTAAAATCAGGATTGGAGATAGGGCCTGATTGTTTAGGCACATTCCACCATGGGAAATTGATGCCCCTTGGTGGAATACAAGTATTCTCAATTTATTTTCATATTATGTAGGTGAGGAGAGTGGATTTTCATGGAGTTGGTCTTGCCACCATAACCTAGGTGGACATCTCTATGTGTGCATCGGTTAGGAAACTAGGACAGTCCTCCTAGATTTTGGTTGAGGGTTCTTCAGGACCTATAAACTTGAATTCTCACTCTTTTTATACATATGAACATGCTCCCACATCTATTTTTTGCATTGGCATAGGGAAAAGAGTACCTATAGTTTATTTGGAGCCCTATTTAGGCCTAATAACTGGTCTAAATGTTGTAACATCAGAGCTTTCCCCTCAATTCTACTCCTTGGTGTTCAAGTATGTTTAGTAAAACCTAAAAGGGTATCATAATCCTCAACCCATTCATTATCTAACTTGGGAACATTCAAAGTTATGTTTAGATTTCCTTCTAGGAAGGGCTACAAGCAGGTTTCTAGGATTGTGCACTAGCATAGTCTTGTGTGTTGTTCAATGGTGAAAGAACCATTGGAACTAATGAAATAAGACCTAAATGGGCTAGAGAAATGTTCATTAGCCACCTTTGGTCTTAGTATTCAGTTCATAGGGTTTGAATCCATATTTCTTTGAAAAAAACCTCTTAGTAATTCATTGATTATTGGTGCTTGGGACTTTGGCAGACCTAGTGATTAGGTTATTTTGTCTTGTAGGGTTGTGATAACCTTAAAAAAGTCCTATTTTGATACTTGTGATAAGTATATTGGCACTAGACCTTGCACCTTGTGTGTTGAGGAGTTCAAACTTCACCTAATTGCTCACTATTTGAAGGCTTCTGTTGACCACTGCTGCATCATTCCTTCTCTCTACAATCCCATTCTACTGAGGTGTTGTAGGTACACTTAATTGTCTCTTTATTCCATGATCTTTGTATTACTCATAAAATCTATCAGAGGTGAATTATCCTCCTCTATCCAATATCAAACATTTTATCTTTAATCTAGATTCACTCTCAATCTTAGCTTTGAATATTTTGAACTTATCAAATGCTTATGACTTATCTTTCAATAATTCAACCCACATCATCCTAGTATAATCATCAACAAACAAAATTAAATACCTTTCACCATGGTATGATCTTGTTTGAGTTGGACCACATAGGTCTATATGAATTAGATCCAACTTGTTCTCTGCTGAATTGTGCTTGCTCCTAAATGAATTCCTCACATGCTTTCCCATCAAACATTCCTTGCATATATTATTAACTGGCTTTGCTATGTTAGGTAGATCTCTTACTGCCTTAACAATTCGTATCTTTACTATGTTATGAAAATTGATATGACATAGTCTTTTATGCCACAACCAACTGTCATCAACTTTAGTAACAAAACAACTTGGTTTTGAATTGAGTTGGAAAACATTACCTCTTGTCTTTGAGCCTGATGCAATCATAACACCATCCTTGTTGTTAATGATGCATTTGTCATCTTTGAACTCCAACTGATATCCTTTTCCAAGTAATTGTCCAACACTGAGAAGGTTATGTTTCAAACCATCAACATAGAGAACATCATCAGTACTAATCTTACCATCCAAGGTGATGGCTCCTCTACCAACTATTGGTTTAGGAGTTTTGTCTTTAAATCTAACCACACCTCCATTTTATTTGTCCATATGAATAAATCTTCCTTTATTACCTATCATTTGATGCGAACAACCACTATCTATAATCCAATTTTTCCTTATATCTGCTTGGGAAATCAATGCAAGCTCTTGTTTCTCTTTCACTTCTTTATGTTTTGTCTTATTATTCATCTTGTCTAAAATTGCAAGGAATCCAATTTCATCTTCACCTGATTCTTCATCTGAAACTCCATCTCTAGCAAAGTAAAATTCCTTAGCGTACTTAGGTTTGTAATCCTTTTTGAACTTTCTATCTCTAGTAGGATTCTTAGATGTAAAGTGACCATTCTTATTACATGAAAAGCACTTAAATGGAAATTGACCTTCATATTTTCCTTTTCCTTTCTTTCTCTTTTGGCAATCATAGCAATAAAATCATCTAAAGTTTTCTCTTCATCATCATCATCAAAATTACTAGGAGTGTTTGCAGATTTCTTACCATGAACTGTTGGTTTGAAGGCTATCTCACTTTTAGGTTCTATCTTCAATCTTGAAATCTTAAAAGCTGAGATTTTGCTGATCAAGGTCTCTCTCTTAAAATTAGATGTAAGATGCATGGTTTCATCAAGGATGTTGATCTTGCTTTCATATTCTAGAGTGAGAGTAGTCATCAAATTTTCCATAATATCTTCCTCTGAGATCTCTCCACCATTGTTCCTAATTCCAGCAACTGCTTCATTGATCCTTTGATTATAAGATCTGATGTTTTCTTTAGGCAGCATCTCTAATGCATTGTATCTTTTCTTCCAAGTTTTTTTGAGTGCATCCTTTTCTTGTTTGTCTCCATCAAATATGTCTACTAGGTACTTCCATATCTTGTGGGTGGTGTCTACCTTCTTTATCTCTGAAAACTCACTATTAGAAAGAGCATTGATAAGGGCTTCTTTGGCAATAGCATTCTGATGAAACAATGCCTTTTTTTGTTTCAGTAGCATCATCCTATCCAAGGTCTTCTAGGGTAGGGATCTTATTTGATTTGATAGTTACATTAAAAACTTCAAAACCAATGCACTGAAGATGAGTCACCATCTTGTTCTTCCAATCAAGATAATTCTCTCCATCGAACTTATGACTCTCTTTCCTAAAATATGCCATTTGATCAACCTCAAGTTGTTAAACTTTCTCTCCAAGGCACTTGGCTCTGATACCAATTGTTAGGAATAGTCCCAAGAGATAAATGAGAGGGTGGGGGGGTGAATTAGTTATCTGCAATTTTCAATTATTTATCCAATTATGTATACTTAAATATAAAGTGTAAACACAATCAAAGAACACATGAACACAACATGAATATTTTGGTTACGGGGAAACCCAAATAGGTAAAAACCTGGTGGGACTTGATACCCACTAATATTCTATACTAGTGTATTATGATCCTTGTTAGAAGATCCTTTACCCTATTAGGAGTAGCTTTACAATATATTAATTACAATAGACCTGGTTAAGGGCCGAACCTTGTTAGGAGTCTTTTACAATTGTCCTTGTTAGGGGAGAGGATGCACTATCTGAGAGCTCACTGATCAAAGGGGCAAAGGCTACAACCTTTTGAATAAAAGATACACACTATATCTAGATCTTGGTGAATTGCTCTTTGACATGTTGTTTGGATCAGTTCCAATGAATAGCACAAATACTTTACTTGGTCACATAGAACTTATTTTGATGGCTCAACACTTCACACACTCTACTCTACTCTACTTAATCAACCATGAACCACACTCAAGCAATCACAAATGATTGCCTATAAGTATCTTTCCTCTAAATGATATAATCAAATTGGCCTATTAGAACCACCTTGAAATCATAATAGAGAAACCATAACAAACTCCAATAAACATTATGTCGGCTCTACTATGCACGCAACATATTCTACGACCTATCTTAATAATATAAATGTAGATTCATGCTACACACTGTCGGCTCTACCAAAATAACTAGATCTTTCTCCACAAGCTGAATTTGTTAGAAAGTAAAGTCCACCAAGATAGTTGAGAGGGGGGGGGGCGGGGGTGAATCAGTTATCTGATAATTATAAATTTTATCAACTTCAATATAATTTAACCATGTAAGCAATATAATTACCAACCATAGAAATATATTCATACACAATAACACAATGACACAAGATATGTTGACTAGGGAACCTCTTGATCAAAGAGTAAACCCCGGGGGGAATGATGCCAACAAAAGATGCACTAATATGAATATTCATTGTGAAATGATGGACTCTATTAGGAGTCTTATGAAATACATTTAGTACATATGAATCCCGATTAGGAGATTTTGAATCCCTATTAAAAGATTCTAACCTTGTTAGGAGTTATGGAAGACAAAAGGACCCACTGCCCAAATAGCTTGAATGGAAACATCATAAACACATTGTCCAACTAACCTTAAGATTATTCAATAAAATAATATCAAATATGTTACCTCCTTTTTCACTATGCCAAACTGCACTTACTACTACACCAGATCTCAATTTTAGATCTTTGTACTTCACATGTCTTCCTTCACAATTTCACATTCACAACTGCATTAGCTCTTTTCTTCACTTCATACATATATTCACATTAAACTATATCCTCATCATCATTAAAAAAAGGAAACACATTCCTTCCTTTATACCACACTCAAGTAATTACAATTGAGTCAGCACACAATTACAAAATAAAAGTTTCTACACGCTACATCAAAATTACACAAAACTGTCAACTTCCAAATACAATAATTCTCCACTTATGTGACTTCAAAGTTTGCACTATCATCCATGTCACTATGAATGTGTCTTTAACTTCCCTTTAACTACACAAAACTAGATTCCATCCCGATTAGGAGATATTATTCAATTTCCACAAACCGCTACTCAGGAACACTGCCTGAATACTGCTTCCAACAAAATGCTCATAACTTCCATGAATAAATGAATTATTGTTTGTGCTCTTAACCATCAACATATAAAATATCAAAGAGTATATCCTCAACATTGCATAGCTCCAACTAAAATATACCATGTGCGCTAATCAAAATGTTGTCTTCTTCTCTGCAAGTCTCCAGAAAATCACTGTGTTGACATCAATGACAATCATAGTCATGAATGCAACAAAAAATACTATAGAATGACTACCAAACATTTAGCATTCATTCCTAACAATCTTCCCCATTGGCATTGATGGCAACATAGATGAAAAACATCCAATGTTCCAAAAATCTAATACTGCAACACTATTGCTCTGACAAATATTTTTGAATCCTCTTCATCAATTAAATCTTGCTTCATTTTCCTATTCAGTTCTCTTCAATAGATGGTACAAATGGTTTTTCATGTACACTTATCCCCTATTGACATCAATGACAAAAATTTCATCATTATGTCAACAACTCCAATGTTAAAAGACACTTCAAAAAAATACATTCACTAGAGTCCTCATGACTCCGCTCAGATACACATACTCTCCAATAGAGGAAGTACCAACATCTAGTCCAGAAGAAGGATTAAGCTCATATACCACTAGATGGATGCAACCAACTACATCATTACTCAAAATTAGGCTGGGGAATAACCCCAAGCATACCTCTCAGATACTCAAATGTATCCTTAGGTAAAGGCTTTGTAAATATGTCTGCTATCTGCTCCTTTGTGCTTATGTACTCCAGTCTTACTTCATTCTCAAAAACTTTCTCTCTTAGTACATGATACTTGATCTTTATATGCTTTGTCTTAGAATGTAATACAGGATTCTTAGACATACTAACTATGTTGGTGTTGTCACAATGTATGACAATGGGCTCAACAAACTTTATTCCAATATCCTTCAGCATTTGCTTCATCCAAATTATCTGGTTACAATTGTTTGTTGTTGCTGCATACTCTGCTTTTGCTATGCTTTGTGAGTTACAATTCTACTTCTTTCTTAGCCAAGAAACCAATCTTCCTCCAAGGAAAAAGGCTCCACCACTGGTGCTTTTCTTATCATCAACACTACCTCCCCAATCAGCATCTGTATATGCACATAGGGTAAAATCATCATATTTTTCATACCACAATCCATAGTCCATTAGGCCTGTTAGATATCTCAGTATCCTCTTTACTGTTGCATAATGTGATTATCTAGGTTCAGCTTGAAATCTTGCTACAATTCTAACTGAATGTGCTATATCAGGTCTTTTATGTGTCAAGTACTACAATCCTCCAATCATAGATCTATATTTCTTCTATTCAACTGTCGATGTTTCATCTGTGCTAGATAGTTTATGTCTAGTTACCATAGGTGATCCAACTGGTTTACAGTTCTCCATGCCAAATATTTTCAACAAGTCATTCAAGTATTTTGTCTGACTTACAAAGATACCATCATTATTTTGTGTTATCTGTAATCCCAAAAAGTATTTCATTTCACCAATCATACTCATTTCAAATTCAGTCTTCATTTCATCAGCAAATTTGTCACTAGCTTCATCTTATCCTCCAAAAATAATGTCATCAACAAAAATAACTATAATCAAGAAACCATTTTTAATTTCTTTTGTGTACAGATTGCTATCAGTTGTTCCTTTTGTTAATCCCAATTTTAACAAATACTTATCTAGTCTTGCATACCAAGTTCTTGGCACTTGCTTTAGTCCATATAATGCTTTCTTCAGTTTACATACCATGTCTCCTTCTTGAGTCAAAGGAAAACCTTTAGACTAGTCAATGTAGACTTCTTCTTCCAATTCTCCATTTAGAAATGTGGACTTCACATCCATCTGATATACTTTGAATTTCTTAAAAGCTGCATAGGCCAAAAACATTCTTACTACTTCAATTCTTGCTATTGGTGCAAAAGTTTCTTCATAGTCAATTCCTTCTTGTTGTGAGTATCCCTTACATACCAATCTTGCTTTGTTTCTTACTACTCCTTGTTCATTCATCTTGTTTCTAAATACTCATTTAGTTCCAATAACATTATTGTCTTTAGGTCTAGGGACCAATTCCCATGTCTTTTTCTTTTCAATCTGATCTAGTTCCTCTTTCATAGCATTAATCCAATGTTAATCTTCACAAGCTTCACTAGTAGATTTAGGTTCAATTTGAGAAACCAAACATAATTGTTCTTGTACCTTATTTTGAGTCAGAACTCCTCTTTTAATGCTTCCAATAATTTTCTCAAAAGGGTGATTTCTTGATAGGCTCTTGTTAGGTGTCACTATCTCAAATCTTTCTTCAAGTGTTAGTTCTTCAATGACTTCACTGTGACTTTCATTCACCAAATCACTGCCATTCTCATAGAATAGTTCAGTAGTCTCAATGTTAGGCTTAGGATGAGCTTCTTCATCTAATTCATAATCAAGCATTCTTTCTTGAATTTTGAACTTTTCATCAACTTTAACAACATTTAACCATGTAAGCAGTATAATTGCCAACCATAAAAAGATATTCAAACATAATAACACAATGACACAAGATATGTTGACTAGGGAACCAATTGTTAGAAAGTAAAGTCCACCAAGATAACTGAGAGGGAGGGGGGGGGGGTGAATTAGTTATCTGATAAATATAACTTTTATCAACTTCAACATTTTCACTCTCAACAATAGTTTTAGTTCTCTTATTGTAACATCTATATGCTTTGCTCTTCAAAGAATATCCAAGAAAAATACCTTCATCACTTCTAGGATCAAATTTTCCAATATCATCATCTCTCTTTATATAACATTTGCTTCCAAAAATTATAAAATACTTAACTGAGGGTACATGTCCAAACCATAATTTATAGGGTGTCTTGTCTATGTTTGTTCTTATTTGTACTACATTCATTGTATACACTATTGTGTTCACTGCTTCTCTCTAGAATATCTTCACCAAATCATTCTCAAATAACATAGCTCTTGCTACTTCAGTCACTGATCTATTTCTTCTTTCTACAATACCATTTTGTTTAGGTGTTCTAGGGGTTGAAAATTGTCTCTTAATACCATTCACTTCACAAAAGGTGTTAAAATCTCTAGAAGTAAATTCTCCACCTCTATCAGATCTCAAACATTTAATATTCATTCTAGATTCATTCTCAAATTTATTCTTAATGATCTTAAACTTATCAAATGCTTTAGGATTTTCTTTAAGAAAGACAATCCACATCATTCTTGTAAAATCATCAACAAGAATCATAAAATACCTTTCTCCATAGAATCCTCTAGTCCTGGTAGGACCACTCAAGTCTGTATGAACAATCTCCAACTTCTCTGTAGATGTGAACTTCTTACTATGAAATGAACTTCTCTTCTACTTAGCCATCACACATTCTTTGCAAATCATGTTAGTAGGCTTCATAATTTTAGGCAAATCCCTTACTGCAAGTGTAGTACTCACTTTCACAATGTTATCAAAATTTATGTGACAAAACCTTCTATGCCATAACTAGCTATCATGAATCTTAGTAATCAAACATGTCATCTCAGTGGGATTCAACTAAAATACATTACCTCTGGTTCTAGATCTAGTTCCAATCAGATTTCCATCTTTATCCTTTATCACACAAGTTTTCTCAGTAAACAAAACTTGATATCCCTTATCAACTAACTATCCAACACTCAAAAGATTATGTTTCAATCCATCCACAAAGTAAACATCATCAATATTAGTCTTTCCATCAAGAGTAATAGATCCTATACCTTTAATCAAACAAGGTGCATTGTTTCCAACTCTAACAACTCCTCCATCATAATTGTTAAACTTTATGAACTTTTTCATGTCTCTAGTCATATGATGTGAACAACTACTTTCTATAATCAAATTAGCTTTCTTTTCAACTTGGGAAAGTAAGGCTTTTTCTTCCTTAACATCAGTTTTAGGATTCTCTTCTTTAATTGCTACAAATCCTATGTCATCATTATTCTCAGTGTCACTTTCACTTAGAGTTCTTTCTATACTAGTTTCAAGGTCTTAATCATTAGCATAATAACATCCCTTAGATCTTCTAGGCTTGAAATTTTTTCTGTACTTTTTAAATCTCTTAGGACATTTAGATGCAAAATGACCATATTCTTGACAAGTCCAGCATTTAAAGATTTTCATACCATCTGGTTCTCTTTTCACAAGCAAGGAAATACCTTCTTCAACCTTTCTACCTTCTTCATTTATAGATCTCCTGCTGCTAGCATAATCTCCACTCACACTGATGCTTCTTGACAAAGTAGGGCAAACACTAAGAGCACTGAATGATGTCTCCATTCTAGGTAAGTCCCCTGATAACCTCAGGTTCATTTCTGCTGCTTCCAATCTTCCAAGAAGAGTCTCTCTTATAAATTTCATAGTACAAGGTATAACTTGTTCAATCATCTATGTTGTCTACTTAAATACAGGAGTCAATGTCCTTAGAATTTTCCATATCACTTCATTCTCTATCTTTGTTCCTCCACAAGATTTTATCCCTGCAACAATTTCTGACATTCTACCAATATAGCTTCTAACAGATTCATCTTCCATCATTCTTATATCTTCAAATGCACATATCCAATTATGTAATCTAACTTTCTTTGCATGTTCATCACCTTGAAAAGTAGAGTGTAAAGATTTCCAAATTTCATGAGATTTTTTAAAACATTTTACTTGACTATACTCATTCTCTGGAAGTGCTGTCAAAAGTGCTTCTCTTGCAAGTATGTTACACATGAATAGATCTCTCTCATTGCTAGTACATGTTTCAAGATTGTCTTCTTCAATGATAGTCTTATCATTCTTTGTAATCAACCAATAACCTAGTCCTAAACATAGTAGATGTGTCTTCATCTTTTACTTCTAGCTATCAAAATTTACTCCATCAAACTTAGGGATTTCTTTCCTAAAATTTGCCATGGATCTCCTTAAGCTATTAAACTTTTCTTTCAAGGACTTGGTGCTATGATACCAATTGTTAGAAAGTAAAGTCCACCAAGATAACTAAGATGGGGGGGTGAATCAATTATCTAATAATTATAACTTTTATCAACTTCAACAACATTTAACAATGTAAGCAATATAATTACCAACCATAGAAAGATATTCATACAAAATAACACAATGACACAAGATATGTTGACTAGGGAACCTCTTGATCAAAGAGTAAACCCTGGTGGGAATGGTGCCCACAAAATATGCACTAATATGAATATTCCTTGTGAAAGGATGGACTCTGTTAGGAGTCTTATGAAATACATTCAGTACATATGAATCTTGGTTAGGAGATTTTGAATCCCTGTTAAAAGATTCTAATCCTGTTAGGAGTTATGGAAGACAGAAGGACCCACTGCCCAAACAACTTCAATGGAAAGATCACTAAACACACTATCCAAATGACCTTAAGATTATTCAACATAATAATATCAAATATGTTACCTCCTTTCTCACTGTGCCAAACTGCACTTACTGCTACACTAGATCTCAATTTTAGATTTCTATACTTCGCATGTCTTCCTTCACAATTTCACTTTCAGAACTGCATTAGCTCTTTTCTTCACTTTATGCATATATTCACATTCAACCATATCCTCATCATCATTAAAAAAATGAAACATATTCCTTCCTTTATACCACACTCAAGTAATTACAATTGAGTTGGCACACAATTACAAAATAAAAGTTTCCACACGCTACATGAAAATTACACAAAACTGTCGGCTTCCAAATACAATAATTCTCCACTCGTACGACTTCAAAGTTTGTGCTATCATCCAAATCACTATGAATGTGTCTCTAAATTCCCTTTAACTATGCAAAAATAGATTCCATCCCTATTAGGAGATATCATCTGATTTCCACAAACCGCTATTCAAGAACATTGCCTGAATACTACTTCCACCAAAATGCTCATAACTTCCATGAATAAATGAATTACTATCTACGCTCTTAACCATCAACATATAACATATCAAATAGTATATCCTCAACATCACATACCTCCAACTACAATATGCCACATGTGCTAATCAAAACACTGTCTGCTTCTCTGCAAGTCTCTAGAGGATCACTTTGTTGACATCAATGACAATCATAGTCTTGAATGCAACAACAACTGCTATAGAATGAATGCCAAACATTCAACATTAATTCCTAACTAAATTAACTCATGCACTCTTAACTGAACATAAATACCTCATGTCTAAGCTTAATTCCAAGGGCACATACCCAAAAGATAGTGCAACTCAATAACCCATAAAATCTATGTCGGCTCTGCTGAACAAACACAGGAAACTGCTACTAGAAAATAGTGACTGCATAAATTTACTTGCATTCATCATCAGACCATGCATCCATGAACTTAACATAATTGACATGTCTTCAACATATATCCAACCGCACAAGGCTCCATGATAATTGTATGGACAACCATACACATAACACTGTCTATTACTCTATTAGGAATACTGCTGACAAAAGCTACTATATAACTATCTATACTAATAGTTAACATCTGCACCCATGATATCATGCTAATATCATGTCCATGCATCATATATTGAAAGATTACTATATAAGACTTCCACACATGCTACTTTCCATATGTTGTCATGAATGGCAAACATACAGTCAGTACTAGCCTGGTGGAAAATCTCCAACACAATAAGTTGATAAATATTGAAGAAGTGAATTTGATTATTAATCAAAGGATTTGTATAGGCTTAGCATAGATCTGAATATCTACAATTGAGTTGTATTTGAATCAGATCATACTGTATCATTTTAACCATTAATTCGAAAAATCTCTTAACCAAGTGGACTTAATAGTCTTATGTTCTACCCTATGTCATTCTGAGAATGTACATTGTTATCTTAATTAAATCTATTAGATTTCCACAATCCATGTATAATCCCAAATTAGTTTTTGGGTTTGATTGTGTAGAGTTTTGTTACCATCAACATTTCGGATCATACTACATGATCCATCATTAGGATTCTAGAGAGCAAGAAAAAGAAAAATGGCTCATGTAGTATGATCTGAAACGTTGATGGTAACAAAACTCTACACAATCGAACCCAAAAACTGATTTGGCATTGTTATCTTATTGACCCCATAGTGAATACTGGTCAAAATTTAACTGTTAGTGTTAAATCCTCTAACAAGGTCACACTTAACAGTGTGTTTGTAACCTTTAATAGGGTTGGCTCTTCACTGAGCTCACTTCAGAAGAGTGAATTATTTTGGGTTACCGGTCCTAGGTGGTTTTTCCCTTAACAGGGTTTCCACATTAAATCATTGTCTTATGTTTTATTTGTGATGATTTTTTTTTATCATACTTTAAGTACTACATACTTGATTCGGTCAGTAATCATAGTTAGCTATTTAACTACCAATCAGTAAAGTGAACAGACAGATTAATAATTTATGTTATCAAGCTGCATAATTTATTGGAAGTATTTGATAAGATACATATTTATATTTGGGACTATAGGATAACTGATCTAACTGATTCACCCCCCCCTCCCCCCCTCAGTTATTCTAACAATTGGTATCAGAGAATTAGTTTCTTGGAATAGATTTTTAAGGACTTCAATAGAAAGATTACAAGATGTATAAGAGGGAAGTGTCAAAGCTTAACAAAGAAGACTTTACTATATGGCAAAGCTGGATGAAACTTCACATATCTAGAATTGGAGATTCTTCTATAACTTTACTTAACAATGGCTACATACAACCTATTAGCAATTTGGATGAGTTGATTGCATAGATGTTGTCATTATGGCAACATATGATCCACATGAAGATCATGCAAGTCAGAGAGCAAGTATGACAGAGCGCATTGCAAATTTGTCTAACTTTGAGATAATAATTTTACCAATGTACCCAGACATAGTTTTTGTTTGCAATGTTGACTGGAGTGAGTTCAGTGCTTGCACACTTGAACATAGACTCTATGGTGACTAATGATGACCCATCTTAGAGTGAAAGTCTATATGACATGTATGAAATTAATTGTGATAGTTTTATTGAAGACAGTGTAAAGCCGACAGGACAGAATATGAAGACAGAACGAGTAAAGAGTTAAGGGATTATTTTGTTTATCAAAATAATGACTTAAAAATATAAAGGGATGAAATCCTTGATTTTTACTCTTGGATAAGGCTATTGCTATATATGTAAATTTAGTTGTAATTTTGAAGAAGCAGTAATTGTAACAAGCAGCAAGTAATTGTAGAAGTATGATGCAAAGTATATGAAGCATATGTAATAGCGATAGTGAAAGATCAGTGAAGAGATATTGATGCAAGCAGTAAAAGGTTATGTACCTTGACCTCTTTTGTAATCAATATATATTTTACATTACTTGTTTGGGAAGTGGGCTTAGTTGGTAATCACATTTTGTACTACCAACTCCTAACAGGGTTGAGGCTTCTAACAAGGCCTATAGTCCCTTAATCAGGACTGATACACTATATGTTTGTAATAGACTCCTAATAGGGTCAACATCATTCACAAGATACTTTTGATTAGTGGATCTTTGTGGGTACCATCCCCACTAGGGGTTTCCCTTGGCCAAGGTTTCCTTGAGAAAAAATAATGTGTTATGAGTTCTTTATTGTTATGCATATTGTTTAGTTTCTTATGTTATGCATGTATAAAGATAATCTGTTATATCCATAATTGGGAAAAAGATAAATTTTGTAGAATATTGATTCACCCCCCCCTCTTAGTATTCCCTATTTCTAGAAATTGGTATCAGAGCTTAGTTACTCAGAAAAGAATCATTCAAGGAAAGCCTAGTAGCTTGAGTAAGATCTCTATGGATATGGATCAACTACAAAAGAATCTTGAAGAAGCTCTTGAATAGATTGACTTGCTTACTATTGAAAAAGATACTTTGAAAAGAAAGTATGATGATGCAAAGAACCTTATTGAGAAACTTAAAAACAAATTGGAAGATCTTAAGATCTGAAAAGGAATCTGAAATTCTTATTGAAGATTGTGATCACAATATTGAAAAAGAAAATGAGATCCTTAAGGATGAATTAAAGATAGCAAATTTGAAGCTTAGTTTGAAAGATGGAAATGGAAAGAATGAAGCGAATCTAAAATCTGAGACTGAAAGTCTGAAAGTCAATTTGTAGTATGTTGAACTTGAGAAATACAATAAGATTGTGAAAGTGAACTGACTCAATCCAAACAACAACTTGAAAGGCTATGTTCAACTAGTGAGAAGATTGATGAACAAATATCCTATCAGAAACCATTCTATGATAAGACTGGTCTTGGATTCAACACTCTAAAAGAAAATGGTGAAATCAAGGAACTAGATCTGAAAGTATCTAAAAGCTTAGATGAGAAGAAGACCGATGAGATCAACAAATTTGAAGATACACCTAAAGAAGAAGAATCACCAAAGCTAGAGGAATCATTCAAAGGTAGATGTTTTTTTTGTAATACTATTGGTCATATGAAGAGAGATTCCACAAGTAAGCAATTTAAACCTCTTAATGGTTATTGTTATAATTGTCATGGTTTTGGACATAGAGCTATTGAATGTAGGAAACCTAAATTTATTGAGAATAATGATGGTAGTAGAATGTTTAGGAATACTAACAACGTAGATAAGAAACCTATTGAAGATATGAACAGAAGAAGTGGAGTAGTATGTTATAGATGCAACAAGATTGGACACATTGCTAGAAATTGTAGATCATAGATTAATCCACCTAGACCAAGATATGGAAAAAATGGAATTGTTTGTCAGATATGCAAAAAGATTGGACATACAACAAGGTTTTGTAGAATGAACAATGGAGTTTTTCATCCTAATACTAATCCTAGGAATCATGCAAGAAGAAATGAAGATGCAAGTAACAGACATAAAGGTTGTTGTAGCAATACAGATGAAATGAAGTTTGTTAAAAGCACAGATCAAGGAGACATATTCAACATTGAAGGTAATTAGAAAGGTAAAGTATCAAGTGGTAAGAATGAATCCTTACCTGGCCTATCTCAAAGTACTTAATTTATGTAAATTATAGTAGATTAGGAACTTAGATTAGTGTAGAAGTAGATTTATGATGAATTAAGTCTTGCGCAATTAATGGAAGGTACTTTGTGATATTATAATGCTATGGTTAAGAGTTCAAAGAAAAATATTATGTTTTGCGAGATCACAAGAAGTTTTAAGTTTTGCAGGATAGGAGAAACAAATTTTTGGAAAGAAGCGGCAAAAGAATTGAATGCGATGTCAGACCTAAGTGAGATTGAAGTTATAAAAGCTTATGATCGGTGTTATTTGATCATCAAAGAGTAGTTATTGGAAGCTTTTGGCAATGATTTGGTGAAGGATTTGAGCACCGAATCTCTGCAAGCCCTAAATTCACAAAATCGAGGTATTCTACTTGACAGATCTGTGAATCGATAAAAGGAATTTGAAGTAATCATGGATGTATCTTTAATTCATAATGTCAGAGATAAAAATAGACCTAGAATGAAGAGGGAACTAGTAGAACCCTTGGAAGAAGACCCTAAGTTAGCTTTATCATCCGTACCAGACGGAGTTTTGCATTTAGATAATGTAAGAAGTTAGCTTGGATGCAAGTTGGAAACTGTCAATGATAGCGATTTTACAAATGAGTATGAGAAGATTTACAACCAGGACATGTCATTGAAGGAAGAATATGATCATTTGAAAGATAATGAGACTGTTAAGTATGCATTATAGTATGAGTTTGATGATGAAGAATGCACTAAGATAATCCTTAGTAGAATTCATAATGGGAAGTTTTGGCTAGAAGATAGAGTGATAGACATTACAACTGATTTGATTCATGAAGTTGTCGGACTATCTAAATCTGGAGCTATTCTTTTAAATGAGAAGAACATCAGAAAAATAGTCATTGATAACACTAATTCATCCTATAATGGTAGAGGAATTGTAATTAGTAAGATTCAACAACATGATGTTAGATACTTATGCAAAATCCTAACAACTAATTTTTGTGCAAATTCAAGAGAGGATGACAAAGTGCCAGTTGATATGTGTGAAATTTTGAGAATTCAATTGTTTGAGAACTTGGAGAATATTAAGAAGACAAAGTATGCACAATTTAGATTTTCATCTTTGATCACTTACATGTTTTTTCATCTTTTGAGGAGATTTCCTTACACCATAGGAAATGATTGGAATGATGGAAAGACTATAATGGAAAGGATTAATGTAGTATACAGAAAGCATGTCATTGACAATGTTAATGATAGTGTAGTACTTGTTATTAAGACATTTTAGAATATTGTGTCTAGCAGATCAAGGATTCCATAGTCTCTTGTGGAGAAATACAAGAATGAAGCATGTTTTATGGTTGATACTGACTTTACATACATTGAAGTAGTTGAACCTAGAATTGAGTTCATAGACCCTCTTGACTATGAAATATCTCAAACTGAGATAGAAGAATATGTGAACAGGCTACTTAAGTGCAAGTTTGATACTCACAGTAACAAATTTTGAACTTTTGAAGAAAATTTCAACTCCGCAAAGGCTATACTTGAGGAGAAACAATCTAAGAAAAGAGTTGAGAGCACTATTAAGAAAATATTGAAGGATATAGGAATGACAGAGAGAGAATTCTTAGTGGCAAAGTAGACATCAGTAGCAATCAGAGATATTGGATAAAAAGAGATTTTGTCTGTACCTCCCTTATCATCTAGTGCAGTACTAGTTAAGGTGAAAGTAGAGGAACCCGAGAAGGAACAGGTAGTGAGAAAACCTACTAGATCTACCTTCTCCACACCAAGCAAGAGAGTGAAAGAAATTGCTACTGGACCTGGTAAGAGGCAAAAAACTTTGGTGCCACCAGTACCTAGGAAAATTGCAAAAATTAAAGAAGATGACACTTCTATCAAGAAGAAAGCATGGAAACCTAGAGTTGAGAGAGTGAATAAATAAATCATAAAAGATGGAGACTTCACTAAAATGAATAAATACTAAAAAATTTATGACTATTCTAAAAAATTGAATCTTGAAAATGCAGTGATCAACCATTTGATTCTGGCTAATAAGAAGTTTGACACTATTCAGGGAAAGATACCTGATGAATTATTGAAGAAACTTGTTAACAAGAAGATGAGAGCACAAGAAGAAGAAAAATCTATCAAAGAAAATCTTGTGAAGAAACTATGTGATGTAAGAGGTGATGAACATCTTAAAAAAATTTTGAAGCCCCTTAGCACCCATTTAAGGACAAAAATGAGAACCATTCAGATCATGGCAGGACAATATGAACAAGTGAATGCAGAGATTGAAAAAGCAATAATTAAAGTTATGGCAAAAATTGTTGGAGAGACATCAGTTGCAGTAGAGCAAGCAGAAGAAGAAGAACAAGAGGACATTCCCTCTCCATTGGGTATAAACATTGAAGAAGAGTCTATGAATGTTGAAGGTACAAGGATCACCTTGGATACTGATGAGAATGTATTCAATAATCTAGAGAACATTGTTGACAATTCGACTCTTGATGAACCAGATAGAACTATAGAAGTAGAGCAGACCCAATTTATTGTTGAAGAACCCAAAGTATCAAAAGTACAAGCACGTGTACCCTCTATAGAAGAAATTAGTCTTACTCTTGAAACTCAAAAGAAGAAGCAAACTGGATTTTTGTTTGAGGATTTGGGAAAAGAAGTAGATGATGATCATCAGATGGCATTGATCACATCTCTGAACAAAATCATTGGAAAGAATAAGAAATTTAAAAGCCTAGAATGATCTCTGAAGGACCTAAATAAAAAGTTACAAAGTATTGTGACCTCATAGATTTTAGAAGCAGACCCTATGGAGAAAGCAAAGAAAGTGATGAGCCATTTTGATGATGAGTTCACTAACCTAGCTAATATTGCAAAAGTGAAAGCACAAGCAGACTATGAGGTTAGAATGTTGTTGAAAATCAGTCAGTACTATTGTCAATAAGGATTGCACCCAATTTGCTAAGTGTTGAGCCCAACAATCCTGTTAAACATGGGACTATTCTCAGGCTATGCATAACCTATCTGAGAATAGACCTTTGGATTAAGGGCCGGCTTCCCTATGGATCACTTGAAACTTATCTAAACTTTTAGGAGGAAAGGGAGAGAGTGCATAAAATAAACAACTACATTTGAATGAAAGAAAGGTGACCCACCAAATTTTAAAGAAGATCCACAACTGAAAGATAAGCTTACTCCAATAGTAAAACATATCTGACTCACAACTCAATCCCACTTTCTCAACTCTTAGTGAAACAAGGTACTTAGAATGCAGAAAATGAAGAAAATTTCACAAATCTTATATTCTTGATTGCACACAAATCACACTACTGAATTAAGATAAATCCCTGAACATCAACTTGAATTCAATATGCAGATTAAGGATATAGAAACATCACAATAATCCAACATATGACTTCAAAAGAAAACCAAGAATTATAGGAGAACAAGAAGGATCAATTTTATTGCTGAAAAGAAACTAAGTACAATTGTGTCTCTCAAAGCTACAACACTCCTATCAAAGAGAAAGAAATGAACAGCTAACCTCAATCACCAAAAGTGAGAGGTATATGAATTGAAAACTAGGAATTTTCATTCAAACTGCACTACCTCCTAAGACTAGAAAATGCATAATGGACCCATGAGGCTGCATCATAATTTGAATACCAGATTCCCAAATTCCAAGGGGGTGAGGAAAGTGGGTCCTAAAAATGGATAGTCAAACAAAGATCGCTCTACCCACTAAGTCATGCCTATAAATGATATTCTGACAATGGTTTATAAAAACACCACTTGTCGATATCTCACAATAAGGAATGAACCATGACTTAATCATTAAAAACCATCCCACTATAGTAAAAAGTGGATCAAATATAGTTTTAAATGGTCTCAACCCAAAAAGATGGGGAAATGAATTAAAAAACAATTACATTTCCAAAACCCACCTATGCCTGAAAAATAAAATATGGACTAAGTTATATTTTGAAAAAACACTCAACCCAAAATGGGGACGATATCCAAAATGTTTACAATGAATTAAATCCATATCATATGAGTGTATCTAAGAATATGTATCCCAACCTAAAGACCCTTAAAATCTTCACTAAGCATAAGACACATAGAAAAAAGATAAAGGAATCTCGACCCAAAAGGGGAAAAGGAAAAAAAAAAAAGTCATTTATTCAAATCTTCCCTGTCGTTGGCACTGCAAACCCTTTCATCTGACATATGGCAAGTTGCCATCTCCACTAGCACTTCACTGTTGCTTGGAATTAGAAACAAAAGTCCTTGAAAGTCTTCTGTCATTGCAATATGGTTTTTCAAGGTAAGCATGTATGTACTCAATCCATTTTCATATGATCATAGTATTCCTTCCTCTACATTGTAGACTTCATTGCATTAGGGCATCATTCACTACTTTTTCATGGCACTGTTATACACTTGAATTTCTCTATACATTTTAATGCATCTCAGCTTCAATGGGCTCTTGAGAGCATGAATAAATGATGGCAAACTTATTTTTCACTCTGCATAGCTCATGGATCCTGTGGCCTATCATTGATTCATATAAATGAAGGCACTGTACCATGGTGGCATTTTTTTCTTGTTTTATCATGCTTGCAAATGCGTATTTAATCTAGTGAAAATGAAAATGTGTTTGTAACTTCAAGCTAGGGCATCATCCTTTGATTTTACTGGCCTATCGCTGTGTAATTCATAGCATTGCAATGGAAGTTTGGTCACCGCAGCTTCCTAGGTGTATCCTTAACCTTGTTCCATCTCTTTTACATTTGGCTTCCTATTGCATACATTAGAAATGTATTTTTTCATTTAATTTCATGAAAATTTTCAAATTCCAGTCCGTGAGCTAGGGCACATCTATATCCATTGGCCTTTGCATGTCAGCCCATGAGAAATGGGGCTAGGGCATTGTAAATGAACTGTTATTGATGCTTTGGTGCCAGTGTGTCCACTTTGTTTTACTGTTTGTATTTGGTGGCATAGCATATGTATTGCTTCATTCCTCCGCTAGCACTATGAATAACTAGGGCATGGGCCAGTGTATCTACTCACCATTTTTATCTAATTTCTAAACATCCATTGATAGAGGAACTTGTTATTGGCTTGAAACCCCTACAAAGCTGGTACCTATCTTCACTGTGTATTTGATGTGAGAGGTGTGAAATGGTAATAGACTCATGTTGCAATGCTTGATGAAGACTAGTGGCTATCTGGTTTTTCTCTATATTTAATCTTTAGTCTTGTAAACTACCATATTAATTTGTTAATGCTTATTACTGATGCCAGATCGTGAGTATTGTTTATTGCATTTTAGTATGTGCCCTAGTTGGATATGCTCATTTCTTGTATGTGTGATGCTTTCTATTTAGTGGTAGCATACCGTGTGTTCATTAATCAGGTTTTAACATTGTGTGGCATCATGCAGTGCATATTGATTGTGCCCTATCTTTTGATTTTTGATTTTCCAAGTTCCCATTGCTTGAGCTTAACCATGCACTGAATATACATGTTGTTGTTGCACTCTACAATGCCTTGTTTTCTTATGGTGAATGGGTCTACATCCTTGGTCTATATTTGATTCTTTACTTTATCACCATGGCATAGTCCACGAGCTTAGGACTTGCTGCACACACCTTGATCATAAATTGGAAACCTTTTGAAATACATTGTTCCTTGCCCATGACCCATGAGTAGAATCACTACTTGGCATCTATTTTTGGTAGCTTTCATCCTCATTTTCCTCATACTTTGGAGCCATGTTGTGCTTAGTCTCATTTGTGGGATGCAATGTCGAGCTTTCCCTCATGTTAATTAATATTATGCATGCATCTGTTAGCCCGTGAATAGGTATTGTGGTGGAACATAATGAGGCATCCATTTATTATGAATCATGGCATATATTTGTTGTAGATGTTTATTCCCTATCATGGTGATCCAATGTAGTAATTCCCATCATCATGCAACTTTGATTATGGTGTACATGTTCATTTTTCCTGACTTGTCTCATCTGCTACAATGTTATTGATTTAATTGGCATGATTTCAAAACCTTTTTTGATAGAGCATTGTGTTCATTTTATTATTTTGATATAGCCCAAGATCTAGCTAGGGCATTGTTATTTATGGTTATTTGAAAGCATTGGGTCTTTTTTGTTGACTGTACCACTTGTCTAATGCATGTGAGATGACCCCAAAGTAGAGTGAATATGATGCTACCTTTACAATTGGACTATATTTTACTATCATTCTGCTATCATATAATCCCTTCTTTGTCATGTTGATGATGTATAATGTGCTCTACATGTTCACACCCATGGGCAAAATAGGGTACTGCATTTAATTGCTTACTTGACATCCTATTTGGTTTATCATATTTATCATGTTCATGCTCAATAAACATATTTGATATGCTCATGACATGGCATTAATGTATTGAATGCATATTTTGGAGTACATCTATGTTGTAGAGTATCTTTTCTTTAGTACACAGATTGTACCTTATTCTTCTGCTATTTGCACCTCATGCTTTTCTTTACTTCCATGCTCTATTCTCATGACCCTTAAGTGTCCTTACTAATGCTACATCATCTAGATGTACATTTCTTTTGTACAATGTGTGCTCTTGGCCCTTGATGTGATCACTTGACAAGAAACCTAGATTTTCCCTATCATGATGTGCATCAAAGGCCCAGGTCATTCATTGAACTTATTGTTGGATTAGCTTCCCCTGTATCTACACATGAAATAAACACATCAGTGAAAACATGGTGCCTTTTTTCTCTTTGGAGCCCTATGCACATGCCCTAACAACAACCTTTGTTAGATGTGCACAACTGAGTGTACATATGCATTCTATAGATATTGTGATACCAGCCATTGGATAGATCCATTAGATCTAACCCATCTCCCCTCACTTCCTCTTGTAGGTTCTGGATCTCAGGAGCCCACTGGATAGGACCAGATCTGAACACCAATACCAAGCAATGTCTGGTACCCTAGTATTTAACCATTTTATTTTATGTATATGTATACTCATTCATTCAATTATGATAATAGCTATTCTCATGGCCTGTGTGAGCTTAGATAGATGTTTTCTTTCTTTTAGTTCTTTCCCTTCTATACAGTATACATAAATGTATGTGTAGCTTTAGATGGAGTTCATTTCCTTTTACTTTCATGTACTTTGCAATGAAATGAACACAAACTTAAAGAAGATCACCTAATAACACAAACTAGGGTACTGTAGCATCATCTAGTAATTAGGCCTCCAAGTCTAAGAATGAACGAACAAACAAATATGATAACATCCTGGTGACCTCTTTGGAGTGCTTTCCTACTAAGCATCTTGATCAGCTGCCTTAAAGTCCATTGGGCACAGAGTCTAATCCTCAAATTGAACCTAGCTCCTTTTGACAAGATAGCCAATCCTTCTTAACAAAACTACTAACTGCTAGAGATAACTTCTCTGGCTTATTGCTACTCACACCAGACTGAAAACAAACTGGAAGCAACTGGACTAAAAAATAGAAACAAAACTTGTGCTAGGCACTTAGGGAACATAGAAAACTAGAAACTTCTAACCCACTAATGTATAGGATAGAAATAAACCTTAGAAATAAGCCTTGAGGTGAATCCCATTCACTGGAATAGGCAGCTCCTCTCCATCCATACTAGCTAGCTAAAAAACATTATGGGCTTTGCATCCAATCACCATGAAAGGCCCACTCCATATGGCATCAAATTTACTATGCCTCCTTTGTTTGTATTTTGCTTCATCCCACTTGAGGACAAGGTCTCCCTATTTGAAAAGCTTAGGTGTGGCCTTCTTATCAAAGCTTCTTTTCATTTGAGCATGATGATCTTCCAAGTTGTCTAGTGCTATCTTTCTTATTTCTTTGAGCTCTACTAGTTCAGCAAGCCTAACTTGCTTAGCATCTTCTTCCATAAGATCAATTTCTTTGATTAAGCTCAAAGTAGGTAACTTAGTAGAAAAACAAATCCTAGCTTCTTTTCCATACACAAGAGTATAGGGTGAGTTACCTATAGACCTCTTAGGTGTTATTCTATCTACCCACAGGGCCAAAATTAACTTTCTATGCCAATCCTGTTAGAAAGCAAAGATCCCCAAGATAACTAAGAGGGGGGGAGGTGAATTAGTTATCTAATAATTAAACCATTTATCAACTTCAATATCAACTTCAATAGCTTTAAACCATATAATCAATGTAGTAATCAACCATAGAAAGATAGTCATACACAATGACACAATAGCACAAGATATGTTAACTAGGGAACCTCTTGATCAAAGAGTAAACCCCGGTGGGAATGATGCCCACAAAATGATGCACTAATATGAAAGTTCCTTGTGAGAGGATGGACCCTATTAGGAGTCTTATGAAATACATTTAGTACATATGAATCTCTGTTAGGATATTTTGAATCCCTGTTAAAAGATTCTAACCCTGTTAGGAGTTATGGAAGATAGAAGGACCCACTACCCAAACAGCTTCAAGGCAAGATCTCTGAACTCATTGTCCAATAGATCTTAGGATTATTCAATAGAATAATATGAAATATTTTTCCTCCTTCACATTGTGCCAAAACAACACTCTCTACTACACAGGATCACAAATCCAGATCTATGTACTTCACAAGTCTTCCTTCACCACTGAATTAGCTCTATTCTTCACCTCATGCATATATTCGCATCACAACTTTCACAATTTCATATCACAACTATTACAATCCCATCTTTCAACAAGGAAAACATTCCTTCTTTTATACCACACTCAAATAATTACAAATGAGTTAGCATCCAAATAAAAAATATAATTTCAACACGCTACATCAAAATTACATAAAAACTGTCAGCTTCCAGATACAATAACTTTCCAACTATGTGACCTCAAAGTTTTCACTATGAACCACATCACCACCAATGAGTCTCAAACTTCCCTTTAACTACGTAGAATCAGATTCCATCTCAGTTAGGAGATATCCTCCGATTACCAAAAACCGCTACTCAGGAACACTGCCAGAATACTGCATCCACCAAAATGCTTATAACTTTCATGAATAAATGAATTTCTTTTTGCATTGTTAACCATAGGTTAATAAAACACCAAAGAACATACCATCAACTACACATAACTCAATTTTCAATATAACATGTGCACAAAACAAAACTGTGCTTGCTTCTTTGCTAAACTCCAGAATATCACTGTGTTGACATCAATGAACATCATAGTCATGAATGCAACAACCACTGCTACAGAATGATTTCCAAAGGCTTCAGCATTCATTCCTAACAATCTCCCCCATTAGCATTGATGGAAACATAGATGAAAAACATCCAATGTTCCAAAAATCCAATCACTACTGCTCAACTACTCTGCTGGTCTTCATCAATCAAATCTTGCTTCATTTTCCTATTCAGTCTCTCCAAAAATTGTAATTCCTCAATGTTTTTCATGATTCTCTCCCCCATTGACATCAATGATAGAAATTCCATCACTATGTCAAATAATAGCTCAATGTCAAAAGACACTGTTTAGAAAATACATTCATAAGAGTCCTCATGACTCAGCTCAGATACACAGACTCCCCCATAGAGGAAGTACCAACATCCAATCCAAAAAATAGATAGGGCCATAAACCATTGGACAGATGCAACCATCTACATCTTTACTCAAGAGTAGATTGGGGCATAACCCCAAGCATACCTCTTAGATACTCAAATGTATCCTTAGGGAAAGGCTTTGTAAATATATCTGCTATCTACTCCTTTGTGCTTATGTACTCCAGTCTGACTACTTTCTCAGCAACTTTCTCTCTTACAACATGATACTTGATCTCTATATGCTTAGTTTTAGAATGTAATACATGATTCTTAGACATACTAACTGTACTAGTGTTATCACAATGTATAACAATAGGCTCATCAAACTGAATTCCAATATCCTTCAACATTTGCTTCATCCAAATTATCTGGTTACAATTATTTGCTGCTGCTACATACTCTACTTCTATTGTACTCTATGAGATACAATTTTGCTTTTTGCTCAACCAAGAAACTAATCTTCCTCCAAGAAAAAAGGCTCCACCACTGGTGCTTTTCTTATCATCAATGCTGCCTCCCCAATCAGCATCAATATATGCACATAGGGTAAAATCATCAGAAGTTTCATACCACAATCCATAGTCCATTGTGCCTCTAAGATATCTCAATATCCTCTTTACTGCTGCATAATGTGACTCTCTAGGTTCAACTTGAAATCTTGCTACCATTCCAACTGAATGTTGTATATCTGGTCTAGTGTGTGTTAAGTACTACAATCCACCAATCATGGATCTATATTTCTTCTGCTCAACTGCTGGTGTTTCATCTTTACTAGATAGTTTATGTCCTATAACCATAGGTGTTCCAACTAGTTTACAATTCTCCATACCAAATCTTTTCAACAAATCATTCAAGTACTTTGTCTGACTTACAAAGATACCATCTTTATTTAGTGTTATCTATAATCCTAAAAAGTATTTCATTTCTCCAATCATACTCATTTCAAATTCTATCTTCATTTCATTAGCAAATTTGTCACTAGCTTCATTTTCTCCTCCAAAAATAATGTCATCAACAAAAATAACTATAACTAACAATCCATTCTCAATTTCTTTTGTGTATAAGTTACTATCAGTTGTTCCTTTTGTAAATCCCAATTTTAACAAATACTTATCCAATCTAGCATACCAAGTTCTAGGTGCTTGCTTTAGTCCATACAATGCTTTCTTTAGTTTACATACCATGTCTCCTTCTTGAGTCAAAGGAAAACCTTCAGGCTGCTCAATGTAGACTTCTTCTTCTAATTCACCATTTAGAAATGCTAACTTCACATCCATCTGATACACTTTGAATTTCTTAAATGCTGCATAAGCCAAAAATATTCTTACTGCTTCAAGTCTTGCCACAGGGGCAAAAGTCTCTTCATAGTCAATTCCTTCTTGCTATGAGTATCCCTTACATACCAATCTTGCTTTGTTTCTAATTACTTCTCCTTGTTCATTCATCTTGTTCCTGAATGCCCATTTAGTTCCAATCACATTTTTGTCTTTAGATCTAGAGACCAATTCCCGTGTCTTGTTCTTTTCAATCTGATCCAATTCTTCTTTCATAGCTTTAATCCAAAGTTCATCTTCACAAGCTTCATTAGTAGACTTAGGTTCAATTTGAGAAATCAAACATAAATGTACCTTCTTTCCAGTCATAACTCCTCTGTCCAAACTTCCAATCACTTGTTCAACAAGATGAGGTCTTGATATATACCTGTTAGGTGTCATAGTCACTGATCTTTCTTCAAATGTAGATTCTTCTTTATTTTCTTCAACATGAATTTCATTCAATAATTCACTGTCAGTCTCAAACAATTGTTTAGTAGTTTCAGTGTTAGGCTGAGGGTTAGTTCCTTCATCAAATTCATAATCAAGCATTCTTTCCTGAATTTTAAACTTCTCATCAACTTTTACATTTGCACTTTCAACAATAGTTTTAGTTCTCTTATTGTAACATCTATATGCTTTGATTTTCAAAGAATATCCAAAAAATATTCCTTCATCACTTCTAGGATCAAACATTCCTATATCATCATTGTTGGTTGTTCCCTTTGATCTTCAACTTGTAGATTTATACTTTGATGGATAACTTTTAATGATACTTTGACTCTATCACCACTCCAAAGTCTACAAGGAAGAGGGCCAATTAACAAGGATCAACAATGAGATCTTCCTACACTTTGAGCCTTAATGCTTAGGTGGGTGTACCCTTGATTCACTTCTTCAAAGGAATCCAAAATATTATAGAACTATACCCCTTACTAACTGATTGAAATATTTTATCATTTAATTTGTTTGTGTGATTGATGATGGACAACCTCCAGAGAATGGACCAGTGCCTTAACCAAGGGCAAAGAGTCACCTAATAACATATATCAACTGAACCCTAACTTAAACACACTTGAATTTAGGATAAGTGCTTTGCCTATTATCCTTCTCACTCACATATCAGGACATCAAATCCTTATCTAGCCAGGAACTCACTGAAACTACCTGAAAGACTTTAATCCTAACTTTGTTAGGAACTCAAAGATAATTTCAAAATACTCTTTGTTTACCATATGATAACCCACTTTGTGAAATTAACATATATGAGCTCAAGAAAAAAATAAGAAGACATACACAAACATGAGATTGGAATCCAAATGTATTCTCATTAAAATTTGAAGGATCAATACATTATCAAACAACAAAATGCAAGGAGACAAACCCTAAATCCAAGCTCTCCCTATTCAATAAATTAACATCAACAATCAGGGACCAAAAAGAAAGTTTTGGAACCCTCACTAAGTCAAAAATGCTACAATATATACCCCCTAGTCATCTTCGAAACCCAAAACAAGTTGAAACAAGCTACAAATGACTAGGGTTAGGGTTTCACCCACTAAACCAATTGAAATAGTCAAGAATTTATTGCAGGGGATGAAAACCAGTCGAACATGCCTGAGAAAGATTTGCACTTATGATAGATCTCTAAGAAAGTACTACAAATCATGGAATTCTATGTCAATTAGTCCTTTTAGCCGCCAGCAACATGCCTTGAGCAACATTTACCCATACCCTTACAACACAAAAACACCTCTGTAGTCAACCATCAAGCCTCTGGACTCTGCATATGTACTGAGAAACCAACTTCACCAAATCCAACCACTGAATCAATAAATTTTAGTCCTTTTTGTCACTGGAAACCCTTCAAAAATTCAAATTCTAGAAGCAATGGCTATTTCCATGGTGCCAGCAGTGTATCGACGGTCCACATTAGAATTTAGGTCAACTTAATATCATGACCGTCGGATCCTTTTATTTCATAGGTTTTACATCTTAACTCAACTGCTATCTCTGGGTTAACTCTTATCGACCATGCAACAAGGCAATTCCTATTCATGAAATGAAATACTTAACCCGAGTTTCACCCTGTGATTCGGTGAACAAAAGAAAATACTTAACCTTGGTCTTTATTTAGCAAACTAGCGACTGAAGGTTTTCGCCAATTCATAGAACACTTTATGTCTCCACTAAAATATTTATCGATTATGCGACCTTCCTTCACTGAATCACCAGACCATTTAGCACTTCACCATTTTACTTAGCGACTGAGTGAACCCTTTGGAAATTTTTCAACGCCGCTAACCTTTAATCAGAACCTCTAAGCTTTTTGCCCCCGCCTAAGCCCACTTTTTACCACATGTCACCACCTCATTCACTACTGATGCTTGGTCACCACTGACACAGGACCCACCTACCTAAGCCTTTGAAAATGGATGGTGGGCATAATATCTCATGGCTCTGACACATCTCATAAGAACTTAAGCCCATCGTTAGATTCACTGCAAGTGTCAGGACCCTCTAACAAGCTCAGAAACTAGGTCCCACTGACAACTACCAATGTATTACCTCGTGGACCAATCATAAACTGCCAACTATGCCTAGTGTCATTTTGGACCCACCTTTATCTCTAACATGAACACCTAGAGGATCGAACGGATGGCGCATGATCTCAAGGGCTCAGAAGATTCTATGAGATCATGTGCCCACCGTAGATTTGGAATCTATTGCTGATGACGTAAAGCCTAACCCCACCATGCAGCATAGGATACCTTGACGAATCAGGGACCACCACATCACAAAATCTGATAGATGGATACATAATTTCTTCCTTCATTTTTGACAACCCTGCCACCTCATTTATTTTCTCGGCCAATAGGGAAGCACCATGTTGGTGTTTGAAAATTCTTATGCCATCTAGGGCTGCCAATATGCCTTGAGAGTAATGTTAGGAGTGGTTAATTCCAAGTATGAGAGCTTTGCAAGACAACTGGACCAACTATAGGGTCTTAATATGCCCTCTTCTACTTCTAGCTCTGCAAAATGAAGGCAGGTGCACCTAATCTATACAAAATTCAAACTTCACTACACACCTTATACTTCTAAATTTATATAGCAGATCATAGTAAAGGATTGCTAAATACTAACTAGGTATTCATTGAATCAACTCTACTATGCAGGATAAAATGGTCTTGTGAAGGGTATTACTACCAACAACAATACTTAAAACTTAAAATGGTCTTTGATTAATGAGGATAGGGAAGGTAGACAAGAGCCAATTAGACATTGTACTCAACTAAATGTACTAATCCTTGATCAGTGCCATTATCCATTGGGCAGACCTCACATACAAATAATGAAACATGAACCAACTATTGTCAAAGACGCATAGCCATAAATATAAATGCTCCAGCCCATCCACTACTTATAAGATCCTTATGTAGACAAATCTAATGAATCTATGTCCCTTCTAATGAAAATTTCACTCGATCCTAGATCAAGAACTAAAGACAAGAACATATGCAAAGGTAACCCTATGCAATTAATCAAAAAATCCAAAACTCACATGAATGACACCAAGGAGAGACTTGTAAACATGAAATATTTATATTGTTAGGAATGAATGAAAAGTGTTTTGGTAGTCATTCTGTAGCAGTTGTTGTTGCATTCATGACTTGGATTGTCATTGATGTCAACACAGTGATATTTTGGATATTAGCAGGAAAGAAGGTACAGTTTTGTTTGATGCACATGTTATATTGTAGATTGGATTTTTCACAATTTATGGTATGTTCTTTGGTGTGTTATTAACCTATGGTTAATAGCACAAAAAGAGATTCATTCATTTGTGAGAGTTATGAGCATTTTGGTGAAAGCAGTGTTTAGACAGTGTTTCTGTGTAGCTATGTTCAGAAATCGGAGGATATCTCTTAGCTGGGATGGAATCTGATTTTGTGCAGTTAAAGGGATGTTGGAGACTCATTAATGATGATGTGGTTCATAGCACAAACTTTGAGGATATGTTTGGAGAAAGTTACAGTAACTGGAAGCTGATAGTTTTATGTGAATTCTATGTGTAGCGTGTAGAATTTATTATTTTGTAATTAAGGACCGACTCATTTGTAATTATTTGAGTTTGGTATATAAGAAGGAATTTTTTACTTATTGTAATGTGTACTATGAAGATTGTGATGTGCATATATGCATGAAGTGAAGAAAAGAGGTAATTCAGCGATGAAGGAAGACTTGTGAGTACAGAGATCTGGAATTGTGATCTTGTGTAGTAGAGAGTATAGTTTTGGCACAGTGTGAAGGAGGTAATATGTTTCATATTATTTGATTGAATAATTCTAAGATCTTTTGGATAGTGGGTTCAGAGATCTTTCCTTGAAGCTAATTGGGTAGTGGGTCCTTTTGTCTTCCATAAACTCTTAACCAGGTTACATTCTTTTAACAGGGATTCAAAATCTCCTAACAAGGATTTATATGTACTGAATATATTTCATAAGACTCCTAACAGGGTCCATCCTCTAACAAGGAACTTTCACATTAGTACATCATTTTGTGGACATCATTCCCACTAGGGTTTACTCTTTTCAAGAGGTTCCCCAGTTAACATATCTTGTGTTATTGTGCAATTGTGTATGATTACCTTTCTATGGTTCATCAATACATTGATTATATTGTTTAAAGCTGATGAATTGATAAATTATCTGATAACTGATTCACCGCCCCCCTCTTAGTTATCTTGGGGATCTTTACTTTCTAACAATTGGTATCAGAGTGATAGCTCCTTGAAAGAAAAGTTTAACAACTTAAGGAGATCCATGGTGAATTTCAAAAAAGAAAGCCCTAAGTTTGATGGAGTAAATTTTGATAGCTGGAAGGAAAAGATGAAGATACATCTATTGTGTTTAGGACTATGTTATTGGTTGATTACAAAGAATGAGAAGACTATCATTGAGGAAGACAATCTAGAGGCAGGAACTAAAGATGAACTAGATCTATTCATGTGTAACATACTTGCAAGAGAAGCACTTTTATCAGCACTACCAGAGAATGAATATAGTCAGGTAAGATGTTTGAAAACATCTCATGCAATTTGGAAAGCTTTAAATTCTACTTTTGAAGGTGATGAACATGAAAAGAAGGCTAGATTACATAATTGGATTTGTGCATTTGAAGATATCAGAATGATGGAAGATGAATCTATTAGAAGTTATATTGGTAGGATGTCTGAGATTGTGATAGGAATAAAGTCTTGTGGAGGTGATAAGATAGAGAATGAAGTGATATGGAAAATTCTGACAACTTTGACACTAGTATTCAAGTAGACAACGCAGATGATTGAACAAGTGATACCTTGTACATAGAACTTTTCAAGAGAGACTCTTCTTGGAAGATTAGAAACAATAGAGATGAACTTGAGATTATCAGGAGAGCTACCTAGAATGGAAACAACATTTAGTGCTCTTAGCATTAGACCTACAAGAAGTACTAGTGTGAATGGGGATTATGTTAGTAGTACCAGATCTGAGGAAGATAAGAAGATTGAAGAAGGTATTGCATTACTTGTAAAAAGAGAACCAGATGGTAAGAAAATCTTTAAATGTTGGACTTGTCAAGAATATATTTATTTTGCATCTAAATGTCCTAAAAGAGTTAAGAAGTATAGAAGTAAATTTAAAGCTAGGAGATCTAAAGAATGTTATTATGCAAATGATGAAGATTTTGAAGTAGGAATTCAAAAACATTTAAGTTATAGTGATAATGATAACTTTGAGGAAATAGGATTTGTAGCAATTAAAGAAGAAAGTTCTGAATCTGATAAAAGGGAAGAAAAAGCACTAGTTTCACAAGTTGAAAAGAAATCTGATTGTATTATAGACAATGGTTGCTCACATCATATGACTGGAGATAAAACAAAGTTTGTTAAGTTAGATAATTATGATAGAGGAATTGTTAGGGTTGGTAACAATACACCTTGTCTGATTAAGGGTATAGGATCTATTACTCTTGATGGAAAGACTAACACTGATGATGTTTACCTTGTTGATGGACTAAGACATTATCTACTAAGCGTTGGACAATTGGCTGATAAGGGTTATCAAGTTTGGTTTTCTAAGAAAACTTATTTGATAAAAGATAAAGATGGAAATCTGATTGGAAAAGGATCCAGAACTAGAGGTAATGTATTTCAGTTGAATCCTACTGAGATGACATGTTTGATAACTAGGATTGATGATAGTTGGTTATGGCATAAAAGGTTTTGTCATATAAACTTTGATAATATTGACAAGGTGAGCACTACACATGCGGTAGGAGATTTACCTAGAATTATGAAACCTACTAACATGATTTGCAAAGAATGTATGATGGAAAAGTAGAAAAGGAGTTCATTTCCTAATAAGAAGTTCACATCAGCAGAGAAGTTAGAGATTGTTCATACAGACTTGACTGGTCCTACTAGGACTAGAGGATTCTATGGTGAAAGGTATTTTATGATTCTTGTTGATGATTTTACAAGAATGACGTGGATTGCATTTTTGAAAGAAAAATATGAAGCATTTGATAAGTTTAAGATCATGAAAAGAAAAATTGAGAATGAATCTGGAATGAAGATTAAGTGTCTAAGATCTAATATAGGTGGTGAATTTACATCTAGAGAGTTTAACACTTTTTGTGAAATGAATGGTATTAAGAGACAACTTTCAGCCCCTAGAACACCAGAACAAAATGGTATTACAAAAAGAAGAAATAGGTCAATAACTAAAGCAATAAGAGCTATGTTGTTTGAAAATGATTTGGCTAAAACTTTTTGGAGAGAAGCAGTGAACACAATAGTATACACTATGAACAGAGTACAAATCAGAGCAGATACAAACAAGACACCTTATGAATTATGGTTTGGACATACACCCTCAGTTAAGTATTTTAGAATTTTTGGAGGTAAATGTTATATAAAGAGAGATGATGATATAGGAAAGTTTGATCCTAGAAGTGATGAAGGAATATTTCTTGGATATTCTTTAAAAAGAAAAGCATATAGATGTTATAACAAAAGAACTAAGACTATTGTTGAAAGTGCAAATGTAAAATTTGATGAGAAGTTTAAAATTCAGGAAAGAATGCTTGATTATGAATCTGATGGAGAAGCACAACCTTAGCCTAACATTGAAAATATAAAAATATTTTTTGAAACTAATAGTGATTTGCTGAATGAAAGTCATACTAAAGAAGACAGAGAAGAAAACAAAGAAGAAAACAGAGAAGAAAATAGAGAAGAAAGCAGAGAAGAATCTATAGTCGAAACAAGATCAGTAACTATGACACCTAACAGGTATACTTCAAGACATCACCCTATTGAGCAAGTTATTGGAAGTTTAGATAGAGGAGTTTTGACTTAGAATAAGGTACATTTATGTTTGATTTCTCAAATTGAACCTAAGACTACTAATGAAGCTTTTGAAGATGAACATTGGATCAATGCTATTAAAGAAGAACTAGAGTAGATTGAAAAAAACAAGACATGGGAATTGGTCCCTAGACCTGAAGACAAGAATGTGATTGAAACAAAGTGGGTATTCAAAAACAAGATGAATGAACAAGGAGAAGTGATAAGAAACAAAGCAAGATTGGTATGTAAAGGATATTCACAACAAGAAGGAATTGGCTATGAAGAAACTTTTGCACCTATGGCCAGACTTGAAGCAGTGAGAATGTTTCGAGCATATGCAACTTACAAGAAATTTAGAGTGTATCAGATGGATGTGAAGTCAGCATTTTTGAATGGTGAATTCAAAGAAGAAGTCTACATTGAGCAGCCTGAAGGTTTTCCTTTGACACAAGAAGGAGATATGGTATGTAAGTTAAAGAAAGCTTTATATGGATTAAAACAAGCACCTAGAACCTGGTATGCAAGATTGGATAAGTATTTATTGAAATTGGGATTTATAAAAGGAACAACAGATAGTAACTTATACACAAAAGAAATTGAGAATGGTTTGTTGGTTATAGTTATATTTGTTGATGATATTATCTTTGGAGGAGAAGATGAAGCTAGTGACAAATTTGTAGATGAAATGAAGACTGAATTTGAGATGAGCATGATTGGAGAAATGAAATATTTTTTGGGATTATAGATAACACAAAGCAAAGAAGGTATATTTGTAAGTCAGACTAAGTATTTAAATGAATTATTGAAAAGATTTGGAATGGAAGATTCTAAACCTATTGGAACACCTATGGTAACTGGACATAAGTTATCTAGCAAAGATGAGACACCAGTAGTTGAGTAGAAAAAGTATAGATCTATGATTGGAGGATTGTAGTACTTGACACATACAAGACCTGATATAGCACATTCAGTGGGGATTGTAGCAAGATTTCAAGCAGAACCTAGAGAATCACATTATGCAGTAGTAAAGAGGATACTGAGATATCTGAAAGGAACAATGGATTATGGATTATGGTATGAGAATTCTGATGATTTTACTTTATGTGCCTATACTGATGCAGATTGGGGAGGCAGTGTTGATGACAAGAAAAGCACCAGTGATGGAGCCTTTTTTCTTGGAGGCAAATTGGTCTCTTGGCTAACTAAGAAGTAGAATTGTACATCACAAAGCACAGTAGAAGTAGAATATGTTGTAGCAGAAAATAATTGTAATCAGATTATTTCAATGAAGTAGATGTTGAAGGATATTGAAATAAAGTTTGATGAGCCTATTGTTATACATTGTGATAACACCAGTACAGTGAGTATGTCAAAAATTCTTATTTTACATTCTAAGACTAAACATATTGAGATCAAGTATCATGTTGTAAGAGAGAAAGTTGCAGAAAAACAAGTAAGATTGGAGTACATAAGTACAAAGGAGTAGATAGTAGATATATTTACAAAGCCTTTACCTAAGGATACATTTGTGTATCTGAGAGGTATGCTTGGGGTTATGCCCCAACCTATTTTTGAGAATTGATGCAAATGATTGCATCCATCCAGTAGTATATGAGCCTTATCTTTCTTTTGGATTGGATGTTAGAACCTCCTCTATGGGGGAGTTTATGAGCTGAGTCACGAGGACTCTTATTATTGTATTTTTCTGAAAAGTTTCTTTTGACATTAAGTTGTTATTGACTTAGTGATAGAATTTATGTCATTGATGTCAATGGGGGAGAGATATACAAGAAAAACATTGTGGATTGTATGAGAGAGCTAAGTAGGAAAATGAAGCAAGATTTGATTTGATATTTTGTAGTGATGTTCCAGTATTGGATTTTTAGAACATTGGATGTTTTTCATCTATGTTTCCATCAATGCAAATGGGGGAGATTGTTAGGAATCAATGCAAAGTATTTTGGCAGTCATTCTGTAGCAGTTTTTGTTGCATTCATGACTTGGATTGTTATTGATGTCAACACAGTGATATTCTAGATATTAGCAGGAAAGTAGGTACATGTTTGCTTTACACACATGTTATATTGTAGATTGGCTTTTGTGTAGTTGATGGTATGTTGTTTGGTTTTTTATTAACCTATCATTAACAACGCAAAAATAAATTCATTCATTTGTGAGAGTTATGAGCATTTTGGTGAAAGCAGTGTTTAGACAGTGTTTCTATGTAGCGATGTTCAGAAATTGGAGGATATCTCTTAGCTGGGATGGAATCTGATTTTGCGTAGTTAAAGGAATTTTTGAGACTCATTAATGATGATGTGGTTCATAGCACAAACTTTGAGGATATGTTTGGAGAAAGTTACAGTAACTGGAAGCCAATAGTTTTATGTGAATTCTGTGTGTAGCGTGTAGAATTTATTATTTTGTAATTGAGGACTAAATCATTTGTAATTATTTGAGTTTGGTATATAAGAAGGAATTTTTTCCTTATTGTAATGTGTACTATGAAGATTGTGATGCTAATATATGCATGAAGTGAAGAAAAGAGCTAATTCAGTGATGAAGGAAGACTTATGAGTACAGAGATCTAGAATTGTGATCTTGTGTAGAAGAGAGTGTAATTTTGGAACAATGTGAAGGAGGTAATATGTTTCATATTATTTTGTTGAATAATTTTAAGATCTTTTGGACAGTGGATTCAGAGATCTTGCCTTGAAGCTGTTTGGGCAGTGGGTGCTTCTGTCTTCCATAAACTCTTAACCGGGTTAGAATCTTTTAATAGGGATTCAAAATATCCTAACAGGGATTTATAAGTATTGAATGTATTTCATAAGACTCCTAACAGGGTCCATCCTCTAACAAGGAACTTTCATATTATTACATCATTTTGTGGGCATCATTCCCACTAGGGTTTACTCTTTTCAAGAGGTTCCCTAGTTACCATATCTTGTGTTATTGTGCAATTGTGTATGATTATCTTTCTATGGTTGATTAGTACATTGATTATATTGTTTAAAGCTGTTGAATGGATAAATTATCTGATAACCGATTCACCCGCCCCCCCTCTTAGTTATCTTGGGGATGTTTACTTTCTAACATATATTAAGTATGATGAGTCATGTAAATGATCAAAGTAGGACAGAGATCAAACCACTTCAATAACTTACAAAAGACTTCCAAAAATTCTATTTAGCTTACATGCAATGTGATAAAACCCTACTACAAACCCCTAGAACCAATTAAAATCAGAACCTCTAGACTGATCCCAAATTTGAACCCTTACTCAGTCAAAAAATCAAACATTTATACCACTAGCCACCTTGGGAATCTCAAAGAGATTGTAATAAGCTTAGGGTGACTAGGGCTAGGGTTTTAATGGCTAACCATAGAAAAATTTCAAAAAACCACTGGAGGGAAAACCAACACTAGCCTGTCATACCAAGGATGATCTTCGCACTTGAGAAGAATCTCTGAGAAGGACAAGAAGATCATAAATTTACCACGCAAACCATACTGATCAGACCATCAAAACACCTCAAGCCAACAAAAACTATCCTCCCCCACATGAAAAAACATCTACAGGCAATCACCCAACTCACTGCCACCACCAACCAAATCAAATCTAGCTAAAGAAGTAATAAAAACCAGTCCTTCTGTCACTGGAACTTCTCAGGAAATTCAAAAATGAATTTCAATGGTTATGACAGGGAGCATTAAGACACGACCGTAGATGCACTTTGTTTCCTGGCAAATCAGGTGGCCTAATATAATCTTTAAAACTACCGCGGGACCCCCAAACAAGTCAACCACCACCTCATAAATCCCTCGGTGAATGAAGACCGAGCATGTCAATAGCATGGCACCGTAGACCCACCTTAACTCTGCAATAGTGCCATCATAATAGTTTTTGCATGATCACATAGCCAGGAAACGGGCTATGCGAACATGCAACAACTCGCAGACCTTTACCTTGCTGCATAACTGCCGCCGCTACTAACACAAAGTGTCAATCGCATGATCACATAGTCTTGAAAAAGGCTATGTGAACATGCGACTAACCACCAGCTCATCACTGCCACTACCATGCTGACCAATGAAAAGTGCCCACATCACCAAGAGCGCTGGCCCCACACCCCCTTTCTTCTGGACATGACCACCACCGTAGCACCACATGGCACCCAATAGAAATTCACCACCTCACCACCATGAATGCCACATTACCACCTGCCACTGAGCCCCAGGGACACATGTCAACTGGTCACATGATCACATGTCAAAAACCTCTAACATGCGATCATGTGAGAGCCAACCATAGGCCGCCACATAAGCACCTCTAACAAACGGGTCCACCAGGCAGTCTCCACATAAAGTAGAAATGATAGCTATTGCTATACCACGATGTTAAAAAATGAGCATCTCCACTCAGTGGTATAATGAAAACCACCAGATCTATCCACGCTTTAACTCCCTCAAAAAACTCTGGACCCACCAATGCCATCTAACATGTCATTTTGCCAACCAGTCAAAAGATGCCAACTCATTCCACTCTGACAGTGGACCCACTGATAGCCCTTATGAGAAAATCCGATGGCCTGTAGCAAAAGCATAAAGGTTAAACATTGTGCATCTTTACCATGCAAACATACGACAACCATCGATCTTGTCTGAACCTTAACCGTGCTGGAAGCATGAAGAACTAGGTCCCTCTGACAAACTACCACCTCACCACCGTAGACACATGTCAACTAGTCACATGATCCCATAGACAAAAATTGGGCTATGTGATCATCCAATAGCCAACCAAAGGCCAACACATGACTACCAATAGGACCACACCCTTTCCACCAACTAACCCCACGGGCAAGAAGTAATCGGTCGCATGGTCGCATATCAAAAAAATCTAACATGCGATCATGCAACAACCAATCATTTTGAAACCTTTGAAGACCTAGGCCCACCATCCAATCGCAGCTGCATAGATAGGAAATGCCATCAAATAGGGAAGAAGTGCGAGGTTGAAAACACACAGGGTTTTCGATGAAAGAGGATCAAAAACACACAAAGTTTTCATTAAAAAGACTAAAAACACACTGGGTTATTGACAGAGTGAAAGGTAGTAGGGAAGCTGAAAACATCATGGATTTTCAAAAACATTGTGGGTTTTCGACACTGAGGCATATTCTGAAATTGTTTCCTGTAGACCTTAAATCTTGAATAACTTTCTAGATTTGTGATTTAGCATGTGTGTTTTGAACTGGAGCAAGGTGACACAATGAAGAACACAGGGTAGGACACTTCAGGAAAACTTGCAAGGAAATGGGCCATTTTCAAAATATTTTTCATTGACAGGAAAATGGACCAACACACCATTTGTGCTTAGGTGGTAGTTAGGACCCACCGTTTGAAACACTGCAATCATGGAGGAATCAGTGATCATCTTAAATTCACAATACTCTGACACCTTCTATGAGAAGATACACCCACCGTTAGATTGAGATGGTGTCAAAAGGACCGGGCTTAGAAAAATACCTTCAGGACAGATGTCAACTTGTCACATATTTGTATGTCAAAAACTCTGACAACCTGCAGTCTTGTGAATTAATGACAACCACATATTTTAAAGGGGTGATACTTTGGAAATATTAAAGTGGTAGACTAAGGAAAAATAAAGGCGCAGGACTTTAGGAAATATTTAATTCACTGGTCACTTAGACTTAGGAAATATTAAAGGTCACCGGGGGTATAGAAACTTATGAAAAATAAAAGGAAAACAACCGCAAGTTGACCAAAAATATAAAGCACATGTGAATTAGGAATTTTAAGTGACCCAAAAAGGTAACTTGAAATTAGAATAAGGCCTGGGCTTTTCTTACCAATAGCTGCATTTTCAAAATTTGAACTAAGGGTTTATGTCATAGACCTAAAAACAACTGTAGAGACCAGAAGAAAAGGGCTAGAGCCATGAAATTTTTTCAAGGTGCTAACAGTGGCTCTGTTTGGGGATGTGTGGCTCTTGTAGGCACAACAATAATCTAGAATCACTGGTTATAGTAGACCACCTACTAGACAAAATTTTGAACAACTGGGAGCCATAGGGCAAAACCCTAGGAACTAAAACAAAATGGAACAAGGGCAAGAAACTATTTACATAATTTACAATTTATACAGACCTAACTACTATTCATGGAAAGAAAGATACCTTCAATTGAAGTATTTCTTCAAAAATTGTCCATGAACTGGAAATTCCTGAACTTCACCATTCAATTCTTTGACCATATATGAATCTTGGCCCCATTTCTCATGAATTAGGTATGGCCCTAGCCAGAGTGGATCAAATTTACCATGTTTTCCTTTATCTTCCAGTATGGCATTCCAAATTAGTACCAAATCACCAGGTTCAAACCTTCTTTCAATAGTTTTCTTACCATACAAATTCTTAACTTGCAACTGCAATTTGGCATTCTTTGAAGCTGATTCCCTTCTAATTTCATCCAGTTTGATGAGATCTTCAATCCTCAACTGCATTTCATCACCTATATCATCATCATACAACTAAAAAAACTTGTACATTTCCAATAAATTATTCTAAGGCATTCTTGCATGTATTCCATATACTAGGTCAAATGGTGCATAACCAATTGCCTTCTTTACAGTCACCCTGTTAGCCCATAGAGCTAATGGAAACTTTGAATTCCATGCCTTCTAATTCTTATTAAGAATCCTCTTTAGGATTTTCATCAGGCTCTTATTAGATGATTCTGCCTATCCATTTCCTTGTGGATGATAAGGTGAGGAATTTGACCTCTGAATTCCTAGACCCTTGTAGAATTCCTTGTATTCAGCAAACCTAAAGCACATTGCATTGTCACTAACTATCCTCTCAAGGAAACCAAACCTTGTAACAATATTGTTCAACAAAAAATCAATTACAACCTTACTAGTTACATTTCTTATAGGGATAGCCTCTACCCACTTAGTAAAGTAATCAATGGCAACTAGTATCTAGGAATGTCCCCCACTTGACTTGTTTGGTATCTCCCCAATGAAATCCATTCCCCATTGTTGGAAAGGAGCTTGTACTTCTACTAGCCTTAAGGGCATATTTCTTGAAAACTTAAGCTTACCAGAGAACCTTTAACATGCATCACATCTCCTTACCAACTGTTCTACATCCTTGAAGATTGTGGGTCACCAAAATCCTTCTCTAAAGATTTTGTGAGGAGTAGTTTTACCCATGTAATGTCCTCCACAAACTCTGTTATGCATTTCTTTCAACAACTTGTCAGCCTAACTTTCATCAACACATTTCAAGAGTATGCAATCCAAATTCTTTCTATACAATTTACATTTCACAATTAGATACTTGATGGCTTGTAATTTCAATGTCCTCTTCTTATTGTCATCCATGTCTGCTAGACATTTCATATTTCTCAAGTAATAGATGATATCTTGATACCAGATACAATCATCCATGTCACATGTATAATCAATTTCATCTTGATTTATCTTATTTGCATCAAGATTGGATTGAGCCATCAATTTTTCCAATCCTTGTCCTCTAACTAGTTTAGTAATTTGGATATCAATGTTGAATTCTTGGATCCTATTGATCCATCTGCATCTTCTCCCAGACACCTCTTGCTATGAGAAAATATCTTTGAATCCTGCACTTGGCACAAAGGCAATCACAATTTCTCCCATTAGATAACATCTAAAAGCTTTTATAGCCTTGACCAAAGCATAAGCTTGTTTTCCATTTATGTCATATTTCAATTTAGCAGCCTGCAAAGATTTATTGAAAAATGCAATAGGTTGCTTATAACCATCCTTATTCTTTTGTAGCAACACTACAAAAATAGTGTGAAAAGATGCAAAAGAGAAGATATGCATTGGAATATTGTAATCAGGTGCCTTAAGCATAGGTGCATCTTTAATAGCTTGCTTGATATTCTTGAAAACTTCATCAGGCTCTCCTTCCCATGTAATAGCAGATTCTTTCTTTAACATCTTGGATATAGGTCTAGTGACCTCAATAAAGTTTGTTACAAATCTTCTAAGAAGTTTACCTGACCAAAGAAGGACTAAATTCCTTTAATATTCTATGGCCTCTGAATCTTATGAATGGCTACCACCCTCTCAGGATCAATTATAACTCCTTGCTTTCCCACCAAATGCCCAAGCAACTTACCCTTAGTGACACCAAATGCACATTTCCTTGGGTTTAATGAAATGCCATATTCCAAGGCCCTCACAAATATTTTCTCTAAATGATTATAGTGGTCTTCTTCCTTCTTGGAATAGGTAGTTAAATCATCTTGATAGACAATAAGAAAATCATCAATAAAATCTGAAAAGGAAACATCCATTGCCCTCTGAAAAGTTGCACCAGGATTTGTGAGACCAAAAGGCATTCTCACATAGACATATGTCCCCCAAGGTGTTGTAAAAGTTGTCTTAAACTATTCTAATTCTTTTACAATTGCCTAATTGTAACCAGAGAAACCATCCATCATAGACATCAATTCTGATCCGGTCACTATCTGTAGCATAGCTTCCATATTGGGTAGACAATAGTTATCCTTTAATGAGATGATGTTCAAATTCTTGAAGTCCACACAAAGTTTGATGTCACCATTCTTCTTTCTAACAGGGACAAGATTTGAAACCCAAGAAGAATGCCTTATAGGCTTGATAATTCCAGCATCTCTTAGCTTCATTAACTCTTCTTGCATCTTAGGTGCCAAAATAGTATTAATAGGCCTTTGTTTTTGCTAGAAAGGTTTAGCATCTTCTCTCAAAGCAATGATATGTTGAAACAAGTATTCTCTATAAACCTTTAGGTCATCATATGACCATGCAAAAATATACCTGAATTTTCTCAATAACTCAATCAAAGATTTTCTCACATTGTGAGACATGTCCCTACCAATGTATACCTTCTTAGGTGCCTCATTTGTTCTAAGCTTTATCTCCTTTAGATCAACATGATTTTCTCTTTTGATATTCTTTTGAACTCTATCCTGGTTATCAAAGATAGTTTCCAAAACAACAAGCCCCTTGGGCACCTTGTTAGTTCTAAGTTGAATAACCTCATTGCCAAAGACAACCTCCCTTCCTTCTATTGACTCAACAAAAGCTGAGCAATCAAATTCTTGACCATGATACTGATCTTCACAACTCATAAACTTCAGGATATCATTATCATCATCAAAAACTTGTGAATTTTCAATATTGTCTGGTACACTAGGTCTAGCTTGAATTTCAACTTTAGAGATACCTGTAAATGTAATATCATTGGGATTGATTGCTATATTGGCTAACAAGTCAGCCATCTTATTGTTACTCCTATCCTTCCACTTAATATTGAAGGCATCAAAATGTTCAATCAAATCCCAAACTGCATTCCTATATTATTTTAACCTTTTTTTCTTGGAAGCATATATTGACCTGACTTGGGACACCACCAACTCAAAATCACCAACAAAACCTAAGCACCCAATACCATTCTTTTGAGCCAACCTTGGTCCTAACAACAATGCCTCATATTCTGCTATATTGTTGGTACAAAAGAAATTCAATGTGAAAGAAAATTTGTAAGTGTTTCCATTAGGGGAAATAAGTAAAATACCTGCTCTTGCTCCATCCTTGCAATTTGCACCATCAAAGTACATTACCCACAAATCACCCTTCACAAAATTAACACTTACCTCAACAGAGATAGGTGACAAAATAGGTTCTTTCTCAAGTATAGGGATCTCTACCCTAAAAGCATTAATATCGGTATCCACAAAATGTGTAGTTTCATTATCAATACTTCTCTCAATCATGTGGCATACTCTTGGTTCTCGCTCAATCTTGACAAACTGATCATCAATCTTGAAAGTGGCATAGGAAAAATCACATTGTAAACTTCCACCCATGGCAGTACTCCACCTTCTAGATAGCAGCATCCCATAATGAGGAGGGATGTCCACCACTAAAACACTCATTTTTAACTCTTTCTCTAGATATGCTGCTAGCCTATATGGCATTGCATTGATAGTCCCAATGATTGGCACCTCCCTCTGATCCATTGCACAACATTTGCCTTGAACTGTATCAACTTTAAGGCCCAATTTTTCAATAATCTTAAAAGGCATAACAGTATTAGAGGTACCACTATCAATCATACAATTTCTTAGATTCATTCCATTCACAAGGACACTTAAAAAGAATGGATGAATGTTTTCAAGGCTAGCATTGACAAAACCATCCAAATATATAGGAGGAATTTGAGATACAATTCCCTGAGCAACAACACCTTTCGAAGCTTTATCCCAAGATCAATTACATGCAACATCATTATTTTGAACATTATCTACCCATGCCATAGCTCTATCTTTGTGCTCAGGGATTCTCAACAATTCTGACAATGGAACCTTAACTATAATTTGGGACAATACAAATAACATATCAATAGGAGCAGAGTGAGGAATCTCAATCTGCATAGCCTTAGTATCCTTTTTCTTATCTGATACATTAGGTGTATTGGCCACCCTCATTTTTTCAATCTTAGCCATTGTGTTAACTGGCTTCTCAATCTCACTAGAAAATCTTTCAACTCCAACTCCCTTAGGCTCACAATTCTTACCTTTTACATTCTTTAATTTCACCATGTGATCACCTTTTGATTTGTTCTCATTAGGCTCTTCGGAGTTGGTACTCTTGATAAACATTCATACAACTTTTCCATTTGTATCCCTTGCCACCATGCCCCTAGTTTGCACTTGGCCAATCATTTCTACAATAATCCTATCCATCTCTTCTCTAGAAGGTCTTCTTAAATTTACTGGCTCAGAAGAAGAGTTCATGTTACATGTCTTCTTATCAATGTCTTCACTATCAAAAAAAACCTCTTGATGAAAAAGGGCCTGATTGTGTCTCTTCACATTTACATCTGCTTCTTCATCAAAATTAGAATCATCTTCATATCCTAGATATGAAGTAGCCATGTTGCATCCAACATCATCTTGATCTTCTTCTTGATCTATCTCCTCATTGCCACAATCTTGATTTGCAACCATAGAATGTGCAACCACACAATGCTTTGCAGAATGAGGGGACTGGCATGCAACACACCAAGGTATGTCCTCCATGACATTTATTGAAGCTTTTTGTAGAGGGTCAGTGACACCTCTATCATTGTTTCCTCTTGAAGTAGGGACAATAGGCTTGCCATCCTTCCATTGGGTGTTGTAGGGGTAGTTCTGCAATCTATTCTGCTTATTGAAATTGTTGTTGAACTGAGGCCTTTCATTGGTAGGAGCACTAATGTTCCTATTTGAAAGTGCCTTCAAATCCTTCAATGCATTGAGCACCTTATCCAATTTATCTTCTTCTTGCCTCCTAGTTCCAACATTCCTATCATTTTCTTTTTTGTATTTCTTGTCTCCAAACAACTTTGTATCATCTCTTTTCCCACCCAACTTCCCTGATATCTTCATATTGTTCTCAATATTGATAGCAATCCTAGAATCATCTCTAAGGGTTCTTGGTTCCTTGTCCCTCAATAAATAACCCATCTTTCCATCAAATGCATTGAACTATGTAGTTAGACAAACATTGTCATCTAACCGCATAACTTGGAACAACTTATGCATACCCTTCTGAAATCTCATGTTGAATTCAACTGCAGATTCATTCTAATTTTCCTTATGGTATTGAATTCATTCAACATGAAACTAGCATTAGGCATGTCACCATAGTGCTCTTTAAAACATCTCTCAAAAGAATCCCAAGTATCAATACATTTATCAGGAAGTCTCTTAAACCAATCTCTAGCATCCTCCATTAGAGATTGAACAAATAATTTCATGACTACATCCTCATGCTCTACCTCATAATCATTAAGCATATCAACAAATAACCTAAGATGCTCCTCACAACTAATAGCATTATTATCAGCAAACTTAGGTACCTTATCTCTTATATCATTTAGAAAAGCATTTGGGTAGCCTGGTATCCCATCAAAAATGATTTACCTATAGCCTTCTAGTTGCATAGGTTTTCTTTGAAATCATAAACTAGTGTTCCCACTAGAATTATTATTTTTATCTACATTCCCACCCACTTTCACATTTGACTATCTATTAGGATCAACAAATGATTTGGTAGATACATTAGGAATTAGATTACTAGTAGTATCATTGCTAAGTGGAACAGTAGTGTTCATAGATGGCATACCTAGTTCAGTAGCAGATGGGCCATGAACATTAGCTGATGAATCCTTCAAGAACTAGATCTTTCTTCTTTTCTCTACAATAGCAGCATCAACTTTAGCTCTTTCCAACTCTTGAGCTAGAGCTTCATCCTCTTTTCTTTTTCTTTCTATCTCTATCTCCCTATTTGATTTAGGTGGTGGGACCCCCTAGTATTGTCACTGGTTTGCTTATTTGGACACCCACCATCTTTTGCTTTCCTTTTTCATTAATAACTAGAGAAGGCCTAGTGATCTCATGTCCATTCCTTCCCTTAGGCAAAGGAGCATAACCTTGCACTTGTCTGATCATAGGGCCCTCTTCATCAAACTCATGGTCTTGCAACAAGCCTTTTGGCTCACTTCTTAGAGCTTCAAGATCACCAAAAACATCCTGCTGCAACACCCTAGGAGCAGAAGCAAGCATCTTGTTTCTCTCCTTCATTTCATTAATTTTTCTTAAAAGAGACTACCTCTCCATTAGAGCGTTTACTTTTTTAGCCTCTCTCTCCTCTTATAACCTTTTGTATATGGCATCCTGCTCTGCCAACTATAACCTAAGTGCATTTAGGTCATGTGGATCTATCATGTTGTCTTCAAAGCTTGATGATACTTCCACATCAATAGGATGCTGATATGGGAAATGCACTCACCTTGGTTCCATGGGCTGCCTTCAAAATAGGTCCTCATCAGGACCTAGATTCAGCCCATAACCTTTTTCTCTAGCATGTTCATCTTGACCTGTAGGTAATGAACCCTTATCTTGAAATACTGCTTCTGGGGTATCATAAAATTTGTCTTTAGAGTGGCAACTCTTTGATCTATAACTTATGTCTTTTGACCCTTCCTCATTAGAGGATGTAAGTGGTGCTCTACCTCTAGTATTTCTTTGCTCTCTCACAGGAACACTAGTAGACTTTTCATTCCTCCTGATCCAACTTTTCATTTCCTATCTAGGTAACTGTTCCAAAGTAACCTTTGGATTCTTATTGACAAAAGATCTAGTATTCCTCCTTTTGTCCATCTTTTATAGTTTATAGCACTACTTCTGACCTCTTCAGTTGCCACCTAGCAAAGTGGGAAATCTTTTAACTAAATACAATAGGAAAACAAGAGTGCACCTTTAAAAACTTTATCTTTAGACTCTCCCCAGTAGAGTCACCATTTTTTTGGTTGTTCCCTTTGATCTTCAACTTGTAGATTTATACTTTGATGGATAACTTTTAATGATACTTTGACTCTATCACCACTCCAAATTCTACAAGGAAGAGGGCCAATTAACAAGGATCAACAATGAGATCCTCCTACACTTTGAGCCTTAATGCTTAGGCAGGTGTACCCTTGATTCACTTCTTCAAAGGAATCCATAATATTATACAATTATACCCCTTACTAACTGATTGAAAGATTTTATCATTTTATTTGTTTGTGTGATTGATGATGGACAACCTCTAGAGAATGGACCAGTGCCTTAACCAAGGGCAAAGAGTCACCTAATAACATATATCAACTGAACCCTAACTTAAACACACTTGAATTAAGGATAAGTGCTTTTCCTATTATCCTTCTCACTCACATATTAGGACATCAAATCCTTATCTAGCCATGAAATCACTAAAACTACCTAAAAGACTTTAATCCTAACTTTGTTAGGAACTCAAAGATAATTTCAAAATACTCTTTGTTTACCATATGATAACCCACTTTGTGAAATTAACATATATGAGCTCAACAACAAAATAAGAAGACATACACAAACATTAGATTGGAATCCAAATGTATTCTCATTAAAATTTGTAGGATCAATACATTATCAAACAACAAAATGCAAGGAGACAAACCTTAAATCCAAGCTCTCCCTGTTTAGTAAATTAACATCAACAATCAGGGACCAAAAAGAAAGTTTTGGAACCCTCACTAAGTAAAAAATGCTACAATATATACCCCCTAGTCATCTTGCAAACCCAAAATAGGTTGCAACAAGCTACAGATGACTAGGGTTAGGGTTTCACCCACTAAACCAACTGAAATAGTGAAGAATTTATTACAGGGGATGAAAACTAGTTGGGCATGCCTAAGAAAGATTTGCACTTATGATACATCTCTAAGAAAGTACTACAAATCATGGAATTCTATGTTAATCAGTCCTTTTAGCCACCTGCAACATTTGCCCATACCCTTACGACACAAAAACACCTCTGTAGTCAATCATCAAGCCTCTGGACTCTACAGATGCACTGAGAAGACTTCACCAAATCCAACCACTGAATCAATAAATTTTAGTCTTTTTTGTCACTGGAAACCCTTCAAAAATTCAAATTCTGGAAGCAACGGCTATTTCCATGCTACCAGTAGTGTATCAGCACTCCACATTTTAATTTAGGTTAACTTAATATCGTGACCGTCAGATCCTTTTATTTTGTAGGATTTACATCTTAACTCAACTGCTATCTCTGGGTTAACTCTTAGCGACCATGAAACAAGGCAATTCCTATTCATGAAATGAAATACTTAACCCGAGTTTCACCCTGCGATTCAACGAACAAAACAAAATACTTAACCTCGGTCTTTATTTAGCGAACTGGTGACTAAATGTTTTCGCTAATTCATAGAACACTTTATGTCTCCACTAAAATATTTAGCGATTACGTGACCTTCCTTCACCAAATCACCAGACCTTTTAGCACTTCACCATTTTACTCAGCGAATGAGCGAACTCTTTGGAAATTCATCAGCACCGCTAACCTTTTATCAGAACCTCTAAGCTTTTGGCCCCCGCCTGGGCCCACTTTTTGCCACATGTCACCACCTCATTCATTGCTGATTCTTGGTCACCACTGAAACAAGACCCACCCACCTAAGCCTTTGAAAATAGATGACAGGCATAAGATCTCATAGCTCTGACACATCTCATAAGAACTTACACCCATCGTCAGATTCATTGCAAGTGTCAGGACCCTCTAACAAGCTCGAAAACTAGGTCCCACTCACAAATGCCAATGTATTACCCCATGGACCAATCATAAACTACCAACTGTGCCTACATGTCATTTTGGACCCACCTTTTACTTTGACATGAACACCTGGAGGATCGGACAGATGGCACATGATCTCAAGGGCTCAAAAGATTCTATGAGATCGTGCCCCCACCGTAGATTTGGAATCTATTGCTGATGACATAAAGCTCGACCCCACCATGCAGCATAGGATACCTTGATGAATCAAGGACCGCCACGTCACAAAATTTGGTAGATGGATATACAATTTCTTCCTTCATTTTTGACAACCTTGCCACCTCATTTATTTTCTCGGCCAATAGGGAAGTGCCATTTGTGCTTAGGTGGTAGTTAGGACCCACTGTTTGCAACATCGCAACCATGGAAGAATCAATGGTCATCTTAAGTTCACAAGACTCTGAGACCTTCTATGAGAAGATATGCCCACCGTTAGATTGAGATGGTGTTAGAAGTATCAGGCCCAGAAAAATACCTTTGGGATAGATGTCAACTTGTCGTATATTCATATGTTAGAAACTCTGACAACTTGTAGTCTTGTGAATTAATGACAACCACATATTTTAAAGGTGCATGACTTTAGGAAATATTTAATTCACCGGTCACCTAGACTTAGGAAATATTAAAGGCCACCAGGGGTATAGAAACTTAGGAAAAATAAAAAGAAAACCACCTCGAGTCGACCAAAAATATAAAGCACATGTGAATTAGGAATTTTAAGTGACCCAAAAAGGTAACTTGAATTTTAAGTGACCTAAAAACAATTACAGAGACTAGAAGAAAAGGGCTAGAGCCATGAAATTTTTTCAAGGTGCTAACAATCATCTCTCTTAATATAACATTTGCTTCCAAAAATTCTAAAATACTTAACTGAGGGTGTGTTAGCACCTAGAAAAAATTTCATGGCCTTAGCCCTTTTCTTCCGGTCTCTGCAGTCATTTTTCAGGTCTCTACCTTAGACCCTTGGTTCAAATTTTTGAAAATATAGCTGTTGGTAGGAAAAATGCTTTTTAATGCCTTGGCCTCATTCTAATTCTTCATTACCTTTTTGGGCACTTAACTGATCATATAACACATGTGTGCATTTCATCTCTTCATCAATCGCATGATCACTTAGTCCCTAGCGATTAACTTTCCTTTTCTACGATTACGCGATTGTGTGTTCACTTAATATCTTAAATTTTGCTGGTTACTATCAAATATTATGTGACCCGGTGACATGGCTTGTTTTCCTTCAGTCTCTAAATCGTGAAATGGTAGGCCCTTTTCATAGAAGTGTTACATGTGGACCAGTCATCAGATAATAATATAGGTGGTAACTTATGAATTGATAGAGGTTGATGAAGTGCCAACGGGATCTGGCATCTCAGTCTCCTTTAGATCTAGTGGCTGGTATAAGACTGCAAAGAATATTCCTCCCCTATCAGATCTTGCAACATCCATTGATTTAGTTTCTAACCAAGGGTTGTCAGTAGGTCCACTACCAACTATGCTAAGAGGGTATTTTCCCATTGGTTAACAGGGATGGTGAGTTGGCTACTTGTCAGGTGGGCCCAATATCTTCTAGCTCTGTGATCGGTTAAGGTTAAAGCAAGATTGACAATTGTCACCATACCACTAAGGGAAGATGCATGGGTTTTAACATAATGCCTTAACAACAATTGTTCAATCTCCTAAAGGATTAAACTATGGGTCCATAATGACATGTATTCATAGTTGGCAGTCTCTTATTGGTCCACGAGGTAATCACTCGGAGCTTGTCAGTGGGACCTAGTTTCCGAATGTGTCAGAGGGTCCTGACACTGTCAGTGAATCAATGAATGGCGTAAGTTCTTATCAAATGTGTCAGAAGCTTGAGATCATGCAACAGCTGCTGATTTCTTTCAGTGTTAGAGGGTTGTCAGGGTAGGGAGGAGATTCTAGATCAATGGTGGGCATATAATCTGATGGGATCTTCTGACTACATGAGATTTTAAGATGGCCATCGATCTTCTAGGCGGGCCAGGGTGGGGACTTTTTTATTCTAACAAAATGGTTTAGCGGGTTGAAAAATATCTAATGGGTTTCACTCATTCATGGAAAAGGATAGTGGTGCTCTGATTTGATTGGTGATTTAGCGAACAAGCATTCATGTAATTGCTAACTAACTTGGTAGAGGTAAAAGGTGTTCTACAAACTAGCGAAACCCTTTTGTCACCAGTTCACCAAATGTAACTTGGATAGGTTTTCTTTCCTTTGTTCACCAGATCACTAAGTTAAGCTTGGGTTAGTGTTTTCACTTCACGAATAAGAAATGCCTTGTCACATGTTCGCTGGAGGTAAACCTAGTGTCATAGTTGAGTTAAGACATAAAGGCCTGGGAAAAGGAAGGATCTGACAGTCATGACTTAAAGTTGATCTCAGTTTGAATATTGACCACTGATATGTTGTAGGTGCCATGAATGTGACTGTTTAAATTCAAATTTGAATTTTATGGGGGTTTCTCAATGATAGAAAGGACTGGTTTTAATAGTTTTTGAAGCTGGATTTGATTTGATTGGTAGCGCCGATGGTTGCAGTATGGTCCAGGTTGCCATGACCATTTGCAAGGGGGTCTATACCATTAAGAAATGTACAAAGAATGGCTTGAGGCATGTTGCAGGTGAAGTGGTCAGATTGATGAGCATGGTGAATTGATTATTTTCCTATACTTCTCAGAATTTTTCTCATTCCTGAAGATCATCCTTGGATTTGATGGACCTGTACTTGGTTTTCCCTCTGAGAATTTTGTTTTTTGTTGTAATTGGGGTTGGTGTAGTTGTTGAAACCCTAACCCTAGCTATCTGAAGCTTGTTTCATCCTAATTTCTTTTGGGATTCCAAGGTAGCTAGTGGTATAAATGGTTGAAGTTTTGATTTTGTAAGGGTTCCTTTTAGGTTCCATGAAGGGTCTTCTTCCTATAGATTTTCTCTACTTCTCTGCATATAGGGTGTTCTTGCTTCCTTTTGGGTTCAGAGAATACAATACATATTATAATATATTTGTCTTATGTATGAGATTTAATATGTTTCTACTATTATCAGATTGTCTCCATTTGATTTTTAGACTTATTGATTGAAGCATAAAGGGTGTTTCCATCTTTCTATTTGTATTTCCTATGTGTCTGCAATAGAGTTGTTTTCACAGAAGCAACTAGGTTTAGGATTGGTTTTCAGGTGTGTATGAACTGGGGTATCAAACATATCTTATGTTTGTCTTCCAGTGGATGCTGGTTAATATATTACTTGTTTATAGGTCTCTTCTAAGGGGAGAGTTAATATCCTTTGAATAGGTGATAGCACATTTGGGTACACAGGTGGATTTTTAAAGTATGATCTAGTTGATGGTGTATGTATGGTGTAAGGCATCAGCATATTAGAATATATTTTCTTCTTGTTTCATATCTGTCTATTGCAATAGGGTATTTGACTCTGTGGCCCATTGGACAAGGCACTGGTCTATGAGAGACTTAGTGTGTCTCAGGGGTCTCTTCAACCCAACATCAATCATCAAACCAAATACCTTTTCCTTTCATGTTGGTAGTAGTAGTAGGAGGTCCTTTCTAGTCTTCAGACTCATTCTATGCAAGTGGGGCTATTGCATATGAATTGGCTTCATTCGGGTACAAGTTATTTGAAGGGGTTTGAAGACTATTCCACAATAATCTATCTGCAGGCCTATTGTGTATCATGAAGTGTCTTGAGTGTGTAGATAAGCCAATACCCACCTGAGTGATGTGGAGCTCAAAGAAGAAGGAGGATGTTCTTTATCCTCATCAATTGGACTATTTTCTTGTCAAACCTGAGTGCCTACCCTGAGAATCAAGCCCATCTATTGATTCAAGTTTGGTCCTGCAAGGAAGAGCTCCAAAAACTTGGTGACTTTGCTAGGGAGCCATTGGAAAGAGTTAGATATAAAAATAAAGCATTTGCTAATATCTTCTCAATAAGTGTTGAGTGGCGGCTCTAAAGTTTTTGTTTGATCAATGCAGTTCTTGATAGACAGTGTGATTTCCTAGTATAGTTTTGGTTGATTGGAAGAGGTACAAAGAAAAACAATATTTTCCTCTTCAAGGAGGTGGTGACTCTACATTACAAAGAATCTGATGGAGCTGCATGGTAAGCTCTAGATCTGCCCTATCTTCCAGTCAACAAAGTCTTCTACTGCAAAACTCTCAGGTATTTCTCAAAGATCTAAAATGTTTCCTTATTAAGTGATCAAGCACTAAGAAAAGGAATAAGGTGTGAAGTATGTAGGAGGGGTTCAGTGAAAAAAGAAGGTTAGTTTCAAGTATAGATTTCCTGTCATTAGTCTTGAATATTTTCAAGTGGATGTGCAGAAGCTGCAGCTAGTGATGGATGTTCACAGGGTTTCTTTTGTCAGAGGATATGTGCCATTTTGTTTTGATGGCATACTTGGCTTCCCTAATAAGATCCCTAACAAAATCAGGAGATATTTACCAAAGTATAATAGGGACTACCATCAGTCAGCAAGGAAACATGTTCAATGCTTTGTTGATGTAATGTGTGATTTTGATGTTTGCCATGAAGACCTATGGATGAAATTGTTTGTTCAAACTCTAGAAGGTGATGCTAGAGATTGGTTCTCTTTTCTACTAGCTTTTTCTATCTCATCTTGGAATGAGATGCATCCGGCCTTCATGGAGTAATTTGGAGAAAGGGTAAGCATATCTGATTCCTATGATAAGTTTTTAAAGATTCATATTGAGAATGATGAACTTGTTCCTCATTTCAATATCAGATTTGTAAAAGTATTGAATGAAATTCCTTAGAGTTATAGACCCAATGATCAAGTATGTATTAATGTCTACTTTGATGCATTTGGTAAGAAGATGAACTACTTGTTGAGGGATAAAGAGCCTAGGTCATTATATCAAGCATTTATGACTGTGATGGACATTGAAAACAATTTGAAATATGGATTGACCAGAGGTCATTTTTCCATGAGTGTGTGCTAGTATAATGAGGATGAAAGAAAAGAAGAATGTAGTGTTGATACCACAATTTCAAATTAGTGTATCAACACTTTTGTTGTAGTTTGTAATCAAGTTGAAATGTCAAATCAAGATGTGTGTATAAATGTTGTTGAGTCTTTTGCTACTGATGAGACATGTGTTCAGGATGCTACAGTAGTAAGATATATTCCTGACCTTGGTGGAACTGAGTAGTGTGATGGTGTTTTGAGTCATGAATTTTCCACTATAGTCAATTCTTGTAATTTTGATTATGATCATGATTTTGCTAGTGTTCCTAGGCATGAGGTTGTTGCTTCTATATCTCAGTGTTATACAAATGAAGAGGCTAAAAGTTCTATCTCTAATGATGAGTTTGAAGTTGTTGCACAAGATGAGGAATGTGATTCATAGGCATATCAATCACAGTCTGAGGAACATAGTGCTGAAAGTGGTTACTCAGGTGACAGTGATGAAGCCAATCATGTAGAGGTGTCTTCATATGAGTCAGATGTCAAATGGGAGGAAGAAAGTAATGATGGAAGTGAACACTCTTTTATCAGTGAAGGTATGTTTTCATTCTTTGAATCTAAAAATGATAGTGCATCTTAGTCTTTGCATAATAAAAATCAGCTTGAGTATGAAGATGTTGAGAGTGTTTTGTCCTCAAAGTTTGAAGATAAGGAAATAGTAATTCAATGTGATATCAGTGAGGATGAACATGAAGATTTGAGTAAAGGGTTTTCTAGTGACCTTGCATTGGATAATGAGGTTGCAACATACAATGGAGGGTTTAGGAGTGAATCATGGTCTTGCTATGATGGCTTTCCTAAACAAGATAATGAGGAAGATATAATTGTGGACACTATATGATTGCTAGGTGATGTCAACTATGAATCCTCATATAATTCTATTTTTTATTTGTGTTTTGAGAATCTCCATGGAGATGAAATGGGTAGTGAGTTTAAAGTGTTTTCTAATACTTTATATGATGAGGACTATGATGATGATCAGCCCATTTTTTGTCATAATGTGCAAAAAGGAGTTTTACATGGAATTATCAATCCATTCTTTGAAGAACACATGGAGGTCTCAAATGTTACATAATTTGATAATGATGACATGTGTGAATATAAATCTAATTATTCTTTTGAGCTTTAACCAGCTGCACCTGAGGATATGCAAAGTCAAGGTATGAATGGAGATTTTTATCAAATAAAGTATGTGACTTTTGCATTTTATATTGATGGCATAGATGAATCAATGGAGAGAGAATAGTTTCAATTTGATGATAGTATTCATGAGCATGCTGAGTCTTACTTTCATAGTGAGCAAGATGATGAAAATGCTTCAGGTTTTTACATGCACTATGGGAATGAAGACAATATTTTTGTTTTTCCTGATGGATTGATTGAAAATGTTGATAAGCTTAGTGAAACAAATGGGAATAAAGTATCTAGTTTACCTCAAGAAGAAAGAAATGAAAACTAGATTTTTGATAGGGGCAAAGATTGGTTCAAGTTTTGAGGTTTCGGGCTCTTTGTAAAAAAAATATGTACACTTTGTATATAGTTTCCCTTCCTATTTTCCCTGGTGTGTTCCCTATGTTTTTTGATGTCTCTGTGCCCTTCTTCCAGTAGGTGGTTTTCTTTTCCCAGAGATCTGGTTTCTTGCCATGCCTATAGAAGACATGCATCCCCAACTAGAGCCACTGTTAGCACCTAGAAAAAATTTCATGGCCTTAGCCCTTTTCTTCTAGTCTCTGCAGTTGTTTTTCAAGTCTTTGCCTTAGACCCTTGGTTTAAATTTTTGAAAATATAGCCGTTGGTAGGAAAAACCCTTTGTAATGCCTTGGCCTCATTCTAATTCTTCATTACCTTTTTGGCCACTTAATTCATCATATAATGCATGTGTGCATTTCATCTCTTCATCAGTCATGTGATCGCTTAGTCCCTGGTGGTTAACTTTCCTTGTCTGTGATTACGTGGCTATGTGTTTGCTTAATATCTTAAAGTCTGGCAGTTACTGTCAAATATTATGCGACTCGGTGAAGCAGCTTATTTTCCTTCAGTCGCTGAATCACAAAATGGTAGGCCCTTTTCATAGAACTATTACATGTGGACCGGTCATTAGATAATAATACAGGTGGTAGCTTATGATTTGATAGAGGTTGATGAAGTGCTAGCGGGACCCAGCATCTCAGTCTCCTTTAGATCTAGTGGCTGGCATAAGAGCATAAAGAATATTCCTCCCCTATCAAATCTTGCGATGTCCATTGATTTAGCATCTAACCAAGGGTTGTCAATGGGTCTACTGCTAGCTATCCTAAGAGGGCCTTTTCCCATTGGTTAACAGGGATGGTGAGTTGGCTACTTGTCAGGTGGGCCTGATATCTTTTGGCTCTATGACCGGTTAAGGTTCAAGCAAGATCGACAATTGTTTCCATACCGCTGAGGGAAGATGTGTGGGTTTTAACATAATGCCTTAACAATAGCCATTCAAACTCCTAAAGGATTAAACTACAGGTCCATAATGACATGTATTCATAGTTGGTGGTCTCTTATTGGTCCATGAGGTAATGACTAGGCACTTGTCAATGGGACCTAGTTTCTGGATGTGTCAGAGGGTCCTGACACTGTTAGTGAATCAACAAATGGCTTAAGTTCTTATCAGATGTGTTAGAAGCTTGAGATCATGTGATAGCCACTAATTTCTTTTAGTGTTAGAGGGTTTTTAGGGTAGGGAGGAGATTCTAGATCAACAACAGGCGTATAATCTGATGGGATCTTCTGACTGCATGAGATTTTAAGATGACCGTCGATCTTCTAGGTGGGCTAGGGTGGGGACTTGGTGATTTTGAAAAAATGGTTTAGCGGCCCAACAAATATCTAATGGGTTTCAATCATTCATGAAAAAGGATAGTGGTGCTCTAATTTGACTAGCAATTTAGCAAATAAGCATTCGCATAATCGCTAACTAACTTGGCATAGGTAAAAAGTGTTCTGCAAACTGGCCAAACCCTTTTGTTGCCAGTTCGCCAAATTTTACTGGGATAGGTTTTCTTTCCTTTGTTCACCAATTCGCTGAATTAAGCTTGGGTTAGTGTTTTCACTTCATGAATAAGAAATGCCTTGTCGTATATTTGTTGGAGGTAAACCTAGGGTCATAGTTGAGTTAAGACATAAAGGCCCATGAAAAGGAAGGATCCAACAGTCATGACTTAAAGTTGACTTCAATTTGAATATTGACTACTAATATGTTGCAGGTGCCATGAATGTGACCATTTCAATTCAAATTTGAATTTTATGGGGGTTTCTCAATGACAGAAAGGACTGGTTTTAATTTTTTTTGAAGTTAGATTTGATTTGTTTGGTAGCGTCGGTGGTTGCAGTGTGGTCCAGGTTGCCATCACCATTTGTAGGGGGGTCTGTACCGCCAAGAAATGAATAAAGAATGGCTCAAGGTGTGTTGCAAGTGAAGTGGTCAAATTAATGAGCATGGTGAATTGATGATTTTTCTATACTTCTCAAAAATTTTCTCATTCATGAAGATCATCCTTGGATTTGACGGACCTGTACTTGGTTTTCCCTCCAAGAATTTTGATTTTTGTTGTAATTGGGGTTGGTGTAGTTGTTGAAACCCTAACCCTAGCTGTCCAAAGCTTGTTTCATCCTAATTTCTTTTGGGATTCCAAGGCAGCTAGTGGTATAAATGGTTGAAGTTTTGATTTTGTAAGGGTTCCTTTTCAGTTCCATGAAGGGTCCTTTTCCTGTAGATTTTCTCTACTTCTCTACATATAGAGTGTTCTTGCTTCCTTTTGGGTTCAGAGAATACAATACATATTGTAATTGATTTGTCTTATGTATGAGATTTAATATGTTTCTACTATTATCAGATTGTCTCCATTTGAGTTTCAAACTTATTGATTGAAGCATCAAGGGTGTTTCCATCTTTCTATCTACATTTCCTATGTGTCTACAATAGAGTTGTTTTCACAAAAGCAACTAGGTTTGGGATTGGTTTTCAGGTGTGTATGAACTGGGGTATCAAAGATATCTTATGTTTGTCTTCCAATGGATGCTGGTTAATGTATTACTTGTTTATAGCTCTCTTCTAAGATGAGAGTTAATATCCTTTGAATAGGTGATAGCACATTTGGGTACATAGGTGGATTGTTAAAGTATGATTTGGTTGATGGTGTATGTATGGTGTAAGGCATCAGCATATTAGAATATATTGTCTTCTTGTTTCATAGCTGTCTATTGCAATAGGGTATTTAACTTTGTGGCCCATTGGACAAGGCACTGGTCTATGAGAGACTTAGTGTGTCTTAGGGGTCTCTTCAACCCAACATCAATCATCAAACCAAATACCTTTTCCTTTCATGTTGGTAGCAGTAGTAGGAGGTCCTTTCTAGTCTTTAGAATCATTCTATGCAAGTGGGTCTATTGCATATGAATTGGCTTCATTGGGGTGCAAGTTACCTGAAGGGGTTTGAAGACTATTCCACAATAATCTATCTGTAGGCCTATTGTGTATCATGAAGTGTCTTGAGTGTGCAGATAAGGCAATACCCACCTGAGTGATGTGGAGCTCAAAGAGGAAGGAGGATGTTCTTTAACCTCATCAATTGGACTTTTTTCTTGTCAAACTTGAGTCCCTACCCTGAGAATCAAGCCCATCTATTGATCCATGTTTGGTCCTGCAAGGAAAAGCTCCAACAGGGTGCATGTTGAAACCACAATTCATAAGGTGTCTTGTCTATGTCTACTTTGATTTGTACTTTGTTCATTGTATATATTGTTGTATTCACTGCTTCTCTCCAAAATGTCTTTGCTAGATCATGTTCAAACAATATAGCTCTAGCTACTTGAGTCATTGATCTGTTCCTTCTTTCTGCAATACCATTTTGTTTAGGTGTTCTAGGGGCTGAAAACTGTCTCTTAATACCATTTACTTCACAAAAGTTGTTAAACTCTTTAGATGTAAATTCTCCACCTCTATCAGATCTCAAACATTTAATCCTCATTCCTGATTCATTCTCAACTTTATTCTTCATGACCTTAAACTTATCAAATACTTCAGATTTTTCTTTCAAAAATGCAATCCACATCATTCTTGTAAGATCATCAACAAGAATCATAAAATACCTTTTTCCATAGAATCCTCTAGTCCTAGTAGGACCGCTCAAGTCTATATGAACAATCTCCAACTTTTCTGTAGATGTGAACTTCTTGCTAGGAAATGAACTCCTTTTTTGCTTAGCCATCACACATTCCTTGCAAATCATGTTATTAGGCTTCATAATCTTAGGTAAATCTCTTACTACAAGTGTAGAACTTACTTTCACAATATTATCAAAGTTTATATGATAGAACCTTCTATTCCATAACCAACTCTCATCAATCTTAGTCATCAAATATGTCATCTTAGTAGGGTTCAACTGAAATACATTACCTCTAGTTCTAGATCCTGTTCCAATCAGATTTCCATCTTTATCATTAATCACACAAGTTTTCTCAGTAAACCAAACTTGATATCCCTTATCCACTAACTGTCCAACACTCAAAAGATTATGTTTCAATCCATCAACAAAGTAAACTTCATCAGTATTAGTCTTTCCATCAAGAGTAATAGATCCTATACCTTTAATGAAATAAGGTGCATTGTTACCAACTCTAACAACTCCTCCATCATAATTGTTAAACTTTATGAACTTTCCTTTATCACCAGTCATGTGATGTGAACAACCACTATCTATAATCCAATCATCTTTCTTTTCAACTTGGGAAACTAAGGCTTTCTCTTCCTTAAAATTAGATTCATAATTTTCTTCCTTAATTGCTACAAATCTTATGTCATCAAAGTTATCATTATCACTATTGCTCAAATGTCTTTCAATTCATGCTTCAATTTCTTCATCATTTGCATAATAACATTCTTTAGATCTTCTAAGATTAAAATTGTTTCTATACTTCTTAACTCTCTTAGGACACTTAGATGCAAAATGACCATATTCTTGACATGTCCAACATTTAAAGATTTTCTTACCATCCGGTTCTCTTTTCACAAGAAAGGCAATACCTTCTTCAATCTTCTTATCTTCATCAGATTTGGATCTACTACTACTGGCATAATCTCCATTCACACTTGTACTTCTAGACAAAGTAGGTCTGATGCTAAGAGCACTGAATGTTGTCTCCAGTCTAGGTAGTTCTCTTGATAATCTCAAATTCATCTCTGTTGCTTCCAATCTTCCAAGAAGAGTCTCTCTTGAAAAGTTTGCTGTACAAGGTATCACTTGTTCAATCATTTGTGTAGTCTACCTGAATACCAGTGTCAATGTTCTCAAAATCTTCCATATTACTTCATTCTCTATCTTTTCACCTCCACAAGACTTTATTCTTGCAACAATTTCTGACATCCTACCAATATAGCTTCTAACATATTCATCTTCCATCATTCTTATGTCTTCAAATGCACAAATCCAATTATGTAACCTAGCTTTCTTTGCATGTTCATCACCTTCAAAAGTAGAATGTAAAGCTTTCCAAATATCATAAGATCTAGTTAAACCTTTTACCTGACTGTATTCATTCTCCAGAAGTGCTGATAAAAGTGCTTCACTTGCAAGTATGTTACACATGAATAGATCTACCTCATCTTTAGAGCTTGATTCAAGACTGTCTTCTTCAATTATAGTTCTCTCATTTTTTGTAATCAACCAATAACCTAGTCCTAAACACAAGAGATGTGTCTTCATCTTTTCTTTCCAGATATCAAAATTTACTCCATCAAACTTAGGGCTTTCTTTCCTAAAATTTTCCATAGATCTCCTTAAGTTGTTAAACTTCTCTTTCAAGGACCTGTCACTCTGATACCAATTGTTAGAAAGCAAAGATCCCCAAAATAACTGAGAGGGAAAGGTGAATTAGTTATCTGATAATTAAACCATTTATCAACTTCAATAGCTTTAAACCATATAATCATTGTAGTAACCAACCATAGAAAGATAATCATACACAATGACACAATAACACAAGATATGTTAACTAGGGAACCTCTTGATCAAAGAGTAAACCCTGGTGGGAATGATGCCCACAAAATGATGCACTAATATGAAAGTTCCTTGTGAGAGGATGGACCCTATTAGGAGTCTTATGAAATAGTTTCAATACATATGAATCTCTATTAGGAGATTTTGAATCCCTGTTAAAAGATTCTAACCCTGTTAGGAGTTATGGAAGATAGAAGGACCCACTACCCAAACAGCTTCAGTGCAAGATCTCTGAACTCACTGTCCAATAGATCTTAGAATTATTCAATAGAATAATCTAAAATATGTTACCTCCTTCACACTGTGCCAAAACCATACTCTCTATGACACAAGATCACAAATCTAGATCTCTGTACTTCACAAGTCTTCCTTCACCACTGAATTAGCTCTATTCTTCACCTCATGCATATATTCGCATCACAACTTTCACAATTTCATATCACAACTATTATAATCCAATATTTCAACAAGGAAAACATTACTTCCTTTATACCACACTCAAATAATTACAAATGAGTCGGCATCCAAATAAAAAATATAATTTCAACACGCTACATCAAAATTACATAAAAACTGTTGGCTTCTAGATACAATAACTTTTGAATCATGTGACCTCAAAGTTTGCACTATGAACCACGTCACCACCAATGAGTCTCAAAATGCCCTTTAACTATGCAGAATCAGATTCAATCCCAGTTAGGAGATATCCTTCGACTACCAAAAACCGCTACTCAAGATCACTGCCAGAATACTACATCCACCAAAATGCTTATAACTTTCATGAATAAATGAATTTCTTTTTGCGCTATTAACCAAAGGTTAATAACACACCAAAGAACATACCATCAACTAAGCATAACACAATTTTCAATAAAACATGTGTGCAAAACAAAACTATGCCTGCTTCTTTGCTAAACTTCAAAATATCACTGTGTTGACATCAATGACAATCATAGTCATGAATACAACAACCACTACTACAGAATGACTATCACAGTCTTCAGCATTCATTCCTAACAAATCCCTCTGGTTTCCTTCTATAGTTCTTTTGATGATTCTCAGCAAGTTCTTATTTGTTGATTCTGCCTAACCATTACCTTGAGGGTAATAGTTAGAAGAGGTACTCGGGAAGATATTGTGCTTGAGTGCCCATTCTAAAATTTTAGTCACCAGGAATGCCATAGCATTATCTGAAATGATAGAATCTGGAGTACCAAATCTAGACATAATGTCTCGATAGAAGTTTATGATAGAGGTCTCATTTGCTTCGTTTAGTGTTACAGCCTCTATACATTTTGTAAAATAGTCTATAGCAATAAGTATCCATTTGTGTCCAACACTGGATGGGGGGTTGATAGGCCCAATAAAGTCCAATCCCCATTTTGAGAAGGTTTCTCTACCTTGATAGGATGAAGAGGGAGGGCTGCTAACTTTTTTTTTCCAGCAAACAAAGCACAATTCTTACATTTCCTTACCCAATCAAAAGCATCTTTGTATAGGCTAGGCCAATAGTACCTAGCTCTCATCAATTTTAGAGCAGTAGTTCTGGCTACAAAGTGTCCTCTAGAACCTCCATCATGAAACTCCTCCAGTATTTTATCCACTTGGTTAGTTTCAACACATCTCAACAAGACACCACTATGATCCTTTCTATACAAAATGTCATTAATAATGACAAATGGAATAGCTTAGAGTCTAAAGTACCTTCTTTTACTCCTTCCAAGGCCTTGAGGGCACTGACTAGTTAAAAGATAATGTCTCATCTTTGCTATCCAACTTGTGCTCTGCTCTGCATTCTGGTTCATCAGGACAACCTCCTCCTTCTGTTGGTTTGAGTCTACTATTCCTTCATTTAGTTTCTCACACAGCCCCTTTCCTCTAATCAGCTTGGTCACTTTAATCTGAATGTCATACTCCATGACTTTCATGACCCAACCAGCCCTCTTATGGCTCAGGTCCTTGTTCAATAAGAAATCTCTCATGCAAGGGTGGGAAACCATTAGGTGAACTATGTTATTGGATAACAAGTGCCTAAACTTTTTCAAACTCCTCACAATTGCTAAGACATGCTTTTCTACAGGAGTATAATTAAGTTCATAACCATCTAGACCCTGACTGTAAAAAGCTACTGGTTGTTCCTGCTTCTCAACATTCTACCTAACTAACATAGCAGAGATACTATCAGTGTCCCCAAAAGCATATAGGATAAAATATTTAGAAAAATTAGGGTTTACCAGAGTAGGAGCAGAGGCAATTACTTCCTTAACTTCTTCAAAGAACCTTTTCCCTTCATTTGTCCAGTGAAAGGTTGAGTTCCTCTTCAACATTTGGGTTTTAGGCTTTAACAGTGCTATAACATTTTGAATGAAGCTTCTTAAGAAGTCAATTCTCCTAAGAAAACTCTGCAGTCCCTTTTTGTGAGCTAGTAGGGGTAGTGCCATAATGGCTTTTATCCTCTCAGGATCATTGGTTGTCCCTTGTTTAGAAACAATGTGCCCCAACAATCTTCCCTCATGGACAACAAAAATGCATTTCTTAGGATTCAATGAAACTCCAAACTCTCTGCACCTCTCAAAAATATGCTTCAGATGAACCAAGTGATCCTTAGTGTCTTTTGAAAAGATAGTTATATCATCCAAGTAGACTAGAACAAACTTGATCATTAAACCGGCAAATGCCATCTCCATGGCTTTCTGAAATGTAGCACCAGTGTTAGATAACACAAAAGGCATCTTCATATATGCCATGGTGCCCCATTTGGTGGTGAATTATGTTTTATATTGATCTTCCTCCTTAACCAAGACCTGGTTATAACTAGAAAAGCCATATAACAAAGAAAATATATCAGACCCTGAGACATACTGTAAAATCTATTCCATGGAGGGCAATGGATGATGATCTTTGAGTGAGGCTCTGTTAAGATCTCTGAAATCCACACATAACTAGATTTCACCATTCTTCTTCCTAACTGGTACTAGATTGGAAACCCAAGAGGTTTGTTTAATGGGAAAAATAATATTGGCCTCAATCATTTTCCTCAACTCTTTTTTCATTAGGACCTCTAACTTAGGATTGATAGGCCTCTGCTTTTGTCTTACTAGTTTGGCATGGGGTTCTAGTTCAATGGTGTGCTGGGCTAAGTGAGGATCAAATCATTTCAAATCATAGTATTCCCATGCAAAAACATCACTAAACTCTTGACATAATGAAATAAAGGTCTTCTTTTCTGGCTGTGCGAATACCTTTCCAAGCTTAAGGGATTTGTCCTTGAGAACCTCCACAGACTAGTAGTGCTCTTCCTTGACTATCATACTAGCCTTGCCTCCTCTGAGATGATCATTAGAGTTAAATATGGACTCAAGGGTGACCAGTCCCTTAGGCATCTTATTACCTTTCAATTGTAGCATCTGGTCACTATACTGATGAGCATGCTTGTTTTGGTTAACTTCAGAGAATTCAGCCTCTTCTATCAAAAAGTTAAAAATATGCTCATCATTTTCAAAGACTTGCCAGCTCACCTGATTGTCTAGTATAGATGGTATTACCAGGACCTTTACATGTTGTGAGTTGGGACATGTGATCTCCTTTGGAATATCATACTCTGCTCCCATGACAGCCAACTTGTCTACCTGTTTGTTTTGATTTCTTGGAACAACAACTAGATTAAAAGAACAAAAATATTTTATTAAATCCCAAACCCTGTGCTTGTACTTCTTAAGTGTATCATTCTTTGTGAGATTAGTGCCATGAATTTGATTGATCACTAATTCACTATCGCCTATAATTTCTAGGCATTTGATTCCTCTTTGTCTAGCCCATTCTAAACCATGAATCAAAGCCTCATACTCTGATGTATTATTAGTATAGCTAAAGGAAAAATGAACTGTAGAGTAATACCTTTTCCCTTCTGGAGAAATTAGGATAGCTCCTCCTCCTGAACCAACCTTGCTTCTGGCACCATCAAAAAACAACTACCACAACTCATCACTTTGATTTCCAAAATGTTTGTCTTCCTTCTTCATCAATTCTAGAATCACAATACCTTCTTCATGAATGATATACATTCCAATACCATAAATCTCTATGTTTCTAAAAGGGTTATCCTCCTCTAAATCTCTTTTAGCCTATTCATTTAAGACAACATTAGGAATCCTACCAATAGTGGTCTCAGGTTCAGAATCACTTGGGTCTTGTTCATGAAACATTAGATTGGCATTTATAAGGCTTGGGGTATAGGGTTCCACATGGATTTTTTCAAAAGATTCAGACTCAATTCTAACCCTAGTACCGTATCTGGTTCTAAAATATAGATGAGACTAGTCAGCTGAGAGATATCCCCCCAACCTAGTAATGAACTATCTACTTAGACAAATAGCAAAATGAGGAGGCAAATCTATGACATAAACATCTTGTGGAATGAAAAAATTGGGGCATTCATGCAGAGTGAGGCTCAAGTCTTTAATGAATCCCAAGGTACTAACTGATGACCCATCCAACTGAACAACAGGTCTATCTATTGGCTCATAAGACAATCCTAGGAGATGTGCTAACTGCTTAGAAATTCTAGAACTACTACCTCTTGAGTCTATCATACAATTATGAACCAAGAAGTCTCCAACAATAAGAGTTACATAGAAAGGAGGAGGTTTAACCTATGGGGCAACAGTGGGCTGCAAGTTGGCTTCTTTGGTTTGCTACTCCTTTTGAGGTGTTTCAGCCACTAGGACCCTAGGCTACTCTGAAACACTTTCTTGATTTGATGAAATCTTAGCCAACTCACTAAGTATAAGCTCCTTTTGACCAGGGATCACCAGTGTGTCCATTAAAGGCTCATTGATAGAGGTCTTCTTCATTTGCTCCATAATATTAAAAGATCTCAAATTTATTTTAGACTATCCTTTTGGTGCAGCAACCTTGGTTCGTGTAGACACCAACTATGTAGCTACCTTAACTAGTTCTTTAGCCTCTTTAGACTAGCTTAGGACTGGAGCTTGAACTTCTTTGGGTTGTGGATTCACAATAGGAGCTTGCTGACTAGTAGAGGCCACTTGTTCAACCTCTAAAGCCTTCTTCTTAGACCTTGTGTTGGCTACAATTGGGATGTAGTTTGGGTTATCACTTGGTGAAAAGTTCACCCCGCAAAAATCTTCCTTTTGAAAATTCACCAAAGCCACCTCAGAAGTCTGCAACTCATTTGGGGTAACAACTGGTCCTTGCTGGATTTCTAGCTCTTGAACCATTTCCTATGGCATCATCACATTGTTCTACACCATGAAGGCCTAAGCATAGCCATTGGGACACATTCCATGGATGTTTTTCTGATTGCATGGGAAGCCCCACTAGTATTCTTGTGCCATATTATTCTAAGCTATAGGAACTAGCTCTCTAGAAGCATTAGAAATGTTAGGATTATAAGGTTGGCTGCTTTTTGGTCATAACTCCTTGCTTGACCTTGCTAGCCTTGTTGGTATTGGGGCCTGTTCTGCTGGTAATGATTTTGATAGGGCTACTAATAAGGTTGTTGATATGGTTGTTGGTAAGGTTGTGACTATTGTTTCTTTAGATTAACTAGGTCATTAGTAACCATTTGTAAGGCCTTTTTAATCTCAGTCAGCTCTTGGGATTGATTTACAACTGGGTTAGCAACTTGTTGAGGAGGAGCTGGGAGAGGTGGAATAGATGCCAAGGCTGGAATTACTTTAGGAACAAGATGAAGCTTAGGAAAAATAAGCATTGGAGGCCTTGAGGCTATCTTTCCTGCTTGGATTAGGCTATTTTTAGCTCTTATGGAAAGATCATATGCTGCTGGTAAATTAGTCCCTCCCATGGATTGGATCATAACAAAGATATCACTGTTAAGGGTTCTTAGATAGTATAGAAAAGCATGTTGGCTTGAAGGTCTCACTATGGCTAGTATTCTATTCCATGTCCTCTAAAATTTGAAGTTAAAATCCATCATATATTCTTGGGGTGCTCTTTTAATAGTAGTCAAATGCTCAACTAATGAGAGGTGATCTGATTTATCCTCAAACTAATTGGTTAAGGCCTGACCCAATCCATCCCAATTAGCTATAGAACCAACCGCTAAGCCTCTAAACCATTGCAATACTTTGCCTTTGAGGGAAGCTTCCAACAACCTCACAGCCACATTATCTTGGGTTATATTATGAAGGGTGCAAAGGGATGCTACATCTCTTATATGCTCAATGGTTGAGGTTTGATCCTGTCCTGTAAAAATAGGCAAACTTTTAAGGGCTGATATAGGTATGTCATTATGCTGCTGCAAATTCAAGGGGCTTCCTTGATCAAAAGCTACAAAAGGATGTCATCTATCCATTAGAGGATTAGGGGGAGCTTGAATTGTTGGTTCTTCTTCCACTGGCTGAATTTGGGGATTGGTTGCAGGAATACGAGTAGGATTAAGAGTAGAACTAGGAGTAGGACATTCAGATTTTGATGCAATATGTTGGGCTACTTTAGACCTCTTTTTGACAAATGGAAGCTCTACATACACAAAATGATTCTTACTCTGCCTAGTTGGTATCCCACTCACAAGCTTATCTATTGATCTGCATAAAACACCACTGAGTCACTAGGTATGATTTCAAAACACTGTCACTGCTCATACCACACAATAACTCACATCAATCTTTCTAGAAATCTGGCTCACTGAGTCTTCTGTCCCATCGGGCGTGCCAAAAACTATTGTCACTAAGGATTGCACCCAATTTGCTAAGTGTTGAACCCAACAATCATGTAAAACATGGGACTATTCTCAAGCTGTGGGTAACCTATCTGAGAATAGACCTCTAGACTAAGGGTCAGCTTCCCTATGGATCACTTGAAACTTATCTAAACTTTTAGGAGGAAAGGGAGAGAGTATATAAAATAAACAACTGCATTTGAATGAAAGAAAGGTGATCCACCAAATTATAAAGAAGATCCACAACTGAAAGATAAGCTTACTCCAACAGCAAAATAGATCTAACTCACAACTCTTAGTGAAACAAGGTACTTAGAATCCAGAAAAGGAAGAAAACTTCACAAATTTGATATTCTTGACTGAACACAAATCACACTACTGAATTAAGATGAATCCCTGAACACCAACTTGAATTCAATATGTAGATTAAGGATATAGAAACATCACAATAATATAGCATATGACTTCAAAAGAAAACCCAGAATTATAGGAGAACAAGAAGGATCAATTTTATTCCTGAAAAGAAACTAAGTACAATTGTGTCTCTCAGAGCTACAACACTCCTATCAAAGAGAAAGAAATGAAGAGCTAACCTCAATCACCAAAAGTGAGAGGTATATGAATTGAAAACTAGGAATCTACATTCAAACTCCACTACCTCCTAAGAATAGAAAATGCATAATGGCCCCATGAGGCTGCATCATAATTTGAATACCAGATTCTTGAATTCCTAGGGGGTGAGGAAAGTGGGACCTAGAAATGGATAGTCAAACAAAGACCGCTCTACCCACTAAGTCATGCCTATAAATGATATTCTGACAATGGTTTCTAAAAACACCACTTGTCGATATCTTACAATAAGGAATGAACCATGACTTTGTTGGGAGTTCCCTTTGATCTTCAACTTGTAGATTTATACTTTGATGGATAATTTTAATATAATTTTTGACTCTATCACCACTCCAAAGTCTACAAGGAAGAGGGCCAATTAACAAGGATCAAAAGAGATCCTCCTACACTTTGAGCCTCAATGCTCAGGTAGTTGTACCCTTGATTCACTTCTTTAAAGGAATCACAAAATAATATACAACTATACCCCTTACTAATTGATTGAAGATTTTATCATTTGAATGTGTATGTGATTGATGATGATGGACTGCATCCAAAGAATAGATCAGTGCCTTATCCCAGGGAAAATAATCACCTAATAACATATGTCAACCTAAAACCTTAACTCAAATACACATGAACTTAGAGTAAGTGCTTTGCCTATTACTCCCCTCACTCCCAAACATGATCATCAAATTCCAATCTAACAATGACCTCACTGAAATCACCCTAAAGGCTTTAATCCTAACTTTGTTATGAACTCCAAGATGATCTCACAATACTCTTTGTTTACCATATGCTAATCCACTTTGTGACCTTAACATATATGAATCCACAATCAGAAAATGAAGACAATCAAAGATATGAGATAGGAATTCAAGTGTATTCTCATTAATTTTTTAGAATCAATACATCATCAAACAAAAAAATGTCGAGAGAAACAAACCCAAAATCTAGACTCTCCTTGCTTAGTATAATACCATCAACAAAAAACTACAAAATATCACCTTTTTCAATATATACCACCAGTAGTCATCTTGGAAACCCAAAACAGGTTGCAACAAGCTATGGATGACTAGGGTTAGGGTTTCACCCACCAGATCAACTAAAACGGTCAAAAATTTAAATGCAAGGGATGAAAACTAGTCGGCCATGCTTGAGAAAGATTTTCACTTATGATAGATCTCTAAGAAAGTACTCCAAATCATGGAAATGCCAAATTGTCAACCCGTTCAGCCACCTGCAAACACACCTCAAGCACAAAAAACATAGTACAAACCCCTGTAGATGATCATGGAACACCCTGGACCACACCGCAATAGCAAGTGCCACCAAACAAATCAAATCTGGCCATGAAAGCATTCAATTTTAGTCCTTCTCGTCATAGGAAACCCTCTGCAAATTCAAATTTGAAACCAAACGGTCATTTCCATGGTGCCAGCAGTAAATTGGCAGTCATAATTTAAATCTAGGCCAACTTTATATCGCAACCATTAGATCTCTCCTTTTCACGATCTTTAAGTCTTAACTCAGCTACCACCCTGGGTTTACCTTTTAGCGACTACGCAACAAGGCATTTTCTTATTCATGAAGTGAAATACTAACTCATCACTTAACCCCGTGAACTGGCGACCAAAGGAATTTAACTCATCCCAGCTACATCTGGCGAACTGGTGACTGAAGATTTCTGCTAGTTCACAAAACACTTTATAATTCCACCAGAAAGTTTAGTGATTATGTGAACGCTTGTTCACTGAATGGCTAAAACATTAAGAGAACTACCATCTTACTTTGCAAATGAGTGAACCCATTGAAATCTATCAGAACTGCTAAACACTTTTGTCCGGACTGCTAAGACCTGAGACCCCACCTGGGCCCGCTTTGTGCCATTTTTCACTACATCATTTGCTATCACTGCTCAGTCACCACTAACATAGGACCCACCTACCTAAGCCTTTGAAAATTAATGGTGGGCGTAAGATCTCATGGCTCTGACACAATCGATGAGAACTTACGCCAACCATAGATTTTGTCCCTGTCACTAATCCTTTTGACAATGACCCCACCTTGCTGACTCCTTGCGTCGACCAATAAGATTTGAACAACTATGCATCACTTGGAAAATGGCCCCACTGAGAACATTATACCACTTGGAAAATCAAAGGGACGGTGCATGATCTCAAAGGCATGGAAGATTCCATGAGATCAAGCGCCCGTCATTGATTTTGAATCTTTTGATTGAGATACCGGGCCCACCTGACAACACATCAAACTCACACAATGTGGACCAATCATAGCTTACCATATTAGCACACCTGGCATGTGGATCCACCACACTTTATCCCCACTAAGAAAGATTGAATCGACAGACGGCGCATGATCTTAAGCCTCTGACAGATCCTATAAGATCATACGCCCATCGTCGATCGACTGACAGTGTCAGGACCTTTTGACACATCCAGAAACTAGGTCCCACTAACAACTGCCACTGTATTAATACATGGACCAATAAGATGCCACCATTTGTGCATACGTGTCACTTTGGACCCACCTATTTGAAGCGTCATGTTATAAAGGAGAATCAATGATCATCGCAAAAGCACAAGCCTCTGACACATCTCATGAGAATATACAACCATAGTTAGAGAAAGATGGTGTCAGAGCCGGGCCCAGGAAGGAAATGAAGGCTGAAAACATAGGAAATATTAATCACTGACTTAGGAAATATTAAAGGCCGCCAGGGGTTAGAGACTTAGGAAATATTAAGAGGGGCCCGAAATAAAACCTTAGTCGCAAGATTGCGTCACATAAAAAAGGTTCACGCGATCATGTGACAAAGGGGAAAATGATTTAGCACATGCCTTAAAGGGATTTTAAGTGACCTAAATAAAGGTAACTTAAAATTAGAATAGGGCCTGGGCAAAACAAAGGGTTTAAATGTAACGGCTAGTTTTTTTGAATATTCTGCTTAGGGCTTTAGCTAGAGACATGAAAAATGATACAGAGACCAGGGGGATGAAAATGAAGCCATAAATTTTTTTTACACGTTCTAATAGACTTAATCATTAAAAACCATCCCACTATGGCAAAAAGTGGATCTAATATAGTTTTAAATGGTCTCAACCCAAAAAGATGGGCAAACGCATTTAGAAACAATTACATTTCCAAAACCCACCTATGCCTAAAAACAAAATATGGACTAAGATATATTTTGAAAAAACACTCAACCCAAAACAGGGAGGATATCCAAAATGTTTACAATGAATTAAATCCATATCATATGAATGTATCTAAGCATATGTATCCCAACCTAAAGACCCTTCAAATCTTGACCAAGCATAACACACATAGCAAAAAGATAAAGGAATCTCGACCCAAAAGGGGAAAAGGAAACAAAACAATAGTCATTTATTCAAATCTTCCTTGTCACTGGCACTACAGACCCTTTCATCTATAATATGGAAAGTTTCCATCTCCACTGGTGCTTCATTGTTGCTTGGAATTAGAAACAACAGTCCTCAAAATTCTTTTGTCATTGCAATATGGTTTTTCAAGGTAAGCATTTATGTACTCAATCTATTTTCATATGATCATAGTATTCCTTCCTCTGCATTGTAGACTTCATTTCATTAGGGCATCATTCACAGCTTTTTGATGGCACTATTATACACTTGAATTTCTCTATACATTGTAATGCATCTCAGCTTCAATGGGCTTTCGAGAGCATGAATAAATGATGGAAAACTTATTTTTCTCTCTGCCTAGCCCATGGATCTTGTGGCCTGTCATTGATTCATATAAATGAGGGCACTATACCATGGTGGCATGTTTTTCTTGTTTGATCATGCTTGCAAATGCGTATTTGATCTAGTGAATATGGAACTTCATAAAATGTATGAACTATTTTTGATTAGCAAATGTTTCATTTCCAACTAAGCCATGACACTAGCATTGCATTTGAAATCTTCTATATTTTATTGTATAATGTGATGCATGGGAAAATAAAAATGTGTTCGTAACTTCAAGCTAGGGCATCATCCTTTGATTTTACTAGCCTATCACTATGTAATTCATAGCATTGCAATGGAAGTTTGGTCACTGTGGCTTCATGGGTGTATCCTTAACCTTGTTCCATCTCTTTTACATTTGGCTTGCCGTTGCATACATTACAAATGTGTTTTTTCATTTAATTTCATGACAATTTTCAAATGCCAGCCTGTGAGCTAGGGCACATCTATATCCATTGGCCTTTGCATGTCAGCCCATGAGAAATGGGGCTAGGGCATTGTAAATGAACTATTATTGATGCTTTGGTGCCAGTGTGTCCACTTTGTTTTACTATTTGTATTCGGTGGCATTAGATATGTATTACTTCATTCCTTCATTGGTGCTGTGAATAACTAGGGCATGGGTCAGTGTATCTACTCACCATTTTTATCTAATTTCTAAATAGCCATTGATAGAGGAACTTGTTATTGGCTTGAAACCCTTATCAAAGCCAGCGCCTATCTTCACTATGTATTTGATGTGAGAGGTGTGAAATGGTAACAGACTCATGTTGCAATGCTTGATGAAGACCAGTGGCTATGTGATTTTTCTCTATATTTAATCTTTAGTCCTGTAAACCACCATATTAATTTGTCAATGCTTATTACTGATGCCAGATCGTGAGTCTTGTTTATTGCATTTCAGTATGTGCCCTAGTTGGATATGCAAATTGCTTGTATGGGTGATGCTTGCTATTTACTGGTAGCATGTCATGTGTTCATTGATGGGGTTTTAACATTGTGTGGCATCATGTAGTGCATATTGACTATGCCCTATCTTTTGATTTTTTATTTTCCAGGTTCTCATTGCTTGAGCTTAACCATGGACTCAATATACATGTTGTTTTTTCACTCTGCAATGCCTTGTTTCCTTATGATGAATGGGACTACATCCTTGGTCTGTATTTGATCCTTTACTTGATCACCATGGCACAGCCTGGGAGCTCAGGACCTGCTACACACACCTTGATCATAAATTGGAAACCTTTTGAAATACACTATTCCTAGCCCATGACCCATGGGAAGAATCACTACTTGGCATCTGCTGTTGGATGAAATGTTGATCTTGCCCTCATGTTAATTGATACTATGCATGCATCTGTTAGCCCATGAATAGGTATTGTTGTGGAACACAATGAGGCATCCATTTATTATGAATCATGGCATATATTTGTTGTAGATGTTTATTCCTTGTCATGGTGATCCAATGCCATAATTCCAATCATCATGCTACTTTTATTATTGTGTACATGTTCTTTTGTCTCAACTTGTCTCCTCTACTATAATGTTATTGATTTAATTGGCATGATTTCAAAACTTGTTTTGATAAAGCATTGTGTTCATTTGATTATTTTGATATAGCCCGAGATCTAGAAAGGGCACTGTTATTTGTGGTTATTCAAAAGCACTGGGTCTTTGTTGTTGACTATACCACTTGTCTAATGCATGCGAGATGACCCCAAAGTAGAGTGAATATGATGCTACCTTTACAATTAGACTATATTTTACTATCATTCTACTGTCATATAATCCCTTCTCTATCATGCTGATGATGTATGATGTGCTATGCATGTTCACACTCATGGGAAAAATAGAGTACTGCATTTAATTGCTTACTTGATGTCTTATTTGGTTTATCATATTTATCATGTTCATGCTCAATAAACATATTTGATATGCTCATGCCATAGCATTAATGTATTGAATGCATATTGTGGAGTACATCTATGTTGTAGAGTATCTTTTCTTTAGTACACAGATTGTACCTTATTCTTCTGCTTTTTTCACTTCATGCTTTTCTTTGCTTCCATGATCTATTCTCATGACCCTTAAGTGTCCTTACTAATGCTACATCATTTTGATGTACTTTTCTTTTGTACAATGTGTGCTCTTGGCCCTTGATGCGATCACTTGACAGGAAACGTAGATTTTCCCTGTCATGATCTGTATCAAGGGCCCAGGTCATTCATTAAACTTATTGTTGGATCAGCTTCCCCTATATCTACACATGAAACAAACATGTTAGTGAAAACATGGTGCCTTTTTTCTCTTTGGAGCCCTATGCACATGCCCTGAGCACAACCTTTGTTAGAGGTGCACGGCTGAGTGTACATATGCATTCTATAGATATTGTGATACCATCCATTGCATAGATCCATTGAATCTAACCCATCTCCCCTCACTTCCTCTTACAGGTTCTGGATCTCAGGAGCTCACTAGACAAGACTAGATTTGGACCCCAATACCAGCCAATGTCTGGTACCCCAGTATTTAACCATTTTCTTTTATGTATATGTATACTTATTCATTCAATTCTGATAACAGCTATGCTCACAACCTGTGTGAGCTCAAATAGATGTTTTCTTTCTTTCAGTTCTTTCCCTTCTATATAGTATACATACATGTATGTCTAGCTTTAAATGCAGTTCATTTCCTTTTACTTTCATGTACTTTGCAATGAAATGAACATGAACTTAAAGAAGATCACCTAATAATACAAACTAGGGTACTGTAGCATCATCTAGTAATTAGGCCTCGAAGTCTAAGAATGAGCAAAAAAATATGATAACAAGTACATCAACAATGATATCAATACTCTTGATATCTGTATCAAAGATTTGAGGAAAAATTTGGAAATAGGAAAAGCTTTGTACATACAGTGTACAAAATTAGAGACTTTGATAGTTGAGGAAGATCAGAAGATAAAATTGAAGGAAGCAGAGATTCTAAATGAAACAAACCTTCTATCTAACCCTAATGTGAAGGTCTGTAATATTGAAAAGAAAGTTAGACAATTGTATGATGAAATCAGAATTGTACAAGATGAGAAAGATAGGAAATTAAGAAGATATACTCTTTTGAGGGAGCATGTTTCTATGAAGTTAAGTGTTATTGAAGAGCAGTTGGAAGATTGTCTTACAGCTAAGATGTCTTTTCAGAAATTTAACTTTGACAAACTCCAAGCATGTCAAATAGCATCTTATGGACTGAGCACACTACTTAATGTGGTAGATTCCATTAAGAAATCATGGGAAAAGGAGACAGAAGCCATGAAGAGAGATTTTGCAGATTGTGTTGCAAGCCTACCAGCTTTGCAATAAATAAATTGAGGTATAAATTTTTGTGTTACAATTTTGTAGCCCTCCCTACTGTTATTTTGTCATTATTGTCAAAGGGGGAGAAATATTTAGCAGAAAATTGATAATATATGATAAGGATTAATACTCTTAGGGGGAGTATTGTATTAGAGACAATAATTTTTGAGTAGTTATAAGGATAGTATGCATTTTATACTATGGCCACAGTTTTGAAAAATTTTGAGATTTTTCAGTTGTACACTTAGCCAATTTTCTCATATGTTGCCACCAATGACAAAGGGGGATATTGTTGGCATTTTGGCTAAGTTGATTGCATAGAGGTTTTCATTATGGCAACATATGATCCACATGAAGATCACACAAGTCATAGAGCAAGTATGACAGAGCGCATTGCAAATTTGTCTAAGTGTGAGACAGTATTTTTCCTAATGTACCTGGACACAGTTTTTGTTTATGACATTGACTAGAGTGAGTTCAGTGCTTGTGCACTTGAACATAGACTCTATGGTGACTAATGATGACCCATCTTAGATCGCAAGTTTGTACAGAATTAGTTATGATAGCTTTACTGAAGATAGTGTAAAGTCGACAGGACAGAATATGAAGACAAAACTAGTAAAGAGTTAAGGGATTATTTTGTTTATCAAAATAATGACTTAACAATATAAAGGGATGGCATCCTAGATGTTTACTCTTGGATAAAGCTATTGGTATATATGTAAATGTAATTGTAATTGTGAAGAAGCAGTAAATGTAATAAGCAACAAGTAATTGTAGAAGTATGATGCGAAGTATATGAAGCATATGTAATAGCGATAGTGAAAGATCAGTGGAGAGATATTGATGTAAGCAGTATAAGGTTATGTACCTTGACTTCTTTTGTAATCAGTGTATATTGTATATTACTTGTTTGGGCAGTGGGCTCAATTGGTAATCACATTTTGTACTACCAACTCCTAACAAGGTTGAGGCTTCTAACAAGGCCTATAGTCCCTTAATCAGGACTGATACACTCTATGTTTGTAATAGACTCCTAACAGGGTCAACATCCTTAACAGGATACTTTTGATTAGTGAATCTTTTTGGGTACCATCCCCATCGGGGTTTTACCTTGGCCAAGGTTTCCTCGAGAAAAAATAATGTGTTATGAGTTCTTTATTGTTATGCATATTGTTTAGTTTCTTATGTTATGCATGTATAAAGATAATCTGTTATATCCATAATTGGGAAAAAGATAAAGTTTGTAGCATACTGATTCACCCCCCCCTCTCAATATTCCCTATTTCTAAAAATTGGTATCAGAGCTTAGTTACTCAGAAAATAATCATTCAAGGAAAGCCTAGTAGCTCAAGTAAGATCTCTATGGATATGGATCAACTACAAAAGAATCTTGAAGAAGCTCTTGAAGAGATTGACTTGCTTAGTATTGAAAAAGATACTTTCAAAAGAAAGTATGATGATGCAAAGAACCTTATTGAGAATCTAAAATTCTTATTGAAGATTGTGATGACAATATGGAAAAAGAAAATGAGATCCTTAAGCATGAATTGAAGATAGAAAATTTTAAGCTTAGTTTGAAAGATGGAAATGGAAAGAATGAAGTGAATCTGCAATCTGAGAAAGAAATTCTGAAGACTGAAAATGAAGAACTGAAATCTAAACTTTCTAAAGTAACATCTAAACTTGAGAAAGTCAATTTGTAGTATGCTGAACTTGAGAAATACAATAATATTGTGAAAGGTGAACTAACTCAATCAAAACAACAACTTGAAAGGCTATATTCAACTAGTGTGAAAGATTGATGAACAAATATCCTATCAAAAACCATTCTATGATAAGATTGGTCTCAGATTCAACACTCTTAATGAAAATGATGAAAGCAAGGAACCAAATCTGAAAGTATCTGAAAGCTTAGATGAGAAGAAGACTGATGAGATCAACAAATCTGAAGATACACCTAAAGATGAAGAATCACCAAAGCTAGAGGAATCATTCAAAGGTATGCAAAGATAATTCAAAGGTAGATGTTTTTCTTGTAATACTATTGGTCATATGAAGAGAGATTGCATAGGTAAGCAATTTAAACCTCTTAATGGTTATTGTTATAATTGTCATGGTTTTGGACATAGAGCTATTGAATGTAGGAAACCTAAATATATTGAAAATAATGATAGTAGTAGAATGTTTAGGAATACTAACAATGCATATAAGAAACCTATTGAAGATATGAACAGAAGAAGTGGAGTAGTATGTTATAGATGCAACAAGATTGGACACATTGTTAGAAATTATAGATCACAGATTAATCCACCTGGACCAAGATATGGAAATAATGGAATTGTTTGTCAGATAAGCAACAAGATTGGACATACAACAAGGTTTTGTAGAATGAACAATGGATTTTTTCATCCTAATCCTAACCCCAGGAATCGTGCAAGAAGAAATGAAGATACAAGTAACAGACAGAAAGGTTGTTGTAGCAATACAGATGAAATGAAGTTTGTTAAAAGCACAAATCAAGGAGACATATTCAACATTGAAGGTAATCAAAAAGGTGAAGTATCAAGTGGTAAGAATGAATCCTTACCTGACCTATCTCAAAGTACTTAATTTATGTAAATTATAGTAGATTAGGAACTTAGATTAGTGTAGAAGTAGATTTATGATGAATTAAGTCTTGCACAGTTAATGGAAGGTAGTTTGTGATATTCTAATGCTATGGTTAAGAGCACAAAGAAAAATATTATGTGTTGCAAGATTGCAAGAAGTTTTAAGTTTTGAGGAGAGCAGAAACAACTTTTTGGAAAGAAGCAGCAAAAGAATTGAATGTGATGTCAGAAATAAGTGAGATTGAAGTAATAAAAGGTTATGATCGATGTTATTTGATCATCAAAGAGAATATAAGTGTTAAGGAGATCAAAGAGTAGTGGTTGGAAGCTTTTTGCAATGATTTGGTGAAGGATTTGAGCACGGAATCTCCACAAGCCCTAAATTCACAAAAGTGAGGTATTCTACTTGACAGATCTGTGAATCAGTAAAAGGAATTTGAAGTTATCATGGATGTATCTTTAATTCACAATTCTAGAGATAAAAATACACCTAGAATGAAGAGGGAACTAGTAGAACCCTTGGAAGAAGACCCTAAGTTGGCTTTATCGTTCATACCAGATGGATTTTTGCATTTAGAGAATGTAAGAAGTTATCTTGGATGCAAGTTGTAAATCATTAGTGATAGTGATTTTACAAGTGAGTATGAGAAGATTTACAACCAGGACATGTCATTGAAGGAAAAATATGATCATTTGAAAGATAATGAGATTGTTAAGTATGCATTATAGTATGAGTTTGATGATGAAGAAAGAACTAAGATAATCCTTAGCAAAATTCATAATGGGAAGTTTTGGCTAGAAGATAGAGTGATAGACATTACAGCTAATTTGATTCATGAAGTCACTGGACTGTCTAAATCTAGAGCTATTCTTTTAAATGAGAAGAACATGAGAAAAATTGTCATTGATAACACTAATCCATCCTATAATGGTAGAGGAATTGTAATTAGTAAGATTCAACAACATGATGTTAGATACTTATGCAAAATCCTAACAACTAAGTTTTGTGCAAATTCAAGAGAGGATGACAAAGTGCCAGTTGATATGTGTGAAATTCTGAGAATTCAATTGTTTGAGAACTTGGAGAAGATTAAGAAGACAAAGTATGCACAATTTAGATTTTCATCTTTGATCACTTACATGTTTTTTCATCTTTTGAGGAGATTTCCTTACACCATAGGAAATGATTGGAATGATGGAAAAACTATAATGGAAAGGATTAATGTAGTCTATGGAAAGCATGTCATTGATAGTGTTAATGAGAGTGGAGTACTTGTTATTAAGACATTTCAAAATATTGTGTCTAGCAGATCAAGGATTCCACAGTCTCTTGTGGAGAAATACAAGAATGAAGTATGTTTATGGTTGACATTGACTTTACATACATTGAAGCAGTTGAACCTAGAATTGAGTTCATAGACCCTCTTGGCTATGAAATATCTGAAACTGAGATAGAAGAATATGTGAACAGGCTACATAAGTGCAAGGTTGACACTCACAGTAATAGATTTGGAACTTTTGAAGAAAATTTCAACTCCGCAAAGGCTATACTTGAGGAAAAAAAATCTAAGAAAAGAGTTGAGAGAACTCTTAAGAAAATATTGAAGGATATAGGAATGACAGAGAGATAATTCTTAGTGGAAAAGTAGATAGTAGCAGCAATCAGAGATATTTGACAGAAAGAGATTTTTTCTGTACCTCCCTTATCATCTAGTGCAATACCAGTCAAGGTGAAAGTAGAGGAACCTAAGAAGGAATAAGTCATGAGAAAACCTACTAGATCTACCTCCTCCACAACAAGCAAGAGAGTGGAAGAAATTTATACTAGACCTAGTAAGAGGCAGAAAACTTTGGTGCCACCAGTACTTAGGAAAATTGAAGAAATTAAAGAAGATGACACTTCTATCAAGAACAAAGCATGGAAACCTAGAGTTGAGAGAGTGAATAAAGAAATTGTAAAGGATGGAGACTTCACTAAAGTGAATAAATACTATGACCTTTATGACTATTCTAAAAAATTGAATCTTGAAAATGCAGTGATCAAGCATTTGATTTTGGCTAATAAGAAGTTTGACACTATTCATGGAAAGATACCTGATGAATTATTGAAGAAACTTGTTAATAGGAAGATGAGAGCACAAGAAGAAGACAAATCTATCAAAGAGAATCTTGTTAAGAAACTATGTGATGTAAGAGGTGATGAACATCTTAAACAAATTTTGAAGCCACTTAGCACCCATTTAAGGACAAAAATGAGAACCATTCAGATCATGGCAGGACAATATGAACAAGTGAATGCAGAGACTGAAAAAGCAATAATTAAAGTTATGGCAGAAATTGTTGGAGAGACATCACTTGGAGCAGAACAAGTAGAAGAAGTAGAACAAGAGGACATTCCCTCTGTAGTGGCTATAAACATTGAAGAAGATTATATGAATGTTGAAGGTACAAGGATCACCTTGGATACTAATGAGAATGTATTCAAGAATCTAGAGAACATTGTTGACAATTCAGCTCTTGATGAACCAGATAGAACTGCAGAAGCAGAGTAGACCCAATTTATTGTTGAATAACCCAAAGTATCAGAAGTACAAGCACTTATACCCTCTAGAAATTATTCTTACTCCTGAAACTAGAAAGAAGAAGCAAACTGGATTTTTGTTTGAGGATTTGGGAAAAGAAGTTGATGATGATGATCAGATGGAATTGATCACATCTCTGAACAAAATCATTGGAAAGAATAAGAAAGTTAAAAGCCTAGAAGGATGTTTGAAGGACCTAACTAAAAAGTTAAAAAGTATTGTGACCTCACAGATTGTAGGAGAAGACCCTATCGAGAAAGCAAAGAAAGTGATGAGCACTTTTGATGATGAGTTCACTAACCTAGCTGATATTGGAAAAGTGAAAGTACAAGAAGACTATGAGGCTATAATGTTGTTGAACATTGATTAGTACATCAACAATGATATCAATACTCTTGATATCTATATCAAATATTTGAGGAAACATTTGGAAATAGGAAAAGATTTGTACATACAATGTACAAAATTAGAGACTTTGACAGTTGAAGAAGATCAGAAGATAAAATTGAAGGAAGCAAAGATTCTAAATGAAACAAACCTTCTATCTAACCCTAATGTGAAGGTCTGTAATGTTGAAAAGAAAGTTAGACAATTGTATGATGAAATCAGAATTGTACAAGATGAGAAAGATAGGAAATTAAGAAGATATACTCTTTTGAGAGAGCATGTTTCTATGAAATTAAGTGTTATTGAAGAGTAGTTGGGAGATTGTCTTACAGCTAAGACATCTTTTTAGAAATTTAACTTTGACAACCTCCAAGCATGTCAAATAGCATCTTATGGACTGAGGGCACTACTCAATGTGGTAGATTCCATTAAGAAAACATGGGAAAAGGAGATAGAATCCATGAAGAGAGATTTTGTAGATTGTGTTGCAAGCCTACTAGCTTTGCAATAAATAAATTGAGGTATAACTTTTTGTGTTACAATTTTGTAGCCCTCCCTACCATTATTTTGTCATTGTTGTCAAAGGGGAGAGATATTTAGCAGAAAATTGATAATATATGATAAGGATTAATACTCTTAGGGGGAGTATTGTATTAGAGACAATAATTTTTGAGGAGTTATAAGGATAGTATGCATTTTATACTATGGCCATAGTTTTGAACAATTTTGAGATTTTTGAGTTGTACACTTAGCCAATTTTCTCATATGTTGCCACCAATGACAAAGGGGGAGATTGTTGGAAATTTGGCTAATTTGATTGCATAGATGTTGTCATTATGGAAACATATGTTCCACATGAAGATCACACAAGTTATAGAGCAAGTATGACTAAGTGCATTGCAAATTTGTCTAAGTGTGAGACAGTATGTTTACCAATGTACCCAGACATAGTTTTTGTTTGCAACATTGATTGGAGTTAGTTTAGTGCTTGCACACGTGAACATAGACTCTATGGTGACTAATGATGACCCATCTCAGAATTCTAGTCTATATGGTATGTAGGGAATTAGTTATGATAGTTTTACCGAAGACAGTGTAAAGCTGACAGGATAGAATATGAAGATAGAACTAGTAAAGAGTTAAGGGATTATTTTGTTTATCAAAATAATGACATAAAAATATAAAGGGAAACCATCCTAGATGCTTACTCTTGGATGAAGATATTGGTATATATGTAAATGTAATTATAATTGTGAAGAAGTAGTAATTGTAGCAAGCAACAAGTAATTGTATAAGTATGATGCGAAGTATATGAAGCATATGTAATAGCGACAGTGAAAGATCAGCAGAGAGAGATTGATGCAAGCAATATAAGGTTATGTACCTTGACCTATTTTGTAATTATTCTATATTGTACATTACTTTTTTGGGCAGTGGGCTCAGCTGGTAATCACATTTTGTACTACCAACTCCTAATAGGGTTGAGGCTTCTAACAAGGCCTATAGTCCCTTAATCAAGACTGATACACTATATGTTTTTAATATACTCCTAATAGGGTCAACATCCTTAACAAGATACTTTTGATTAGTGGATCTTTGTGCATACCATCCCCACTGGGTTTTTCCCTTGGCCAAGGTTTCCTCGAGAACAAATAATGTGTTATGAGTTCTTTATTGTTATGCATATTATTTAGTTTCTTATGTTATGCATGTATAAAGATAATATGTTATATCCATAATTGGGAAAAAGATAAATTTTGTAGAATACTGATTCACCCCCCCTATCAGTATTCCCTATTTCTAGCACAGTCGACTGGTCCTTTGACCCTTGATCAGTTGATAGACTGACATGAACACAACATTACTATGATAGAGATTAGTGCTTAATTCATCTGATGCTTAATTTGAGGATGTCAAGACTTGCACTACTATGAAGCAAATGTGGGATAAACTTGCTCTAGTCCATGGTGGTGATGCACATGTGAAGAGAACCAGAGTAGAAATCTTAAGAGGTGGATTTGATGATAGGAAAATTAAGGAAGGATAATACATTACACAGTACACAAACCAAATCCAAGAGTTAGTCAATGCTATCCGAGGAGCTAGTGGTGTCATTGATGAAGATACATCAGTAAGTAAGATACTAAGAACCCTATTGCCTACATATGCAATTAGAATATCTTCTATTCATGAAATGAGGTCTGCACCTAGTAGCACTCTTACTCTTGATAGTTTGATTGGAAAGTTAGTAGCTTTTGAGCTGAATAATTTTTATAATAATGTGGTACCGTCTCTTGAATCTACTTTTATGTCTTCTTTGAAGATCGGTAAATCTAGCAATAGACATAATATAAGAAATGGTAGTGATAGTAATATTGATGATGATCTTGATGAAATTGAAGCTCTTATGGCTTGGAGATTGCCTAAAGTTTAAGGTAGATATAAGGGAAAGTTTTTGATTGCAAGAAAAAATAGGTTTTAATGGGGACCCGAAACCCTTTACAAGCTAGAATAAGGGAAAGTTACCTTTAGCTTATTTTAACTGTAAAGAAGTTGGCCATATTGCTACTAGATGTCCCAATAGGAAAGAGGAAGATAACGACAAAGACCGATCTGGTGATGGAAGCTATGGAAGAAGAAACAATAGACGTTACTGATACTACAACAAAAACAACTGAGATCACAAAGATAAATGCAAAAAGGCATGTTATTTTGTTGGAGATGAGGACACTGACACTGACACTGATGAAGACATTGAGGTAGTGTTTTCTATAATGAAAGATGATTTTGAAGAAGAGGAAAGGTATGTAGAGACAACACTCATTTCTAAAGTTAGTATAAATGATACTCGGATCATTGATAGTGGCTGTACACATCAGATGATTGGTGATGAAGATAATTTTTATCATCTTGAGCATTATAAGGGAGGATCTGTGAAAATGGGTACTAATACACCTTGCATGGTTAAAGGAAAAGGATCTATTCTATTGAATGATAAAATTAGATGTGATAATGTTTACTGGGTAAAAGGACTAAATTAAAATTTGTTGAGTGTGGCACAACTTAATAACTCAAGTCACCAAGTGGCATTCAAAAGAAAGAAGGTAAAGATCTATGATGAAAGTGGAAAGCTTGTTAGAATAGGAGGACAATCAAAATGTAACTTATTTTATCTTGACAATGCTGATATTTCTTCTTTACTAGTGAAAACTGAAGATGCATACTTATGGAATAAGAGGTTATGTCATGTAAATTTTGATAACATGATTAAGGTCAGTAAAAAGAGAAAAGTTAGAGGATTGCCTAGTCTAACCAAACCTGATCATGTTATGTGTCATCAATGTCAGAAAGGGAAGATGACATAATCTAGTTTTAAAAGTAAGGACTACTCATCTAAATGTATTTTGGAGTTAGTTCACACCAACTTATGTGGTCCCGTGAGAACTCAAAGATGCTATGGAGATAGATACTTTATTTTTTTTCTTGATGACTATACTAGATTGATGATAGTTATGTTCTTAAAATAAAAATCTGAGGCACTCAAACTATTTAAATGGTATAAGGCTAAAGTAGAAAAATAAATCAGAAAAGAACTAAACTTCTTAAGGTCTGATAGAGTAGGTGAGTTTATTTCTAATGAATTCACTAACTTATGTAATGAGAATGGTATAAAAAGATAGGTTTATGCACCTAGAACACTACAGCAAAATAGAATTGCTGAAAGGAGAAATAGATCTATTGTTGATTGTGCTAGAACATTGATGATTGAGAATAATGTTGCACAAATGTACTATAGAGAGGTAGTTTGCACAACAGTATATGTCCTCAACCAAGTTTAACTAAAGAAAGACACAAAGAAGACACCCTATGAGTTATGGTTTGGATACACACTGAGTGTAAGTTATTTCAAAAATTTTGGTAGCAAGTTTTATATTCTTAAAGATGATAGGAATGTAAATTTTGACTCTTAAGGTGATGAAGGAATATTTTGAGGATATTCTACTAAAAGAAAAGCTTACAAATGTCTTAAAAAGTAATAAGATGATAGAAATTCCTAATGTAAAATTTGATGAGTTTTCTGACAAGAATGATGTAGAAAGCATGAAGGAGCTAGAAGACTATGGTAGGCTCACTTATGTTGAAGATCTATAGTGTCTACTGAAGTTGCAGGATGAGTCTATCGAGCATCAGGAAAATGCTACCAACAATCAACAAATGGACACCAAGAATTAGGATGAAGCTACCAAGCAAGAGACTGTACCTAAATAGAATGATGAGCAGAGGAGAGATCAAGTGCTAGAAATATTTGTTAGAAGACATCATCCTGAGAACCAAATAATTGGAGACAAGAAAGCTGGCATGCTGACAAGAAGTAAGTTGGAAAAAACACATGCTTAGTTTGTGAGTTTGAACCGAAGAATGTTAGGGATGCACTTGAAAATGAGGAATGGATAAATGCTATGAATGAGGAGATTGAAAAAATTGAAAAGAATAAGACATGGACCTTAGTGCCTAGACTAAAAGATAAAAATGTTATTGGTACTAAGTGGATTTTCAGGAATAAGCTGAATGAGAATCAAGAAGTTACTGTAAGGAATAAGGAAAAACTTATTTGCAAGTGATATGCACAAGAAGAAGGTATTGATTATGGTGAAACTATTAGAAATAGGGAATACTGAGACGGGGGGTGAATCATTATTCTAAAAACTTTTACTTTTTCCCAATTATGGATAAAACAAATTATCTTGGTCCATGCATAACATAAAAGGCTAAACAACATGCATAGCAATAAAACAAAAGAACTCATAACACATTATTTGTTCTCGAGGAAACCCTGGCCAAGGGAAAACCCTGGTGGGAATGGTACCCACAAAGATCCACTAATCAAAAGTATCATGTTAAGGATATTGACCTTGTTAGGATTCTATTACATGTATATAGTGTCTAAGTCCTGATTAAGGGACTATAGGCCTTGTTAGAAGCCTCAACCCTGTTAGGAGTTGGTAGTACAAAATATGATTACTAGATGAGCCCACTGCCCAAACAAGTAATATAAAATATTCACTAATTAAAAAAATAGGTTAAGGTACATAACCTTATACTACTTGCAAATTCACATCAATATCTCTTCACTGCTCTTTCACTATCACTATTACATACATATCATGTATATCTTCTTACATTACATCATTACATCTTTATACAAGTTATTAAGATTAATAACTCTTACAGTCAGCTTAAATAATACAAAATATCTTTACCCAAGTTTTAACATCTTGGATGTCATCCCTTTATATTTTTAAGTCGTTATTTTGATAAACAAAATAATCCCTTAACTCTTTACCAATTATGTCTTCATATTCTGTCATGTCGGCTTAACATTGTCTTTAGTAAAACTATCATAGCTTCTTCCGTACATGTCATACTAACTTGCACTCTTAGGTGAGTCTTAAATAGTCACCATAGTATCTATGTTCAATTTTTCATGCACTAAAATTACTCCAATCAACATCGCTAATCAAAACTATCTTTGGGTACACCGGCAAAAACATTGTCTCATACTTAGACAATTTTGCATTGCACTCTATCATACTTTCTCTCTAACCTATGTGATCTTCATGTAGAACATATGTTGCCATAATGAAAACATCTATGTATCCAACTCAACCTCATCCAAATTGTGAACAATCTCCCCCTTTTTCATTAGTGGCAACATATGAGAAAATTGGCTAAGTCTTAGACTTCAAAATTTCAAAATTGTGGCTGTAGTACAAAATATGTATATACTGTCCTTATGAATCCAAAAATCTTATCTATGTAGAGTACTCCCCCTAAGAGTATGTATCCTTATCAATTTTATACTATATATCTTTCCCCCTTTGACAACAATGACAAAAACAAGGTAAAGAGGGTGATAAAACTGTGTTCAGACAAGAGTGTTATACCTTGATTCAATATTTTAGAGCCGGTAGGCTTGCAACATAATCTAAAAAGTTAATCTTCATGGCCTCTAACTCTTTCTCCCATGCCTTCTTAATCGAATCTACAACACTGAGTAGTGTACAAAATCCATAAGATGCAATTTCACATGCTTGGAGATTCTCAAAACTAAACTTCTGAAAAGATATCTTGGATGAAAGACATTCTTCCAGTTATCCTTCAATAATGCTCAATTTTATGGAAACATGCTCTCTTAAAAGAGAGAATATCTTCAGCTTTCTATCCTTTTCATCTTGTAAAATTCTCATTTCATCATAAATCTTGCATATTTTCTTCTCAATGTCAAGTACCTTCACATTAGGGCTTGAAATAAGATTTATCTCACTTTGAATTTCTGCTTCCTTAGTCTTCATCTTCTACACTTCCTCTACTATTAGGTTCTTTGATTTTGCACACTGAATGTACAAAGATTTTCCTCTTTCTAAATTATTTCTCAAATCTTTTATGTAGATATCAAGATTGTTGATATCATTCCTGATGTTCTGACTTATATCAAATAAGTTGGTAAACTCATCATCAAATATGTTCATCACTTTCTTTTCTCTTTCCAGAGGGTTAGCTTCTACAATTTGTGTGGTTACAATGCCTTGTAACTTCTCAATAAGCTCCTTTAGGCACCCTTGAAGGCTCTTTACCTTCTTGTTCTTTCCAATAATCTTGTTCAAAGATGTGATCAATTCCATCTAATCATCATCATCTACTTCCTTTCCCAAATTCTTAAATATAGAACCAATCTGGGTTTTCTTACTAGTCTCATGTGTAAGATTGACTTCTTCTAGGGTGGGAACATATACTTGTTTCTCTATCACTTTAGGTTTTTTAGTTCTAGTTTATGTCTTCTATTCTCCTTTGGCACTATCTTGCTCTTCAAAAGCTAAATTGTCAACAATGTTTTCAAGGTTCTTAAATAGGTTATCATCACTATCCAAAGTGATCCTTGTTCCTTCAACATTCATAGCTTCATCCTTAATATTGATGGTTGGTGGAGAGGGAATGTCCCGTTGTTCTGCTTCTTCTACTTGCTCTGTAGGTTTAGCTACAACTGATGATTTTCCAGCCTTCTCTATCATCACCTTAACAATTGCTTGTTTTGTTTCCTTATTGATTTCTTCATACTTACCTCCCATAATTTGAATAGTTCTCTTCTTGGTTCTCAAATGGGTGTTCAAATCCTTCATGATTCATTTGAAGTGTTCTTCATCTCTCACATCAAATAGCTTTCTTACAAGATTTTCTCTTATTGTTATGTCTTCCTCTGATGCTCTTTTCTTTCTATTTACAAGCTTCTTATAGAAGTCATCAGGTATCTTACCCTGAATTGTATCAAATTTCTTATCAGACAAAATCATATGCTTCACCACTACATTTTCTAGATTCAATCTCTCTGCATAATCATGTAGATCATAATATTTATTCATCTTTGTAAAGTCTCCATCTTGAATAATCTGTTCATTTACTTTCTTAATTCTAGGTTTCCAAGTTTTCTTCTTAACAAGAGTATCCTCATCATCTTTAATGTATGCAATTTTTCTTGGAACTGGTGGCACTAATGTCTTTTGCATCTTACCCAATCCAGTAGCAATTTATTTTAATCTTTTACTAGGTGTAGAGGAGGTTGATCTAGTGGATTTTCTTGCTTCTTGATCCTTCTTTGTTTCTTCCACTTTTACCTTTACTTGTGTCACTTCTTGCTGTACTACAACTGATGATAAAGGTGGTACATACAAAACTTATTTTTGTCCAATTTCTCTAATTGCTACTACTGTCTATTTGTCTATCAAGAACTCATGCTCAGTCATTCCTATATCTTTTAGTATTTTCTTAATTGTACTTTCAACACTTTTCTTTGACTATTTCTCTTCAAGGATAGTCTTTGCGGAGTTGAAGTTCTCCTCAAAGGTTCCAAACCTATTACTGTGAATGTCCAACTTTATCTTAATTAGTCTACTCACATATTCTTCTGTCTCAATCTCATAGATTTCATATCCAAGAGGATCTATGAACTCTATTCTAGGTTCTACTACTTCAATGTATGTAAAGTCAGTATCAACCATGAAACATATCTCATTTTTATACTTTTCTACAAGGGACTGTGGGATCCTTGTTCTGCTTGTCATCAAATTCTGAAATGTTTTGATTACTAACACTGCACTTTCATTTACCTTATCAATGACATGCCTCATATACACTTTTTTAATCCTTTTCATTGTGGTTTGGCCATCATTCCAATCATTTCCAATGGTGTAAGGAAATCTTCTCAACAAATGAAAAAACATATAAGTGATTAATGATGAGAATCTAAATTGAGAATACTTAGTCTTCTTTATCTTTTCCAAATTCTCAAACAACTGAATTCTCAAAATCTCACACATGTCAACTTGTACTCTATCAACACACATTTTCTACCATATCATCTTCTCTAGAGTTAGCACAAAACTTAGTTGTAAGGATCTTACACAAATATCTGACATCATCTTGTTGTATCTTGCTAATTACTATTCCCCTCCCATTGTAAGATGAATTTGTGTTTTCTATAACTATTTTCCTCATGTTCTTCTCATTCAAAGGAATGGCTCCAATTTTAGATAGACTATTTACCTCATGAATTAGGTCAGCTTTGATATCTATCACTCTGTCATCTGACCAAAACTTCCCATTATGAATTCTACTTAAAATTATCTTGGTACATTGTTCATTGTCAAATTCATATTGTAAGGCATAATTAATGATCTCATTATCTTTCAAATGCTCAAACCCTACTTTCAATGGCATATCCTAATTGTAGATCTTCTAATATTCTTTTGTGAAATCACTATCATTGAGAGTCTCTAGCTTACATCCCAGATAACTTCTAAGATTTTCTAGATGTAAAACTCTGTCAGGTACGGATGATAAAGCTAACTTAGGATCATCTTCCAAGGGTTCTATTGGTTCCCTTTTAATCTTAGGTATATTATTATCTCTTACATTTTGAATCAAAGAAACATCCATGAATTTCACTAATTCTTTAATTGATTTAGAGATCTGTCAAGTAAAATACCTTGATTCCATGATTTAGAGCTTGCGTAGATTTGGCACAAAAATCCTTCACCAAATCCTTGCAAAATGCTTCAAATCACTACTCTTTGATCTCCTTAACACTTGTATTTGCTTTGATGATCAAATAATACCAATCATAACCTTTTATCATTCCTATCTCACATAGATCTGACATCGCATTTAATTCTTTTGCCGCTTCTTTCCAAAAAGTTGATTCTGTTAACTTGTAAAACTTAAAACTCCTTGCAATCTAGAAAAACATAATATGTTTCTATGCGCTCTTAACCATAGCATCAGTACATCATATAATACCTTTCATTAATTGCACAAGACTCAATTCATCATATATCAACTTCTACACTATTCTAAGTTCCTATTCTACTGTAACTTTCATGAATTAAGTACTTTGAGATGGGTTAGGTAGAGATTCATTCTTACCACTTGATACTTCACCTTTCTGATTACCTTCAGTGCTAAATATGTCTCCTTGATCTATGCTTTTAACAAACTTCACTTCTTTTGAATTACTACAGCATCCTTTCTAACTGTTACTTGCATCTTAATTTCTTCTTCCATGACTTCTAGGGTTAGGATTAGGATGAAAAGCTCTATTGTTCATTCTGCAAAACCTTGTTGTTGTTGAACTACAATTGATTTGGAATCTGAATGAAGAATCTATGATTAAAGATCACTGAGGAGTTGCTGATTAGATATGTAATATGATTAAATCAGTATTATGTTGTCATTGATGTCAACTAGTTTGACAGCACTTATCTTGTAAGTTACTATACCGAGACATCTGAAAAAAGGTGAAAGAGATGAAGAACAGAGAAATCTACATGGAGAAAGATGTACATGATAGATGAGGATAAGGAACACATTGAGTAACTTGTTAATGAGTCTATGACTTGATGATATTGACTTTATTATGTTGCATTCATCTATAATGAAGTATAGAGCTGAAAGACACAAAGTAGTGTTGTTGATAAATGAAGCATTTCTAGTATACACCGATAGAGTGTAGTGTATACTGATCACAGTATTAACTGAGTAGTGTTCACCAATGTATTTCTTTTTTAACCGAGTAGAACAACATGAATTAAATGATTATTTTAGCTGATAAGATTGATGAGTTGGCAAGAGTATAACATCAAGGTAACAGATAATGTTTGTTACACAGATCGATGACTGACAAAATTTAGGGAAGATCTATTGGCAATTTGGCTAATGTGGATGCATAGATGTTGTCATTATGGAAACATATGATCTCTATTGAGAGCGTAGAATTTGGAATGAAAGTATGGCAAGTTGAAGGAAGAAATTGTCTAAGTATGGATACAGTGATCCTGACAGAGCACCCGATGAAGATTTAGTTGGCGACATCCAGTGGAGCAATATTTTTGTTTGCGCAGTTAACTAAAGCTTCTATAGAGTATGAGGATACCCCATCTTAGTGCACATAAATTTTGGATCAGTACAGACAAATTTATTCAAAGTTTACCGAAGATAGTTTTTGCAGACAAAATAGTTTTGGAGACAGTATTAGCGAAAGAGTTAAGGGATTATTTTTGCTTGTCAAAATAATGACTTAACATTATGAAGGGATGACATCCTAGATGTTTACTCTTGGATAAATATTTTGGAAGCTGACCATATAAATTTATTAGCTCTAATAACTCATATATTAGGCATACTTGAAATGTAATGAAAATGTATATGTGATGTGTAAAAAGAAAGAAAAGGATAACTTGCGATAGTTGTATATTATGATAGCAGCAAAGGCTATTGATGCGAAGTTGTAAGCAGTACCATACTATAGTCAGAAACATTTTGTATTACCTATTTGGGTAGTGAGCTCAGCTGGTGATTAGGTTTTGTAATCTAACTCCTAACAGGGTTAAGGCTTCTTGTTAGGAATAAGGTGTCTCAACCTTGGATAATTCCTATTCTTATTATTTGTTTTGTAAATATATTTTTTGGTAATAATGTAATTAAGTGTGAGTGTACATGTCTAGTTAGCATGTTGATGTGTCACTCCATTTCATGTGTCGGCATCTTGTGCGTAAGGAGATCATGACTGAAATGGTCATGATGGATTCCTATGATGCGTAAGAACTATTTAAGGAATGTGCTATGACAGGTGTAAGAGCATCTTATGACTTGGGCCTATTTGGGTGCCCAAGAAGAAGTGGTTGGTGTGTGTAAGAGAATATGCCAGAAATAGGTTGGTATGACAGATTCTCTTACACTTCTCTTGTGACCATTATTTTTGGTGGATTCTATGACAAGTTGTCATAGTCTATTTTAGGGATGGATGCCTATTCTTGGGATTAAATGTAACAACTGTGTACATGTGGCTTTGTGCATGGGTCTTGGTGGTTGTGCCTATTTTTGGGTCCGGAGGAGTCTATATATATGATGCTGCTCCTATGGGAGAGATATAATGGAAATTTAAGTCTTGTTGGCTTTGTCTTTCATTTCCTGAAAGAACTTGCATTGCAAGTGTATTGTAACCTTTGTGTTGAAGATAATACATTGTGCAGGTTTTGGAGTGCTGGGGTTTTTTACCGAAAGGTTTTCCCCAGGGTATATCATTGTGTCATTCTCTATTTTTCTGTATGTATGGTATGTGGTTGCAATATCTTTGTTAAAGTAGGTAATGAATCTAAAATTGTAAGGATTTATAAGAATTTGCACAATACTCTCCTATAGAGATTAGTGTAGGAAGTTGTTTCTGCACCTGAGTTTCCTTACACTTCTAACAAGGCCTAAAGTCCTTTAACCAGGATAGATCTACTATATATTGTAAATTGACTCCTAACAGGGTCCAATATTCCTAATAGGATACTTTTGATTAGTGATCTTTGTGGGTACCATCCCCACTGGGGTTTTCCCTTGGCTAGGGTTTCCTCGAGAACATATCATGTGTTATGAGTTCTTTCTATTTACTGCTATGTTTGTTAATCAGCTTGATAATATTTGTATGCACTAAAGTAATCTGTTATATCCATAAGTGGGAAAAAGAAAAAGTTTGTGAAATATTGATTCACCCCCCCCTCTTGGTATTTCCTATTTCTAACAATTGGTATCAGAGCACAGTTACTCAGAGAAGGAACAATCAAGGAAAGCTTAGTAGCTTGAGTAAGATCTCTATGGATATGGATCAACTTCAGAAGAATCTTGAAGAAGCTCTTGAACAGATTGATATGCTTACTGATGAAAGAAACTCCTTAAGAAGAAAGTATGAAAATGCAAAGAATGCTATTGAAAAATTAAAAGGTAAGATTGAAGATCTAAAATCTAAAAAGAAATCTGATATGCTTGTTGAAGATTGTGATGAATTAGAAAAAGAAAATGAGATCCTTAAGCATGAGTTGAAGATAGTAAATCTGAAGCTTAGTACGAAAGATCGAAATTTGAGATCTGATAATGAAAAATTGAAAATTGAGAATGAAGATCTGAGATCAAGACTTGAAAAGGAAACATCCGAATCTGAAAAAGTAAAAGTGCAATATGTGGAACTTGAGAAGTATAATAAAATTGTGAAAGGTGAATTAACTCAATCTAAACAACAACTTCAAAGGCTATATTCAAATAGTGATAAGACTGAAAAACAAATTTCTTTTGAAGAACCATTCTTTGATAGGATTGGATTTGGATTTAGTATGTTTAGAACAATCCATGAAAGTAAGAAGCCAGATCTAAAGACATCTGAAAGTGTGGAGGAAATGAAGCTAGATGAGAACACATTGGAAGATTCATCTAAAGAAGAACCACCTAGAGAGAAAGAAGAATCAAAGCAAGAAGAATCAAAATAGGAAGAATCATCTAAAGGTATGAAAAGAGAATTCAAAGGTAGATGTTTTGCTTGTAATACTATTGGGCACATGAAGAGAGATTGCATAGGTAAGCAATTTAAACCTCTGAATGGACATTGTTATAATTGTCATAGTTTTGGACATAGAGCTAACGAATGTAGAAGACCTAAAGTAATTTTGAATAATTATGATAGAATGATTGTGAATACTAACAATGCAGATAAGAAATCTATTGAAGAAATGAATCAAAGAAAAGTGGTAGTATGTTTTAGATGCAACAAAGTAGGACATATTGCTAGAAATTGCAAGTCACAGATTAACCAACAAGGATAGAGACTTGGAAACAATGGAATCATTTGTCAGATATGCAACAATTTTGGACACTTAGAAAGAGTTTGTAGAATGAACAATGGAGGTTATCATCATAACCCTAACCCTAGGAACAATGCAAGAAGGAATGAAAATGCAGGAAACAAAGAGAAAGGTTGTTGTAGCTCAATAAAGATGAAGTAAAATTTGATAAAGGGATAGATCAAGGAAGTATATTCAGCACTAAAAGTAGTTAGGAAGGTAATGTAACTAATGGTAAGGATGAATCTTTACCTGACCCTTCTTTAAGTACTTAAATTATGTAAGTTTTTGTAGTTTAGGACTTAGGATTAGTGTAGATTAGGAATTTGAATGAGTTAAGTTTTGTGCAATTAGATATAGGTTTTTTATGTTGTACTAATGCTATGGCTAAGTGTGCAAAAGAAAATATCATGTTTTGCGAGGTCACAAAAAGTTTTATGGTTGTAGGTTTGCAGAATCAACTTTTTGAGGTTTTAGCAGCAAAATGAATGAATGTGATGTCAGATCGAGTTAATGTGAAGTGTTATAAGGTTGAAATCAAAGTTATCACTATTACAAAGTGATTGAAAAGAGATTTGAAAGAAGAAAAAGCAAGTTGAGGATGATTTGAAGAAGTTTGGAAGTAGTTTGCAGTGACGATCATACCAAAACCCTAGATTTGCAAAGTTGAGGTATTTTTTTATCTTTAATCAATTGATAAGATGTATATTTCTATGGTTCATAATGTTAAGGATAAGAATAGATCTAAGATTAAGAAAGAACCAGTAGAACCATCTAAAATTGATAACAGAATAGCACTATCATCCGTACCAGATGGAGTATTACACATTGAGAATGTTAAAGGATATTTAAGTTGCAAGTTTGAAACTTTGGGAGATGCAGATTTTAGTGATGATTACAAGAAATTGTATAATCAAGACATGTCAATTAAACCAGCTTATGGGCACCTAGAGAACAATGAAATTATCAATTATTCCATGAAGTATGAATTTAATGATGAGGAGTGTACCAAGATCATTTTAAGTAGAATCCACAATGGGAAATTTTGGATGGAGGATAGAGTTATTGATATAACTGCCAACCTAATTCATGATGTTACTAGATTATCAAAAGTTGGAGAGATTCCACTAAATGAAAAGAACATGAGAAAGATTGTTTTAGACAAAACTGGATCTAGTTATAATGGTAGAGGAATTGCGATAAGTAAAATTAAGCAAGATGATGTTAGGTACCTTTCCAAGATCCTAACAACTAAATTTTGTGGTAGTTCAAGGGAAGATGACATGTCTGTAGGAATGGTTCATGTAGCTTATCTTATGTGTATTGAGAAGAAACAAGTAGACCTATGTGAAATTTTGAAAATTTAGTTATTTGAGAACTTAGAAAAGATTAAGAAGGCTAAGTACACACAGTTTAGGTTTTCATCTCTGATAACCTATATGTTTTTCCATATTTTGAGAACATTTCCTTACACAATTGATTGGAGTGACAATGTGAACACAATGGAAAGAATAAACTCAGTCTACATGAAGCACCTAATTGATAAAGTCAATGACAGTGTGAAGCTTGTATTGAAGACTTTTCAGAATATTGTTAAGAACAAGTCAAGGATTCCTCAATCCTTAGTTGAAAAGCATAAAGATGACATTTTTTTTATGGTAGACACTAATTTCACCTACATTGAAGCAGTTGAGACTAGAATGGAATTCATAAACCCTCTTGGCTATGAAGTATCTAAAGCAAAAATAGTAGGATATGTGAATAGACTGTTAAAGTGTGAGTTGGATGGTCATGCAAATAGGTTTGGAACCTATGAAGAGAATTTCAACTCTGCAATAAGTTTGAGAGAAAAGAAGCAATCTAGTAGGAGATTTGAATCTACTATGAAGAAAATACTAAAAGAATCAGGTATGTCAAGTCATGAGTTTGACATAGCTAAGAAGATTGCAGAAGCCTTGGAGCAAAGTGAAAATCTTGTAATTCCACCTGTGGCATCTAGTGGAGACCCTATTGATCCTATTACAGTAAAGGTAAAAGTTGAAGTAGCTGAAAAGGATGAAGGAGATAAATCTTTTTCTCCTATTCCTAGAAAAAGAGTAAAACTGAGTGCAACAGGACCCAACAAGAGATAGAAAATGATTGTACCACTTGTACCTAGAAATGTAGCAGTAATTAAAGATGATGATGAAGTTTCAATCAAGAAGAAAACTTGGAAACCAAGAATTGAAAGACTTAATGAAGATATATTGAAGCATGGAGAATTCACCAAGTTAAATAAATTCTATGATCTATATGGATCATTTGACAAATTGAATTTTGAAAATGCAATGATTACACATATGATTGTGATAGATAAGAAACTTAGCACTATTCATGGTAAGATCCTAGAAGATTTGTATAATAGACTTGTGAATAGAAAACAAAGACCACAAGAAGAGGACATAAAGATGAGAGAACATGTAATCAGACAGTTCTATGAAGTTAAGGATGAAGATCATTTGACGAGATTGTTGAAGTCTCTTGGAACTTTATTGAGAACTAAGAGAAGAACAATCCTTATAATGGGAGGCAAAAAGGAGGAAGTTCAGAAAGAGACTGAGCAAGTAGTAATGCAAAGATATAGTTGTAGGAAAGCATGTTGAATCAAACCCTCAGTAGAAGCAATCAGAGGAACCGCATGCAGAGGAAGTTGGTATTGAAGAAGTCCCATTTTCTTCACATATCAAAATTGGCAAAGAATCAATGGACATTGAAGGAACCAAAGTGACACTAGAGTCAAATGATGCAGTATTTCATGATCTAGGAAACATTATTGACAATTTGGCTTTAGAAGAGAAAGAGAAGATTACAGAATCAGAAAAGGATACAAAGGCAGTGGAAGCACCAGTTGTATCAGAATCAGTTCCAGCAGAGCAGACAGTTAAAGGTAAACAAATTTTGACAGAGGTCACTACCCCTAGTGCACTTGACAGTAAGAAGAGACAAATTGGTTCAATTTTTGAATACCTTGGAAAAGAGGTTGAAGGTGATGATCAGCTTGAGTTCATCACATCTCTTAATAAAATTATTGGAAAGAATAAGAAGGTGAAGGACCTTGAAGGCAAAGTTAGAGTTTTGATAGAGAAACTTGAGAGTGTGATCAACACTAAGGTATTTGAATTGGATCCACTTGAGAAAGCTAAAATAGTAATAAACTCTTTTGACTCTGAGTTTTATAACTTAAAGGATATTGCTAGAATAAAATTTTAGGAAGACTTTGAAGCAGAAATGCAACAAAATTTAAGTGTAAATATTCAAAATGATATTGGTAATTTGGATGTATGCATAAAGAAATTTGAGGAAACATTTTGAGACTGGAAAGAGTTTGTATATACAATGCACAAAATCAAAAATCCTAACAGCTAAAGAAGATAAGAAGATCAGAGAGAAGATAGATGCAATTACAGCTGAAACAAACACCTTAACAAGCCCAAATGTAAAGATAAGTTCTATAGAGAAGAACATAAGGAAGTTAAATGATGAAATCAAAATGTTAGCACAGGAGAAGAAGAGAAAGATGATTAGGATTAACATCTTGAGAGAGCATATCTCAATCAAGACCTCAATTTTTGAAGACCAAATTGAGCAGTGTCTTTCAGCAAAGACATCTTTTCAGAAGTTTAGCTTTAATTCCCTACAAGCTTGTCAGACAATAGCATACAGATTGAGTAATCTACTCAATGTTGTTGAATCCATTAGGAAGATATGGGAGAAAGATTTTGAATCATGGAAGTCAGAGTTTGGTGACTGTGTTGCAAGCCTACTGGCTTTGCAATAGCTGATAACAAGGTATCAAGTTTTTTTTTAAATTTTTGTACACACTATCTTTGTCATTGTTGTCAAAGGGGGAGAGATAGCAGAAAATTGATAATATGTTGAGGAAGTATTCTCATAGGGGGAGCTATTCTATGGAGTACAATATTGTATATGTGTTGTATAACATTTGGCCACAATTTTGTGTAAATACTTTGAAGTTTTGTTTGCACACTTAGCCAATTTTCCCATATGTTGCCACCAATGACAAAGGGGGAGATTGTTGGCAATTTGGCAAATGTGGATGGATAGATGTTGTCATTATGGAAACACATGATCTCTATTGAGAGCATAGAATCTAGAATGCAAGTATGGCAAGTTGAAGGAAGAAATTGTCTAAGTATGGATACAGTGATCCTGACAGAGCACCCGATGAAGATTTAGTTGGCGACGTCCACTGGAGAAATATTTTTGTTTGCATAGTTAAATGAAGATTCTAAAAATTATGAGGATACCCCATCTTAGTGTGCATGAATTTTGGAGTAGTACCGATAAAGTTATTCAAAGTTTACCGAAGATAGTTTTTGTAGACAGAATAGTTTTGGAGACAGTATTAGCGAAAGAGTTAAGGGATTATTTTTGCTTGTCAAAATAATGACTTAACATTATGAAGGGACAACATCCTAGATGTTTACTCTTGGATAAAGATTTTGGAAGCTGACCATATAAATTTATTAGCTCTAATAACTCATATATTAGGCATACTTGAAATGTAATGAAAATGTATATGTGATGTGTAAAAAGAAAGAAAAGGATAACTTGCGATAGTTGTATATTATGATAGCAGCAAAGGCTATTGATGTGAAGTTGTAAGTAGTACCATACTATAGTCAGAAACATTTTGTATTACCTGTTTGGGTAGTGAGCTCAGCTGGTGATCAGGTTTTGTAATCTAACTCCTAACAGGGTTAAGGCTTCTAACAAGGCCTAAAGTCCTTTAACTAGGATAGATCTACTATATATTGTAAATTAACTCCTAATAGGGTCCAATATCCCTAACATGATACTTTTGATTAGTGATCTTTGTGGATACCATCCCCATTGGGGTTTTCCCTTGGCCAGGGTTTCCTCGAGAACATATCATGTGTTATGAGTTCTTTCTATGTACTGCTATGTTTGTTAATCAGCTTGATAATCTTTGTATGCACTAAAGTAATCTGTTATATCCATAAGTGGGAAAAAGAAAAAGTTTTTGAAATACTGATTGACCCCCCCTCTTAGTATTTCCTATTTCTAACAAGATCTAATGGAGAAGATTGAAACATGTTATTGACACAAGTACCGAGAAAGTTTGAAGTGACAAAATCTATGAATGTGGTTAAACAACAAAATCTGATGGTGGAGAAGAAAATGATTTACTCATCTATATAAGAGAACAAAATTTCTTTATTTAAGAATGTCGAAAGAAGAAGAAGCTGCAGGAATATTGCATGAACAAGGTTTTCATGCATTCTAATCATACTAGTTAAGCAAGAACCGAGCTGCAGAACAATTATTGAGCTACAAAGAGCAATTACCGGTGGAGAGTAAGTTGATACAGTATTGAATCTGAAGTGAAATATTGATCAGAAGGATTTGTATGGACTAAATATTGATCTTTAATTTGAAATTGAAGTTGTATTAAGGCAGTTCATTTACTGTTACATATTTAAGCATTGTATACAGTTAAAATCTCTTAACCAAGTGGACTCTGAAAGTCTTATGATGTATCATTCATAGAATGAACATTGTTATCCTGTCAACCCCATAGTGAATGCTAGTTGGATGATAACTTCTAGTCTAAAATCCTCTAACAAGGTCACACCTGACAGTGTGTTTGTAAACCTTTAACAGGGTTGGGTCTTAACCGACCTCACTTCAGAAGAGTGAACAATTTTGGGTTGCTGGTCCTAGGTGGTTTTTCCCTTTATAGGGTTTCCACGTTAAATCTCTTGTGTTATGTGTTGATTGTGATATTTTTTTGTTATCATTATTTACATGTTACATGTTAGATTTGATCGGTAAACTATTATAGTATTAGACTAGTAATCGGTAAAAGTACAGACAGTGAAAGTATTTATTATTTACCAATGAGCAAAAATTGAAGAAATAGTTTTGAATTATACATATTGTTTTGGGACACTGGATAACTGATTCACCCCCCTCTCAGTTATTCTAATAGTTATATGTCCAATCTTGTTACATATTTGACAAAATATTCCATTGTTTCCGTATCTTGGTCCAGGTTGATTTATCTATGATCTGCAATTTCTAGCAATGTGTCCAACCTGGTTGCATCTATAACATACTACTCCATTTCTTTTGTTCATATCTTTAGTAGGTTTCTTATCTACATGGTTAGTATTTCTAAACATTCTACTACTATTTTTATTCTCAACAAATTTAGGTTTTCTACATTCAATAGCTCTATGTCCAAAACCATGACAATTATAACAATAACCATTAAGAGGTTTAAATTGCTTACCTGTGCAATCTTTCTTCATCTGACCAAAAGTATTACAAGAAAAGAATCTACCTTTTAATTCTCTTTGCATACCTTTAGGTGACTCCTCTCGCTTAGGTGGTTCTTCTTCTTTAGGCGTGTCTTCAAATTTGTCAATTTCATCAGATTTCTTTTCATCTATGCTTTCAGACATTTTCAGATCTGGTTCCTTACTTTCTTCACTTGCTTTAGTTGTGTTGAATCCAAGACTAGTTTTATCATAGAATGGATTTTGATATGACATTTTTTCATCAATCTTCTCATTAGTTGAATATAGTCTTTCAAGTTGCTACTTAGATTGAGTCAGTTCACCTTTCACAATTGTATTGTATTTCTCAAGTTCAGATGTTACTTTACCAAGTTTAGATTTTAGCCCTTCATTTTCAACCTTCAGATTTTCATTCTCAGTTTTTAGATTTGCTTCATTTTTGCAATTTCCATCTTTCAGACTTAGCTTTAGATTTTCTATCTTCAATTCATGCTTAAGGATCTCATTTTCTTTTTCTAAGTTGTCATCACAATCTTCAATTTGTAGTTTGGATTCCTTTTCTGATTTTAGATCTTCCAAATTATTTTTCAATTTCTCAATGAGGTTCTTTGGTTCATCATATTTTCCTTTTAGAGTGTCTCTTTCTTTAGTAAGCATATCAATCTATTCAAGATATTCTTCAAGATTTTTCTATAGCTGATCCATATCCATATGCATAGAGACCTTACTCAAGCAGCTAGGCTTTCCTTGAATAATTCTTTTCCAAGTAACTAGACTCTGATACCAATTGTTAAAAATAGGGAATACTAAGAGGGGGGGGTTAATCAGTATTCTAAAACCATTTACATTTTCCCAATTATGGATATAACAAATTATCTTAGTGCATGCATAACATAGAAGGCTAAACAACATGCATAGCAATAAAAAAAAAGAACTCATAACACATTATTTCTTCTCGAGGAAACCCTGGCCAAGGAAAACCCAGGTGGGGATGGTACCCACAAAGATCCACTAATCAAAAGTATCCTATTAAGGATGTTGACCCTATTAGGAGTCTATTACATGAATATAGTGTCTCAATCCTGATTAAGGGACTATAAGCCTTGTTAGAAGCCTCAACCCTATTAGGAGTTGGTAGTACAAAATATGATTACCAGATGAGCCCACTGCCAAAACAAGTAATAAATAATATTCACTGATTACAAAAATAGGTCAAGGTACATAACCTTATACTTCTTGCAACTTCACATCAATATCTCTTCACTACTCTTTCACTATCGCTATTACATACATATCATGTATATCTTCTTACATTACATCATTACATCTTTATACAAGTTATTAAGATTAATAACTCTTACAGTTAGCTTACATAATACAAAATATCTTTACCCAAGGGTTAAAATCTAGGCTGTCATCCCTTTATATTTTTAAGTCATTATTTTGATAAACAAAATAATCCCTTAACTCTTTACCAATTCTATCTTCATATTCTATCCTATCGGCTTAACATTGTCTTTAGTAAAACTGTCATAACTTTTTTCGTACATGCCATACTGACTTGTGCTCTCAGGTGAGTCTTCAATAGTCACCATAGTATCTATGTTCAAGTGTGCAATCACTGAACTTACTCCAATCAACATCTCCAATCAAAACTATCTTCGGGTACACTGGCAAAAACATTATCTCATACTTAGACAATTTTGCATTACACTCTGTCATACTTGCTCTCTGACTTGTGTGATCTTCATGTAGAACATATGTTTCCATAATGGAAACATCTATGTTTCCAAATCAGCCAAATTTCCAATAGAAACCTTTGCACCTATTGCTAGATTGGAAGGAGTCTGAATACTACTTGCATATGATGCACATAAGGGATTTAAGGTATATCAAATGGATGTGAAATCAGAATTTCTAAAAGGAATTCTTGAGGAGGAGGTCTACATAGAACAACCTGAAGGGTTTATTGATCCAAATTAGAGAGACATGGTATTTAGACTACACAAAGCTTTATATGGATTGAAGCAAGCACCGAGGCTATGGTATGAAAGATTACATGCTTATCTTATAAGTATTGGCTTTGTGAGAACTAGTGAAAACAGTAATACATATATGAAAGGAGATTTTGATGATAACATTTTGATTTTTGCAATAATTTTTAGAGTAAGAATTAATTTAATTACATTGATTAAATTAACTTTACTACTTCTTAACATTTCCCTTTATGCACTTGCATTAGTCATTTAATAATTAAATCTAATTATTAAATGCCTATTTACCTATTAGGGTTTCCCTTTAGGTTTTTCAATCTCCTTCTATAAGGATTGATCCATTGTATATTTGCAATCATTCTTTTGGAAGATAATAAACTTTCATATTGTCAGAAGAAAACCCTTGTTTGTTTCCTATAGATTTCTTCCTTGTGATAGGTTTTTGCATGCAGATTTCTTGGGCTTAATAGATTTTTTTTATCAAATCTTACATGGTATTAGAGCTGGATCTGTTGTATCTTGTTCATTATTGATGAAAAAAAGGAGCAAGGGTTTGATAGAAGAAATTTGGGATTTTTTAGCTAATTTGAGAGGTTTTGGTTATAGTTTTCAGATCTGGTATTCTCTGTAGGATGTTATTAGCCTTTTTATAGGTGCATGCATGTGAAATGGCCTTTTTTTGGGGGTTTCCTTCCTGACGCCATTTACAGTGGTGTCCTTCTCGGTGTCATTTACTAGACCTACACCTTAGTCCTCTAACCACCATGCATGAGCTGACATCTGCATTGGCAGATCTAAAAAGGTAGAACTTCAAACCCTCGTGGGCACTGTACTTTGAATTGCAAGCTTTTTTACTTGTGATTGTTATCTAGATTTATGGATATTTTCATCAAAAAAATTCAAAGGTACACATGATACTCATTTGAATATTTCTTTTTCTCTCTCATTGTAAGCAATATTTTCCAACTTCTAGGGTTCAGTTTATTAAATTATGGGGGGTGTTTAATTTCTTGTTTTTTTTAATTTACTTCAGTAAAATTGAAATTATATCAAAACAAAACCCCTTCTAAAAAAAATGGTTGAGACCTCTTCTTGTCTAGAACTTCTGACCTCTCATATCTATCACACATGGAAACCCGTGATCACATGACTTCTCCAATCAAAAGGGTTGTGATCTTGTTTAGACACAATGCAACTAGTTTTCCAGAGGTCCTTCAAGGTCATGCAACATAGGAACAAGATGGATGACATAATGGAGTTGATTACTTTACATGTATCAGATAGTCTACAGTTTCATCTTGATAGGTGCAATACCCCTCTAGCTATGTGGACCAAGCTTAACACCTTGTTTGGTACAATGAATGAGTTTAGGGTACTTCAGATTGAGACAAAGCTTACCTCTCTTATACCAGATCATTTTCCATCCATTGAGGACTTCTTGATGAAGTTCAAGAAACAAACATCTTTATTACAAGGATGTGGAAAGGCTAAGACTGACATAGAGTGTATCTACCTAATTCTATCAAATCTTTGGGGAAACTTTCAGATTTTCTCCTCCACCTTCCACTCTACCATGGATGCATTGGGTTAGAGATTCTAGATGCCCACTTTTGAGGTGTTCTATGATCGGTTGACTAGAGAGTAGGCCAAGCTCACATAGTTGGATTCTTTATCTGGAACTAAAAGCCAAGCTTTGGCTACTCAGACTTCTAATGAGACACATAAGTAGAAGCAGAAGCCCAAAATAGATTTAGTTAGTAGTGAGAATTCCTCCAAGCCACCTTAGAAAATAGAGTCTATGAAATCCACTCCTAAGGGTAAATCTTCCAAGTGTGGTGATTCTTCCTCCAAGACTAAGAAGTTCACAGGTGAACCTTGTAGTTTTTGTGGCAAGGAAGGGCATCCAATTTCTAGGTGTTGGAAACATCTTGAGGCTCTAGAGGAAGCCTTAAAATAGCATAGTATTTCTTCTCCACAACCTTCACCTAATCCCACAGGTAAAGGCCATGCTCTCTTTGGATGAGCATTATCTTCCAATTCTACTTGGATCATTGATTTAGGTGCTTCGCACCATATGAAACACACACCTAGTTTGGTTACCTCACTTGCTCAGAGTGCTACTACATAGATTGCAGTTGGTGACTGGGCACAACTTTTAGTTATAGGTTCTGGTATTGTTTCATTGGATGGTGTCTCTCTACAGGATGTTCCTTTGGTTCCTTCCATTTCTACGAACCTCTTGTTTGTCTATCAGATTTTCCATTCTGGTTCTAGTAAGATAGTTGAGTTCTCACCACATGATGTAGCTATTAGAGACCTCCATGATCCTAATTTAGTTTTTTCTACTGGGAGTGTTGATTCAGAGTCTCACTTATACAAGTTTGATGGCTTTGAGAGCTCTGATTATATAGGTGTTTCTCTTTTTTCTCATGTAGACACAGTGAGAAAGCTTTAGCATGATTTTTTTGGCCATGTCAACTACAAAAATCTACAATAGATGAGTACACTAGAGTTAGTGATTGGGCTTCCTTAGATCTATTGCACTGATGGTGTTTGTTAAGGTTGTGCCCTTGGAAAACATCATAGAGATCCCTTTCAGACAAGTAGATCCTCACATTCTAAGGCATCATTGGAGTTGATACATTGTGATCTCATGTCATTTACCACTCCTTTTTCTGGTGCTTGTTATGTGCTCACCTTTATTGATGACTTCTCTAGATGCACATGGGTGTACTTCTTGAAGTACAAGTCTAATGCCTTTGATTCATTTTGAGTCTTTAGGACATTTGTGGAGAAGTCTGGTCTTTCTGTCAGGTGGATACACATAGACAATGGGGGGAATATGTGAATCAATCTTTTCATGATTTTTTCACTGAGAAGGGTATATTACATCAGCTGATAGTTCCCCATACCCATCAGTAGAATGGTGTTGCTGAGAGAAAGAATAAAACATTGCGGGAGATGGCCAATTGTATGATACAATCTCAACATATGCAACCTTCTTTTTGGGTAGAGGTACTGAATGGTGCCAGCTACATTCAGAATCAGATGCCTCATAAGGCATTATGACATTTGACTCCTAAGCAGGCTTGGTCCCATGTCAAGCCTGATGTTTCTACATTTCGATTGTTTGGTAGTGAGGCTTGGGCATTTATACTAGATGCTCAAAGCAAAGCCATGGACAGGAAGATTCGACCACTGATATTTGTTGGCTAGTGTCAAGATATGAAGGCATACAAGTTGTTTGATCCTAATTCCAGAGAGTTCTTTTTTCGTTGAGATGTCCAATTTGATGAGTGCTATCCTCAGATGGAGCCTCAATCACCAAATTTTCCCTCATTTCCTAGTACTTCCTCTTCTCCTCTCTAAGATTCTATATCCTCTAAGGATGATTTAGATGATGATCCACCTTCCCCTCCTCCACTAGATATTTTTTGAGCACCCAAGTGGGCTCAGGATGCTATCAGTGATGCTAGTTCTTTGGCAAGAGATCCTTCAGATACCTGTTGTACTCATGCTCAATAATCTATTACTAGTCTTTTGAGTCATACTATTTCAGATGATTCTCAGAAGTTTTTAGAGGTGATAGGACATCCTAAGTGGGATAGGGCTATGGATGGGGAGTACTCTTCTTTGATGAAGAATCATCTTGGGATCTTTGTACTCTTTCAAAAGGAAGAAAGCTAGTTTGGTGCAAGTGGGTGTACCATGCCAAGTATGTTGCAAATGGTTCTATTGATCGGTATAAGGCATGTCTTATTGTGAAGGGATTTTCATAGGTGAAGGGTATTGATTATTCTGAGACCTTTGCTCCTATCATCAAGATGAATTCTATTCACCTAGTACTTTATCTTGCAGCTTCACAGGGTTGGATAGTGTATCAGATGGATGTGAAGAGTGCATTCTTGCATGGGGATCTACATGAGGAGATTTCTATGGAACAATCTCAGGGTTTTGTGTAGGACTCTTCTATTGTGTGTAGACTTCAGAGGTCATTATATGGTCTCAAACAAGCCCCTCGGGCTTGGTATGAGAAGATGGAATATTTCTTGCTAGCCTCACACTTCACTTGCTGTCATTCTAATCTTACAATGTATATTCAGTGTCATGGGGCTGATCTTGTCATACTTATGTTTTATTTTGATGATCTCATCATCATGGGTAGCTCATCTTCTATGATTCAGAGTGTTCAGAGAGAATTGATGGAGAAGTTTGAGATGACAGATCTTGGACTTCTACACTACTTTTTGGGCATACAAGTTATTTAGTCTTTGGATGGAATTTCCATACACTAGTAGAAGTATGCTCTTGACATGCTTTAGAGATACAACATTCTTTATTGCAACCCTTCTCCCACACCTTTTTAGTGAGGTGTTATTTTGTCTACCACTTGCTATACTCCTTCAATGGAATCCACCTTATATAGGAAACTTGTGGGTAGTTTGTTGTACCTGACATGCACTCATCCTAACATTTCCTTTGCAGTTGGCATTGTCTCTTGGTTCTCCCATGATTCTCATGAGAGTCATTGACAAGCTTCCAAATATATTTTGAGGTACATTCGGGGCACTACTTCATATGGCATTCACTATACATCAAGAGATCCTCACATTATTGGTTTCACAGATGCCGATTGGGGTGGTGATATAGATGGTCAGAAGTCTACTTCTAGCTTTATTTTTTGTCTTGGTTTTGGTCCTATCACATGGTCTTCCAAGAAGAATACTATTATTGCATTATCATCTACAAAGGTAGAGTATCGAGTAGCTATGCTAGATAGTCAGGAGGTCTTATGGCTTTGACAATTGATGACAGAGTTTTGGTTTCCTCCTAATAGTCCCACTCTAATTTGGTGTGACAATCAGAGTGCCATTCATATTTCATGCAACCCAGTTGAGCATCAATGGACCGAGCACATTGAGATCCATATCCATATTATCAGAAAGTTGATTCAAGATGGTTCTCTTAGCGTGGAGTATGTTCCCACTTTGGAGTAGGTTGTTGACATCTTCACTAAGCCTTTTGAATCCTCATGGTATCTTCAGTTGTGTTCTATGCTTGGGGTGAAGGAAGTTGTCCTTGGGGGGTCTCATTTAGGCCTACCTTCTTTTATTTTTTTTTCTTTCTGCATCTTTCTATCTCTTTTTGGAGGAGGGCTTCTCCCATGTGGTTTTCCCTATTTCTCTGGTTCATAGAGATTTGGTTTTGATTGGGTACCTCATCAGGCCATGTTTTCGGGACCCAAATTTTCATTTAGCATTGTAGTTCCTTTTATTCTTTCTTGCATTATTTGTTGCTGCATTGTTTCTCATCTTAAGGGGGGGTGTTAGAGTAAAGAATTAATTTAATTACATTGATTAAATTTACTTTACAACTTCTTAAGATTTCCCTTTATGTACTTGCATTAGTCATTTATTAATTAAATCTAATTATTAACTACCTATTTACCTATTAGGGTTTCCCTTTAGGTTTTTTGATCTCCTTCTTTAAGGATTGATCCATTGTATATTTGTAATCATTCTTTTGGCTGATAATAAACTTTCATATTGTCAAAGCAAAACCCTTGTTTTTTTCCTACATATTTCTTCCTTGTGATAGGTTTTTGCATGTAGGTTTCTTGGGCTTAATAGATTTGTTTTTCATCAACTCTTACAATATTTGTTGATGATATAATCTTTGGTGGATGAGATAAGATTTGAAAATCTTTTGCTGATGAAATGAGAAAAGAGTTTGAAATGTCTATTTTTGGAGGGATTAAATTATTTTTAGGTTTGTAGATTATACAATAGAAAGATGCGATTTTCATCACACAATCAAAATACATTAAAGAAGTACTAAAAACTTTTGGCATGGAAGATGCTAAACCTATGGGAACACTGATGGTGATTGGCTATAAATTAACAAAAGATGATAAATCTACCAAGGTAAATCAGACTCTATATCGATCTATGATTGGTAAACTGATGTATGTTGTACATAGTAGGCCTAATATAGTACATGTAGTGCGGATTGTGGTAAGATTTTCTGCCAATCCTAAAGATTCACATATGGTTGTTGTAAAGAGAATCTTGAGATACTTGAAGAAAATAGAGGACTATAGATTATGGTACACATTGGAAGGAAAATTTGAACTGAAGGTCTACACCGATACAGATTGAATTGGAAACATAGATGACCGGAAGAGCACAACTGGTGGAGCATTCTTTTTAGGGGAAAGGCTTGTGACTTAGATCAATACGAAACAAGCATGCATCTCTCAATCCACTATTAAAGGAAAGTATGTTGCTACTACTATAAATTGTTCCAATATAGCCTAGATCAGACAAGTGTTGGAAGGAATGAATGAGGTAATCACTGACCTGATGATTATATATTGTGACAACACCAATACTATAAACATTTCAAATAATTATGTGATGCATTCAAAGACAAAGAATATATCTATTAAGTATCACTACTTAATAGAACAAGTTCAAGAGAAGCAAGTACAACTAGAATTTGTAACATCTAAAGAACAACTTGCTGACATCTTTACTAAACCATTACCGAAGGATACATTTGAATATTTGAGAACTAGACTTGGGGTTTGTCCCCTATCTACTGATCACTAAGGTGATCTGGAGTTTGCATCAACCTACACTTATTAGAAGATTATTCATGTTGATACACATATCTCACACTTTGGATTATGTCTAAGGTTGTGAAAGATTGTAGAAGCGGGAACAAAAATTTGTTTATCTGTACACTGAAGGTACATGATAGGAACTGAACAACAGAAATACTTAGCTACTGTAGAGCTATTTGTATGTTTTTCTTTGGAATTTTTGTAAAAGAGAGAGAAATGAATATGAAAATAGGGAGAGTTACATGGAAAATCAGTTACTGAGAACACAGAGAAAGGGAGAGACTTGAATCAGAGAGCTCAAAGGATCAAATCCCATGGAGAGTCAACACTTGTAATTGTAATATATTTTATAGTGATTAAATATATTAAATTTGAGCTTACCAAGCTACATCATTTTCTTACATAGTTGTAGAATACATGTTTGGTATGTGTATCGCATATTTTTTTCATATTGCTTGTATTTCCATCAATGCCAAAGGGAGAGATTGATGAACTACAACTGATTGAATATCTGAATGAATTGAAGAAACAATGATTAGAGATCACCGAGTACTGAATTGATATGTAAGATGATTAAACTAGTCAATATGTTGTCATTGATGTCAACTAGTCTTGATAGTACTTATCATGTTAGTTACAAACATCTAAACATCTGTCAAAGAAAGAAAAGATGAAGAAATGAGATATCTACATGAGAAAAAGATGGATATGACAGATAAGGATAAGGAAAACATTGGGTAACTTATTGATGAGTCTATGGCTTTATATTATTGACTTGATTATGTTGCATTAATCTTTTATGAAGAAGAGAGCTAAAATTGAACAAGACAATGTAGTTGGTAATTGAACATTTTTATATACACTGAGCCAGTGCAGTGTATACCGACTAACAATATCAACTGAGCTAGTTTAACTAGCTATCACTGATGCATTCATGTGTTAACTGAATGTGGATAAAAACATTAAATGCTAAGAACAACTAACTAAATTTTATGATCTAGATATTGTTATGATTTAGAGGTTGAGGATTAATTTTATTATGAGATCCATGACTGACATAATTTGGAGAAGATCTAAAGGATGAGATTGAAACATTTTAATGACACATATATCGAGGAAGGTTTGAGAGGCAAAATGGATGAAGGAGATTAAGTGGAAAAATCTAATGGTTGAAATAAAAATGGTTTACTTGTGATGAAGGGTGCTCCCCTTTATACCACAAACATATAACAGAAATAGAGAAACAACAACAATATGCAAGAACAGAAAATTTGCTTCTTATTATCTCCACAAATGTGGAATTACAAACTTTCAGAATTATAATATGCAAAGCCACATGGGCATTTCCTTACAATATTCTATAGGAAAAGCCTCGAATCATTACCCAAATCTACCCAGAACTGCCCTAGAGAACACTATGGGCCTTCTTTATATAGGCAATTTCCACCGCCCGAGAAGGTTCCAAAAATTTAGCCCTTAGGGTCGACCAAACTTAGAATTATTTTATTTTACAATTTATTACATCAAAGTTGGCTTAAAATGACTTTTGAAACCCAAACAAAAATTTTGAAGGAAAATTATTTTCCACCATTTCAGGTGACCCAACTTCCGAAGACCATAAGTCATTGCCAGTTGACTCGATTGACTATTATAACCCCATTCTGGAAATGCCACGAAGTGCTCTATAGGATTAACATGCGCAAGCACCTATCACCCAAATTTTTGACCTCATTCGGGGCCTCTAAAGCCTTCAAAATTGAGTTCAAAGCTTCTATACCCTCCTGCCAATACCGAAAATCTTCAATATCCTCAACACTAGACGTGATCTAGCCATGAAACTTTACTGGCAGGCTGATACGACTGAGATGAACCTCCACATGTGAAATCAAAACATTTCGAGATCGTATGACCAACTTACTAAAAATAGCAAGTTTCCATAAATAGTAGCTCTGCACAAGATAGCCCTTATTGAATACAAAAATAGAAATATTTTTGGGTGATGCACGATTGCTCTCACACCCGGGATGCTCTTGCATCAGACACCTGGGGTAATTTGAGAAGTGATCCTGTCATGACTCAGGTGTGGAAAGGAAAACCAAGATGTTTAACCTCCTCCTTTGTCAACCATGATGAATCTTCAATAGGTCATCCTTTCCACTTGACCAGATATTCTTCATATGTAATGTTCCTTGTGCTTCTACCAACATGACTGTCTAGTATGTCTTCAATCTCCTTGATATCTAAATTGCTTGCTGGAATACTCCACTGTGCCACTGTGATCTAATCTTCAACACTTCCTTCATGATACTCTATCAAATCTGAAATGTTAAACACTAGTGAAATATTCAGCTCACTAGGCAATTCTACCTCATATGCATTTCCTGAATCATGCTTCTTCAGTATCTTACATGGCCCAAACTTCTTCATTTTCAACTTGTTATATGTACCAACTGGAAATCGCTCCTTCCACAAATGAACCATGACTTCATCTCCAACTTAAAATTCCTTATGCCTCCTTTTCACATCTACTTTAGCCTTATACTGCACATTCATCTTGGTAATATGCTTCCTCACCTCCTCATGGATGTTCTTCAAATGTTCTACAAAATCCTTAGCTTTAGCACTACTTATTTCTCTTTTATCTATCTTTCTCAATTCTGATGCATTTCTAGGACTACTCCCATATACAATCTAGAATGGTGATTTACCAGTGCTCCTATTGACAAGATTATTCTATGCAAATTCTGCCTATGGTAAAATCAAATCCCATCTTGTTGGATTATCTCCCACCAAACATCTCAGCAAATTTCCCAAATTCCTATTCACCACCTCTGTCTGTCCATCAGTTTGTGGATGATGTGATGAACTGAACTTCAAATTTGTCTCCAACTTTTTCCACAATGTCCACCAGAAATATCCAACAAACTTAGTATCTCGATCTGAAACTATGGTCTTTGGAAAACCATGTAGTCTCACCACTTCTCTAAAAAACAATTCTTCTACATGAACAACACCATTAGTCTTCTTGTAGAGAATAAAATGTACCATCTTCAAAAATTTGTCAACCACCATAAAAATTGAATCATGTACCCGCTGAGTCTTCAATAAACCAAGAACAAAGTCCATACTGATATCCTCCCAACACTTCTCTGGTATAGGTAATGGCTGATATAACCCTGTATTCTACTTCGCTCCTTTTGCCATCTAACATACTCTGCAACTCTGTACAAACTTCGTCACATCTTGCTGCAACTATGGCCAATAATAATTCTCCCCAACCAAAGCAAGGGTTTTATCACGACCAAAATGTCCAGCCAATCCTCCAATATGCTTCTCTTTGATGAGATTCTCCCTCATAGAACTTCATGGAATGCACAAATCACTCTCCCTAAATAGCATATCATCCTAGATGATAAAATCCAGCTATTTCATCCTGTCTAGAGTAACAGGTTTTGTATAAGCTTTCAAAGCTTCACCAAAATCAGGATCCTCTGGATAAAAATTCTTGAGTTCCTTGAACCCAACCACTTCAATCTACATTTCTATCAGCAATGGTTTCTTTCTGCTAAGAGCATCTGCAACCCTGTTAGACTTTCCACTCTTGTGTTTCAAAACAAATGTATAACTTTGCAAAAACTCAACCCATTTCAAATGCCTCTGATTTAACTTTCCTTGACTATTCAAATATTGCAAAGCTTGATGATCAGTATACAAAACAAACTCCTTAGGAAGAAAATAATGTCTCCACTTCTTTAATGCCTGAACTATAGCATAAAATTCCTGATCATAAACAGAATACTTCCTCTTGGCATCATTTAACTTCTCACTGAAATAAGCAATAGGTTTACCTTCTTGGCTCATAACAGCTCCTATTGCAGTACCACTAGCATCACAATCTACTTGAAACACCTTATTAAAATCTAGAAGTGCTAAAATAGGTTGTTTTGTAACTTTTTGTTTCAATAATTGAAAACTCTTTTCTGCCCCATTAGTCCACTTAAACTCTTCTCTATCCCCTCTCATTGTTTCAGTCAAGGGTTCACAAATACTACTAAAATTTTTGATAAACTTTCTGTAAAAGCTAGCCAAACCATGAAAAGATCTTACCTTAGTAGCACTCCTTGGAGTAGGCCATTCAAGGATAGCATGTACCTTCTCTGGGTCTATTTTTAGACCTTCTACTAAAACTACAAATCCCAAATACACTAACTCTTTTTTCACAAAACTACACTTCTTCAAATTAATCAATAATTTCTCATCTCTCAACTTCTTAAACACCATATGAATATGTATCATATGTTCCTCCAATGTCTTGCTAAAGATCAAAATATCATCTAGGTAAATAATGACAAACTTACCCAAAAATTCTTTCAGAACCTCGTTCATGAGCCACATGAAAGTGCTCGGTGCATTGGTTAGCCCAAAAGGCATGACTAACCACTCATACAATCCTTCCTTTGTCTTGAAAGTAGTCTTCCATTCATCTCCTTCTCTAATCCAAATCTAATGATATCCACTCTTCAGATCTATCTTTGAGAAATACACAGCTCGACTCAAACAGTCCATAATATCATCCATTCCTGGCAATGGCAACCTATACTTGATTGTGATCTTGTTTATTGCTCTGGAATCTATACACATCCTCCGCTCTCCATTCTTCTTTGGTGCTAATACCACTGGTACAACATAGGGACTCAAACTCTCATAGATCAATCCTTTCTGCAACAACTCATGTACTTGTCTGTTCAATTCCTCACTTTCTTCAGGTGTCATTCTGTGTGCTACCTTATTCGGAAAACTCACTCCTAGGATCAAGTCCATCTAATGATTGATCTTCCTGACTGGTGGTGATCCATCAAGCACATTATCAAATACAATATCCTGAAACTCATCCAACAAATTTGCAACTTCTATAGGAACATCTTCTACTTCCTCCTTACCAGCTTTTGAAATTAAAGCAAAACACACATGCTCATGCCTCATACCATCTAGGAACTTTCTTCCATCAACCAAAGTTATTCTTGCACTACCACATACCTTTTCTTCTATGTCATTCAATGGCTTTAGCTTATGTCACATTCCATCCTTTGTTAGGGAATAGGTATTTGCACGACCATCATGTACAACACATCTGTCAAACTACCATGGTCTACCCAACAACATATGACATACATCCATAGATATGATATCACATAGTACCTCATCTTCGTACCCACCAATCTTGAACTTCACTAGGCATTGTTCATTGACCATGACCTTGTGGTCATCCTTTACCCAAGCAATCTAATATGGACATGGGTGCTTCTATCTCTTGAGCTTCAGCTTTGTCACCATCTCTTCTGACACCAAATTGTCAGTGCTTCTACTATCGATAATCACATCACAACACTTACCCTCACACTTGCACCTGGTGTGAAACAGGCTCCTCCTTTGTTCAAGTTCATTCTCACCACTTAGCAGGACTCTTTTGTTAATTAGTGTTTCTCCTCTTTCAGCATCTTCAGAATGTGACGATCTGGCATCTTCATCTACATGTGCAACTCTAGCCTAGCCTTCATTTCTCCTATCTATCCTTCCTTGGCATTGAGGACATTCAAATGCCCTATGACCTTCTTCTCCATAATGAAAACATGTTCCACGGAAGGCTCCTCTTCCAGATCCTTGTCCTCTTCCTCTTCCTCTCTAATCTCTATTACTTTAATCCTGGAAGCGATTGGAATTACTCTGATTCTGGCTATTACTGGCCTCATCCTTCTATTTTGAATCTTCATTTCGGCCACCATATGACCATCCACCAGATCTTCCACCATGACCTCTTCCATTTTGTCTGCTCTCAAACTTCTTGTTCAGCTTTTCCTCTACTTTTAGGAAAAATTGGTATGCCTGCTCAATACTGTTCATTCAAACTAGATTCAACTCCTCCTAAATGCTTGGCCTTAACCCATTAAGGTATCAGGAAACTTTCTCCTTATCTGCTTTTGCATGGCTTGTTCTAATGAGGAGTCGATAGAACTCCTCTGTATACTCTTGAACAGATCTTCCTGCTTGCTTCAAACTTTGCATTTTCTTTAGTAGGTCAAGCTCATAATCAAATGGAATGAATTGTCACTTCAATTTATCCACCATCTGATCCCATCTTGTGATTTTATCTTTCCCTCTTCTATTTCGCTCCAATTGAATTTCTTGCCACCAGATCTTCGCATGACCTTTCAGTCTGGCCTTCACAAATTTGACCCTATCAGGATCCTCAACATCTTCATACTCAAAATATTCCTCACATTCATTGATCCAGTCAATCAATTCCTTTGGGTTAAGATTTCCATAAAATGTAGGGACCTCAATCTTAGGTCTTTTCCCAATCTTGGAAATGGCTCGAAAAAGTCTTTCTTCCTCTTGGTTCACAATTTCAACTTCTCCTTCTTGATATTCTTCTTCGGCTTCATCCTTGCTTTCATCTCTAACATTAAGATTCATTCCTCTATGAATCTCTTCTTGCAATGCTCCCACTTGTCTTTGCAACTCTCTAACCTTAGGTGTCATAGCACCAACTCTTCCGTCACATTCTCTTCATGAAGGCATTTTTCACGATGCACGCTTAAACCCTAACCATGGTTCTGGTGCAAACTACTTCACAGTCAATGATCTATTTACACACTCAAGAACTCCTGCTTTGATACCACTTGATGAAGGGTGCTCCCCTTTATACCACAAACATATAATAGAAACAAAGAAACAACAACATTATGCAAGAACAAAAAATTTGCTTCTTATTATCTCCACAAATGTGGAATTACAAACTTTCAGAATTACAATATGCAAAGCCACATGGGCATTTCCTTACAATATTATGTAGGACAAGCCTCGAATCATTACCCAAATCTACCCAAAATTGCCCTAGACAACACTATGGGCCTTCTTTATACAGGCAATTTCCACCACTCGAGAAGGTTCCAAAAATTTAGCCCTTAGGGTCGACCAAACTTAGAATTATTTTATTTTACAATTTATTACATTAAAGTCAGCTCAAAATGACTTTCAAAACCCAAACAGAAATTTTGAAGGAAAATTATTTTCTACCATTTCAGGTGACCCAACTTTCGAAGACCATAAGTCATCACCAGTTGACCTGATTGACTATTATAACCCCATTCTACAAATGCCACAAAGCACTCTACAAGCTTGACTTGTGCAAGCGCTCATCACCCAAATTTTTGACCTCATCCATTTCTGTACCCTGCTGCTAATACCAAAAATCTTCAATATCCTCAAAACTAGACCTAATCTAGCCATGAAACTTTACTGGTAGGCTGATACGACTGAGATAAACCTCCACATGTGAAATCGGAACATTCTGAGATCGTATGACCAACTTACTAAAAATAGAAAGTTTCCATAAATAGCAGCTCTGCACAAGATAGCCCTTATTGAATACAAAAATAGAAATATTTTTGGGTGATGCAAGATTGCTCTTACACCCAGGATGCTCCTGCATCAACTTGTCTATATAAGAGATATGAGTTTCATTATTGAAACTATGTCAGAGGAAGAATACTGCAGAGATATCCCATTAAGACTATTCATGCATGTCTAATCAGACTGGTTATTGAAAGAACCAAACTGTAGAGTTAACCGAGCATCAAAGAACTATTTACTGAGGGATAGTAAGTTGATAAATATTGAATATGTGAATTTTCTTATTGATTAGAGGATTTGTATGGGCTTAGCATAGAAATGAATATCTACAATTGAGTTTTATTTGAATCAGATCATACCGTATCAATTTAACCATTGATTCAGAAAATCTCTTAACCTAGTGGACTTAACAGTCTTATAATCTTCCCTATGTCATTCTGAGAATGTACATTATTATCTTATTGACCCCATAGTGAATGATGGTCAAAAGTTAATTGTTAGTGTTAAATCTTCTAACAAGGTCACACTTAATAGTGTATTTGAAACCTTTAATAGGGTTGGCTCTTCACCGAGCTCACTTCAGAAGAGTGAATTATTTTGGGTTACCGGTCCCAGGTGGTTTTTCCCTTAACAGGGTTTCCATGTTAAATCATTATGTTATGTGTTATTTATGATGATTATTTTGTTATCATACTTTACATACTGCATACTTGATTTGGTTGGTAATCACAGTTAGCTATTGAACTGGTAATCGGTAAACTGAACAGACAAATTAATATTTTATCTTACCAAGCTTCATAATTTATGGGAAGTGTTTGATAAGATACAACTTTGTATTTAGGACTGTAGGATAAGTTATCTAACTGATTCACCCCTCCGCCTCTCAATTATTCTAACACAGTGTACCCTTGTGTACTAATTTGTCTATTTTCTCTGGCTATCAATGAATCAATAATTCAGTATCGACATCAACAATATGATCATCATGATCATCCTTTATATAGACAATTTTTGTTGCTTAATCCTATTCACCTCTTAATCTCATCCATTCGGTAAAATTTGTATTTTGGTAAAATGTTTTATGAATCTTTCCAACTCATATCTTCACCTTGCAACTTTAAATTTTCTTAGATCTCAAACCAATTACTAAATTTTCACCATTTGTCTTTTCCTAAGTTTTATGATCCATTGCTTTCATCGACTGACTTTTTTCATTCCTTAGAATCTTCTAGATCATTCCAAGTTCTCATTCGATGTCATCTTTTACTTGATTTCTTATTTAACTGGCCAAATTCATCTACCCGGTTAAGTATATCTACTCGGTTATCACTTACATGGTTAATTATGATCGACCAATATCTTTACTTACCGATAACCATTTCTCGATAGAACACACAGTTCCTTGTCTTTTCACTTCACAAGTTCAATCCTTTATTACCAACTAAGATAACTGACTTGTGCATCAATCTAACACTTTATTAAATCATGTAAAATAATCAAATCAATATTACTTTGTCATGGATCAATTCAAAAATTACCCATTTAAGCTCAAACACTTAACATCACTTCTTTATTATATTTCATGTCTACCAACCATTTCATCACATATTTCAAGCTGATATGGAAACTTGAATAAATTAGTAAGTCAATAGGCTTGATATCAATGACAACATAAAAAATGATCCAATCCTTCTACCTACCTTTCACTACTTGATTACTAACCTTATTCATTATCATCATCTCAATATCAATTGGGGTAACAAAGGATTAGTTATTGAGTTGTCATTGATGTCAAGTAGTGACCTAGTGTTTCTAGTATGTTGTTGAGTGTATGAATGATGATCAAAGTGTTTCGTTGAGTTTCAATTGTTATGAATCATCTGGGAGACTTAGGGATGTCTCAGACTGTTAAATGCATGACTGTAACTGTTGATATTGATTGGTGAGTAAGTTATGATTAGAGGAAGGTTAACAGTACAACTATTAGTATGATTAGTGACATGTGATAGGTGATTTTATTAGTTTGTCAAATCTATGTTATGTCTTGTAAAGCGATTATAGGATATGGTTTCCAATATTTTTTATATACTATGGTTGCAATCACAAGTGATTTGGATGACTGAAGTGGAAGGTAGAAGATTGGAGAATAGAGTCACAGTTGATAACAGGTTGAAGTGTTAAAGTTCTTGAGTGACAGTGAGTAAATATTTGATCGGTGATTGGTGAAAGTGTTGCGGTGATCGAGGTTAAGTCAATAATGATTTGATGTCATGTATTAAAGATCAAAAGTGATGATCTAGAATCACATTGTTTGATGCTAGTGTGTGGAGAAAATTCAAGAAGAAGGAAGTGTGTGGTCAAAATGTGTTTGACTCCTATACTCAAATTTATATGTAAATCATTTTGATAGCTGATGCGGTATAATAAATTTTTTTAATACATTTAATATTATTGGATGATGTGTTGGATCTAATAGTGAAGATTGAAAGTTGAATTGTATGTCATTTAGGGAAATCCTAAGGCAATAGAAAACTTAAAGGCTTGATGAATAATATATAAAGAAATAATTTAATAGTTTATAGTGTTTGTTGTGTCTTGGGTAAGTGTGGTGTGAAGTGTGAAGTGTGAGTTACAATCAAGCCAAGGAAGATATAAGTATGTTGAGGATACATTGTGTGGTCCAGTGGATCTAATCAAGTAGAGGTAGTTCTATTCTACAAATCATTGTTCATGTTCTTCCCTAATAGTTACAACAATCAAAATCCCTTAACAAGGTGGATCCTAGTAGGTCCCTATTGTAAATCCTCTAACAAGGTGGCACATTATCTTGTGTTTGAAGTCCTCTAACAAGGATACTCTTAATAGGGTAAAGTTTTTAATAGACCTAAAGGTAAGTCCCTTAACCAAGTAGCACCTAACTATTCTTTTCTAAAACTGCTAATAGGGTTAAGCTCTTCACATGGCGTACTTTAGAAAAGTACATAATTTAGTCGGTACTAATCCCCACTATGGGTTTTTCCCGGTTTGGGTTTCCACAAGATAAATATGTGTTTCATTATTTTGTGGATGAACTTATGGTTAAGATTTTCATTTTTTTCTATTAAAGGTATAATTGGGGATGTTGTGGTAAAGTTTTAAAAGGATAAAGACTTTCGATAATTGGTAGATTATTGATTCACCCCTCCCCTCTCAATAATCTGATCTTAGTATTAACATACTTTACAAACTATTTTTTTTATTATTACCACAACTAGTATGATATATAGATTCAAAAACATTATTATTTCCAATTTTACAATCTTTATCTATAAATAAGCTTATCCATATAATATTTATCAAATAATTCATTAAATGAATAGTACAAATTAATTATATCACATGAGAAAATACAATTTAAAGTCCTATTTAAAACAGTTCAAATTTTCTTTGGATTCTTCATTTTTCTTTTAATCTTTGCAAGGTTTTAAATATATCCCTTTCAAAATATAATTTTTGCACATTAATTTTATTTTTTATTTTTTATTTTTTTAATCTTTTCCATTATAATAAATGATTTCCTTATATAATTTAAACTTTAACCACATGAAAGAACTACATAGGTAACACCTAGTGATAATTGATGTTGGCAGCCTTGCATTTCTCTTTTTCTTTTGTATTGTATTATTTCTTCTAGATTCAATTATTGTCCCTACGAATATATGTATACTCTTTTATAAATATTATTAAAAATATAATTTGTAAAATTATGATAGATTTTGGGTAAAAGAAGGATGATGAGTCCACTTTTAATGGAGGAGTTTCAAGTAGGAAATATCTTGATAGGAATAGGTTTCAATTTCATAACAAATATGTACCCATTTAGAATAGGGAACTTGAACCTAAACTATTATCCATGTGAATGGGTACCTTTATTGATTTTTAAAATATGTACCAATTTTAAATAGACATGGGGCCTATTTTAAATAGAAACGTGTACCCATTTTAAAATGATGTGCTTTCTTTAAAGTGAAATGGTTTCCTATTTTATTTAAATCTGTAAGATATAAAAATATATCTAAGATATATTTTTATATATATGATTTATGTGTGGGGTGTGATGGAAAATTTTGTGGACATACAAAACTTAATAAAACATAGATACTTATCTTGAAAAAGAGCAAATTTAGAAATCATTGTGTTCAGTTTTGGGAAATTCTACTATTGGATCTGGCTTAGAAATGCAGAGATAGAAAAAACCCAGAAACCTTTTGTATTTCTAAGAGAGGTCAACCTTCACCCAAAACAGGGGTAAGATCTTACCCCAAAAAGTTGACCTTGACCTACATAGTTCCGATGGAAATTATGTTCATGGATCCTGGAAGTTCATTGAAAAGGGTACTCAGATATGAACTGCAATTCATTGTCCCTCACCTATACCTACAATAAAAAGGGTTTTTTTTTTTCAATGATGGGGTTGCCTTGGTCAAACCTTGGTTTGGAATCAACCTTTAAAATAGAATTGAAATAGAGAATGCTAGCAAGTAGTAGAAGTAGATCTAACAACGAAGCTATGATATTCAATAGATATGAAATTGTATTTGGAATGTGAACAAGTATGATAATATGAAAGCTTGGACTCAACACTAATAAATGTAAATCAAAACCTCCATGATTGTATGCTTGGAATCAAATTTAAAGGGAGAATGAATAGATCTTTAAGATGAACAAATGATCTTGAAGGAAGATCACACCACCATGATGGATAGATCTAGGGTTTGAATGATGAATTTTGAATACTTGAACCAAATCCCTCCAAAGGCTTGAATGCTCGAATCCTTGATCTTCAATGGAGAACTTGAATTCTTGAATGTAGATGATGGCTTGAATGCTTCCTTGACAATTCTTTCTTGACTAATGATGTAGCTCACACTTGATTGAAATTGAGAGATATGAAAAAGAGATGGATGAAATGAGAGAGGAAGGCTTCATTTTATACTAGTCTAGGGCACAAACTTCTAGAGAGGCTGACATAGGAGTATTAAATTACCATTTAAACCTTAACCCATAGAAATGGACCTAGATTAAATATAATTTAAGATTTTACCATTCTGAGATCTGATACAACTGACCCCGAAGTGAGAAATAAAACTTTCTAAAGACTGACATCTCGAAACCTATGGAATCTAAAATTTGGACCCAAGGTCAGGGTCAAGGTTGATTCTGACCTAGGTCAAGTTCAAGGTAGACCTTGACCTAGGTCAAGGTTGAGGTTAACCTTGACTTAGAAGGTCAACCTTGACCCTGAGGTGAAGAATCTTAGGGTATCAGGTGAGGGTTCTAGAAATAGGTTGAAAGGAGGTGCAGAAAAGGGCAGAATAAGGGGAAAGCCATGATCCAATCCAAAGATCTCATGAAGGCATCTGACATGACCCCAAACCACCTAATTAGAGGGCTTAACCAGTCATTAAATGGAAGTGCTTCTATTTTCCAACGATACATTTAGCCCCCACTTTAGCAAGAGTATGGATTCAATGAAAACTCTTGGTAAAGGAGAAGAAAGATCCAAGTGGATTCACAATGAGAAAGCATAACACTTAGTTAAGGAAGCCCCCAAGCTAAGGATTCCAACTCAACATACATGCATGAGGGTGTGAAAATAAATAAAAATAAAGACAAAGCTAAAAGACACAAAAAGAGAGGGGTTATTACAAAAAACCAAACCCAAATCAAATAGAAAAGGAAACCTTTCTTAGAAATGCTTCCTATACTAATATCATATTTGGAAAGCTATCATAAAAGCATAAATGATTACATAAGAAAGACAAGAGCAAAACTATAAATAACATAGCTTCATGATCTAATCCTACTAGCATGAGAGTGACAAGAGAGAAAAGAGAAAGTGATTACCTCACCTAGTAAGATGCCTACCTTACCATGAATCACCAAGGAGGGAGAGCCCAATAGGTAGCAAAACCTAATAGTTCACCCAAAAACTATACCTTGTAATTGTAATATGTCTTCTGATAGCTTTTGAAATACCCATAGATCCACATTCTTGTATCACTATGAATATAAAATCTATGTCTCCTCTAGATTTAGAAACTTATGTGTGTTGCCTTTGGAAGATTTAGCATACTAAAAATTGAAAAATGCGTGTCTCTTCAGGATTTAGCAACTTATGTGTGTTACCTTTAGAGGATTTAGCATATTGAAAATTGAAAAATGTGTGTCTCTTTAGGATTTAGCAACTTATGTGTGTTACCTTCGGAGGATTTAGAATAATGAAAATTGAAAAATACGGCATAGCGGAGACCCTATATATGCCCCCCTCCTTATCATGGCTGTCTACTAGACATGGTAAGGAAGAGGAGAAGGATACCTACTTCACAAAGTAAAGATATATCATATTAACAACAATGTACACTATATTCTTAACAAAAGGTATTGACCCTTACATCCAAGAGCATAGATAATCATGAAAAGGATATGTCACTTATGGAAAAAGGATCCTCAAAGAAAGAGATCTTATCAACAACACCCCCACCATAGAGGAGTTCTTTACATAAAATATTATCTTTAAAGAGAAACAAAGATTCAATCATCCCACCCCATGTAATCAAGAGGAATATGAATCTTTGAACAAAGGAACCAAACTGTAACCCTACAACAAGGGCAAGAATTTATAAAAAAACACAATTTGTAGAATAAAGAAGAGGTGATGCCCTAGGATGCTCCCTATCAAAGTTATGAAGGAATTGTAAAATTGCACGAAAGTGAGATATAATTCCTAAATCAACTCTTTCTCTAACATATAACTTGAAATGCACACAATCAGCAAGTAAATGTGTATTACTATAATGAAAAGGACATTTGTACTTGGATAGAGCATCTTTCAACATAGGTCTTAAGATTTATTTCTTGGAATTCATTAACTAGACATACACCTTCTTAGCTACATCTTGAGGAGTATCAGGGTAATATAAGGTAGGTGTAGGGAGAAGAACATGAAGAGGAGAATGAAGATCAAAATCAACCACCTTGAATTGAGATTGCGTACAACCAAGACCATACTTATCTTGTTTAGGGGATATATCAATTGGATACTTAATACCATGTTCATTAACATCAAGCTTGTAACCTTTATAACCTTGTTTAGTCATCATATTATATCATGTAGTGTACATATCATGTAAAGCTTCTACAAGAGGTGATTGTTTATCATGTTCATGAGTAAAGGTTATATAAGGTGGAATAATAGGTTTAGAAGAAGTTTCTTTTCTCTTCCCTTTAATATCACCTTGGATTGGATATGAAGGGGAAGATAAATCCAAGAATTCTTGGACATTTGCATCATGAACCATAGTTTGAACCTGATCATAAGTATGGGAACAACTAGGAATAGCAGATGAAGAATTAGGCGAGTTAGTAATATTAGGAATTAGATTAGGATTAGGAAGATTAAGAACTAGATTAGGGATGATAGGATTAGGATTAGGAAGATTAGGAGATGGTGTATCATCTAACCAATTCTTCACATAATCCAAAAGAGTAATAAGTTTTCCACATAAATCTTTAATGAAAGTTTTGAAAGTAGGAAGACTAGTATCTGTCAATCTTACAAAAGAATAGGCAAGTGAAATATGAAGAGTGAAAAACATAAAAAAAAATGGATGACACTCTCATAAACATCATAACTATGATAAAGAGATGCTAAGAGGTGGATAATAAAGAAAATAACCATACACCAAAGCATCTTAAAAATCTTCATAGTAAATGAAATACAAGAAATATTTTTGTATTTTTTAGAATATATAGATTTTTATTTTTTTATTTTAAAATGTAATAGCATAAAATAAATCTAATCTTTAGGAAAGAAAGAAAAGTATCTAACACCAAAAATAAAGAGTTGACTATCCCGGGTTCACCAAAATGTAAGATATAAAAATATATCTAAGATATATTTTTATATCTATGATTTATGTGTGGGGTGTGATGGAAAATTTTGTGGACATACAAAACTTAATAAAACATAGATACTTATCTTGAAAAGGAGAAGATTCATAAATCACTATTTTCTGGTGTCTGTGTTCAGTTTCGGGAAATTATGCAACCAGATCTAGCTTAGAAATGTAGAAACGGAGAAAACTTGGAAACCTTCTTTATTTCTGAGAGAGGTCGACCTTGACCCAAAATAGGGGTAAGATCTTACCCCGGGGCAAAATCTTACCCCAAAAAGTTGACCTTGACCTCCATAGTTCCGATGGAAATTCTATTCGCGGATCCCAAAAGTTCACCGAAAAGGGTACTCAGATCTAAACTACAATTCATTGTGTCACACCTGTACTTGCAAGAAAAAGGGTTTTTTTTTGGATGAGGGGTTTACCTTGGTCAAACCCCAGTTTTGAATCAACCTATAAAAAAGAATTAAAATAGAGAATGCTAGCAAGTAGTAGAAGTAGATCCAACATCGAAGCTATGATATTCAATAGATATGCAATTGTATTTGGAATGTGAACAAATATGATAATATGAAAGCTTGGACTCAACACTAACAAATGTAAATCAAAACCTCCATGATTGTATTCTTGGAATCCACTTTGAAGGGAGAATGAATAGATCTTGAAGATGAACAAAGAATCTTGAAGGAAGATCACACCACCATGATGGATAGATCTAGGGTTTGAATGATGAATCTTGAATGCTTGAACAAAATCACTCCAAAGGCTTGAATGCTCAAATCCTTGATCTTAAATGGAGAACTTGAATGCTTGAATGTAGATGATGTCTTGAATGCTTCCTTTGAGGTAGCTCACACTTGATTGTACTTGAGAGATATGAAAAAGAGATGGATGAAATGAGAGAGAAAGGCTTCCTTTTATACTAGTCTAGGGCACAAACTTCTAGAAAGGCCAGCATAGGAGAATTATATTCCCATTTAAACCTTAACCCATAGAAATGGACTTATATTAAATATATTCTAACATTTTACCATTCTGAAATCTGAAACAGCTGACCCAGAAGTGAGAAATAAAACTTTCTGAAGCCCGACATCCCAAATCTAAAACTTGGACCCAGGGTCAGGATCGAGGTCGACTCTGACCTAGGTCAAGGTCAAGGTTGACCCTGACCTTGAGGTCAAGAATCTCAAGGTATCATGTTAGGGTGCTAGAAATATGCTTGAAGGAGGTGGAGAAAAGGGTAGAACAAGGGGAAAACCATGCTCTAAGCCAGAGATCCCATGAAGGCATCTGACATGACCCCAAACCATCTACTTGGAGGGCTAAACCAGTCCTGAAAATGAAGCGCTTCCATTTTTTGACAATACAACATCATATACATATTCCTTTTCAAAATGAGTTTGGAATCTAAGCCTTATCTTTTGATCTCCAAGTGCAATGCCATGAAAATAGCAAGCGAAAAGATAAATTTAGAAATATGGTTGATGACTTTTTTTACTTTTAGAAACTAATTAAAACCCACTATAGATGATGATCTATTATTTTTAAATAAATATTATTTTATAATTAAAAATATTGTTTATTTATTAACTTACAAGTTCATCAACTTTAGATTTATAGCTACTAGTATTTTTTAGATAACTTTTGATTTTGAACTTCAAAAAATGTGTGTGTGTGTGTGTGTGTGTGTGTGTGAGAGAGAGAGAGAGAGAGAGAGAGAGAGAGAGAGAGAGAGAGAGAGAGAGAGAGAGAGAGAGAGAGATCTTAACATAATTCTTGGTACCAGGGATAATAATTTTGTAATTTCTTCAACTCAGACTTTTTTGTCCAAACCCAAGTAGTTTACAAAAGTAGCAATTAGGTGCAGTAAAATTAATTATAAATAATATTTAAAAATTATATACATATATGCTAATCAAACATCACAATAATGCACTTATTTTTTAAAAGCAAATCGAAAATAAATTTTATTTAGGTCAAATTATATTGGTTGTACATGTTTATGTTTCAACTCAAAATATAAGGATTTAAAAAAGGTAATTTTTGTACATCTTATAAAAAAAATATCATCTCTAAATTAGACTAAATTACATATTTAAAAACTAGACATAAAAATCTCATATTTCATATTTTATGTTAAGACTTTATTTTTAAGTGCTTCAAATTTTTGCTTCTACATGTTAGTAGTTTATGTGTAAGTGTAATGAAAGAAAATGGATGTGGGCATTCACTAGGATGTGTTGACAAACTAGGAAGATTAGGCCTATCTCTTCTCATACATTATAAGGAATATGATCCTCTAGGCTCAAGAGGGCTCAAGCACTAGACAGATGCAATAAACCCTTTCTAAATGGACTATGAACATGTAAATTAAATTAGAAAATAAAAGATCTAGGTCTAGATAGAGAGAAATGACGTTTTCTACATGCACAAGATGATTATGGAGTGATCGACCAATTTCAAGATAGATTCGGGAATTCGAAATGGCAACTGATCTATAAACAAAATTTTGGATTAAAATGGGAGGACAGGGACAAGTAAAAGTTTCCTTTGTCCCATCATTTTTTTATGAAAGTACTTGTAGAGTGTAGCTCTCAATCTGATCTTTCTATATTTGTTTCCACACGAGTGCCTCCTATTTGGATTGTACATAGAAAATGATGAAAAGGGATTGTAGAAAGGGGTTTGCCTAAGTGAAACCCTACTTTTTAATGAGCCAAGAAATTAAAATAAAATACTCCTAAAAGGAAAGTGTGGTTATACATAGAAAATGCTATATCTAAGTCACAAGGTCGTCCCACAATAGTGGGTTACACATTTTTTCCAACATTGATACTGAAATGAATATTCTACAAAAAAAATATTGCATTTGAACACCAATTGTTGCAAAACTATTAGGAATTCAAAGATTATGCAAACTAGTGATTTTTAAAATTTTGTGTATAGACTCTAAATATATATATTTTTTAAAATTCTAAATTAATTTGTATCCATTTTTCAGTTTCCTTCAAAAAGAACTTTCTATCAAAAAACAATAATTTTAAAGAGTGAAATTCATTTGTCCAGGCATAACTTTAAAAAAATGGATAAAATGCAAATCTATCAAATTTGGATTTGTAACACCGATATAGTGTATCCAATTGGTTTCATTTTATTTAGTTTAATATTTTATAGTTTATTATGTTTTGAAGTGATATTAACTATATTTTAGACATAATTTAGACATAGGATCATTTGTTCACCCCTAACTTGTTTTGTATATATCAAAATTCTTTTTTTTCTTTTTTGTTCGAAAGATAACATAAATACCTAGTTACTAGATATTTTTAATATGTTTTTATCTACTAATTTTCCATAAGCATTGAACATAGAAATTGATATACGGTGCAAAACCTATGTTTTGTAAAACTAAAAATACAAAGTCATAATAAACTCAATATATGTTAAAATAATAACAATTGGAAATATTTCTTTGAGTAGTAGCATCTTACATCTAGGTTTATCAAATGAATTCATTTGCTCCCCCAAAAATCTAATGTCACTTGGTGATAATTCAACAACATTTTCATAGTTGCAAAGGAGAGTCAATTGCAGGTATGACTAAGGAGTAGAGAGGTTATATAAAGAAGAGTTTAATATACGATGCTTTTATCTATCCATTTTCTATTAATTCATTCAAATGGGACCTCTAAGGGCTTAAATCATCATATTTTCTTAAAAATGTTTAATTTCATAAAAAATCAGGATGTTCGAAAAAGTGCAACCCACTATTGTAGGGTCACTCCAAAAGATATCTTATACCTTGATGATGCAATTCGCTTTGAATGAGATCACGGATATTGATGCAATACAATGAATCCACAAGACCTAAGAGGAAATCATCAAAGACATGCTTGCACGATGGTTGTTGAAGCTTTCAAATTGAAGAATATGGTGAGATGAAATGTCTTGAGTTCTTGATTTCTTGCATGTTGATGAAATAGATTCCTCATCTTGCTTCATCATGAAATTTTTTATATCTCAAAATGAGGGAGGTAGTCTTGTTTATACACATTCCCTATCCATTTCAGGATAAAAAAATTAAAGTAGGCCCATGAAGATCTAGGAATTATTCTAAAATCATATAACCATTACATAGTTTAAATTTAGGGCCAATTCTCAGAACAGGGGTAACTCTTAGGATAAGGGAAACATAAGGTTCCTCTTCTCCTACCTAGTTTCCCTTTTCTACCCAATGTAATCCAAACTCAACATTTGATTTGGTATGGGGATGCTGAATATATGTGTAAAATTAAGGTTATATAAGATGAAATGGATGCGTGAGGTCACACATGCTAAAATGGGACCTAGGTAAGCAATAAATTATATAGGGATATAATTTATGACTTTATTTAGCCCCAACTTTAGAGAGAGAGAGAGAGAGGCCCCAAATAAAGGATATAAAATTGTAAAAAAATGTGAAAGGGAACACACACACACACACACACACACACATATATATATATAAAGGCAAAGGAAAAAAAAGTAAAAATAAAACAAACACAACAAAGGGGGCTAGAACTAGAAACCAAGGCTCCAAATCAACTAATTTAAGAGACCTTGATGAACAAAATATCTCAAATGCTAGTATCATGCTCAAAGTTCTATTGCAAGAGCACAAGTGGTCACATAGAAAGTGAAAGATCACACATCAAAGATGATACAAGACTCCATGATCCAACCAACCAAAAAGAAACTTGATTTATTCTTATGGGATTACTATGGAGTAAATGAGAAAGGAAACCCTAAATTACATAGGCTAGTAAATTTTATTATGATAGACGATCCATTAAAAATTACATAAACCATTGGAAAAGAAGTTGTGTTATGGTGTGTGATTCGTAACACAAAGAGGAAGAAGAGTAGAAATAGTCTAGCAGTTTGTGTTAAATGCTAGTTCTACTCATGTCTATCACAGAGAGTGAACCATTTTCTACTCTAAGTTTTATGGAATTTTTATAGAAAAATTATCATGGTTGTGATAACCTACAACTAATTAAATAACTTGATGAAATGAATGGACAAGTGAAAGAAAGTGATTATATATCATGAAGCTACTAAAGTGATATGTAAGGCAATTAAATCAGTCAATGTATTGTCATTGATGTCAACTAGTTTTGACTATACTTATCATGATAGTTACAAACATGTGAAGAAGAAAAATGATAAAGGAATGAGATATCTACATGAAGATGAGATGGATGTGGAAGATATGGCTAAGGGATACATTGGGTAACTTATTAATGAGTCTATGGCATCATGTTGTTGACTTGATTGTATTACATAAATTTGTTATGAATTGAAAATCAGAAATAGACAAGTTTATGTGGTCGATAATTGAAGATTTCAATATACACTGAGTTAGTGTAGTGTATACCAAGTAACAATAATAAATGAGTTAGTTATCACCTACACATTATGTATTGACCAAGTGAGAGAAACAAATAAAGTTTATAACAACCGACTGAATTGATGAGTTGGACAATTGCTATGATTCCGAGGTAAAAGATAAAGTTTTTTATGATGATCTAACGGTTGAAGAAATTTAAGATTGATCAAATGAAGAAGGATGAAACATGTTATAGACACATCTGTCGAGGAAGCTTGAAGTAGAAAAAGGAGCGATGGAGATTAAGAGGAAAAATCTAATGGATGATAAGAAAATAGTTTATGAAGTCTATTTAAAGAAACACGAGATTCATTATTGAGTCTAGAGCTTATTGACACTATAGGATAATTCATGTGAAAGGACTATTTTCATGCACTAGTGATCAAACTGGTTATAGACAGAACTGAGCTGAACTGGAGGCATTACCGAGCGTTAGGGTATTATTCACCGTGCTGAACAAGATGAAGGATATGAAGGATTGAATTGAATATTGATCAAAGGAGGTATTTGATCTTAGCATAGATCTAAAAATATGCAAATATTAGTTGTATTTGAATGAGATCATTACTATATCAATTTAACCATTGTTATAATAAAATCTCTTAACTGAGTGGACTTAACAGTCTTTTTGTATTTCAATATGACATTCAATGAATATTGTTGGTTTTCTTGTTGACCCCATAGTGAATGTTGGTCAAGGGATAACTATTAGTGATAAATCTTCTAACTAGGTCACACCTCATAGTGTGTTTTGTAACCTTTGATAGGGTTGGCTCCTAACCAAGCTCACTTCAGAAGAGTGAATTATTTTGGGTTACCGATCCCAAGTGGTTTTTCCCCTAATAGGTTTTTCATGTTAAAAATATGTATTATGTGTATTTGATGTGATTGGATTGTTATTTTAATTTACACATTTCATATTTAGTCAGATTGGTAAACACAGTATTGAAATAACTGTCAATCAGTAGATGAAGAGAAAGTTATTGTTGATAGCTTAGCGAGTTGATAATTTGTTTGAAAAGTTTGAATATATACATATGGGAGATTTGGAATTGTAGGATAACTGGAACTAACTAATTCACCCCACTCTTAGTTATCTAATAGGTTGGTTTCAATTACATGGAGACATGATGCTAGAAGAAGAATGGAAATCGACTTGATTTTTATGTTGATAAGAATTCAGAACAAATGCAAGAGCATCTTGGGTTCTTGGAAATCTTGTATCACCAAAAATATGTTAGAGTTGTTAGATGTGCTCGGTAGTTTCTTTTGGGCTCTTGGTGAAGTATTCTTGTTTCAACCAATGGCACTTGGTTGCTACTTGGTTTGGTCAATCACCGAGTTGTTTCAATTTATTCACTGAGTTGGTTTGGTTTTTCGACGAGTTAGTTATGTTTCTTAGTAGTCTTTCTCATTGAGTGGTTTATTTTAGATCTCTATTAAGGCTGACTTGTGCATTTAATTTTGGTCGTAGATTTAATGGTTGCATCAATCATTGGGAAGCATGTGGATGTAGATCAAGTTTGCCCCTTCCTCCAATGTTGGATCTTATGGATCTTTGGAGCTAACCTATTCCGTAGACTCTTGTATAAATAGATTAGTATGTTGTAGATCTTAGGCAGTTGATCCTAGATAGAAGGTAGAATTGGAAGATAGAATCAAGAGATTGGATCATCACATGTATGAGGTCTATTTGTAATTGAATTCTATGATTGTATGATTTTAATTGAGAAGGCCTCACAGGCCAACATGTATGAATTTTTTGATGAGTAATATATGAATCTCTACATTCTCTCTCTCTCCCTACCTGCAATTGTCTCTTTTGAGTGTTTTTTTTGCAAGGATGTTGGTAGCTGGGTGTTTCTTTGGCCCCTTCTCCATACCCCCCTTGCATCAGATGGTATCAGAGCAAGGTTAGATCTGGTTCCTTCTTCTAAGCCCTACTTGATATCTTGTTGTGGGGTGGTAGATTATGATTTAACCTACAATTACAGAGGGTTTCAAGATGGTTATTGGGAGGTGAGATCCAGATCCAAGATTAGCCGATATGCTAAGATAGATTGTTGCTAATTTAGAAGATGATGAAATAGCCTAGCACTAAGGAAGACATCTTGATGATGTTCATGATGAAGAAACTGAAGATGAACAAGGTGAAGAAGAACCTACACCTTTGATGGATCAAGGTGAAGAAAGAATTTTTAAGGCATTGACAAATTTAAAGGATAGACCGCATTTCAATAATCTTGAATAAAATGGAAGGTTGGATTCAGATGAGTTTATGGATTGGATAATTGAGATGGAAAATTAGTTTGAATACAAAAATGTTTCAGAGGAAAAGAAGGTGAAGATTGAAAGTACAAAATTGAAGGGTATGTGCAAGATCATGAGGGGCCAAAAGGTGGCAATGTTAGTTCAAAACTTTGACAATGTAGCTGACGACTTTTTTTTCACCTAAATTTGATAAAATGAAAAGGGTATCTTAAGGAGATTATCAGCTTTATATCGATATAATTGCTGTCAAATTTTGAATTCGGTAAGTAATTATTAGTTATTTTCTAATTGAGCTACCTCTAAAGTACTGATTTATATATTGATTGAAAAATGACTATAGCTTTCAGATGGTATAACATTTTTGAAATCTGAGAAATGTGTCACATTCTATGCTTCACCTACTATAAGGAAAAAAAATAAAATTTTGAATTTTGTAAAGTTTTGAATGAGTTAAGGTGGTCAAACACGGGAGTTTTTTTATTTTGAAAATGTTGTAGCAAAAAATTCATAATTAATTATTTTTTTGGAATAAAATTATAAAAAAATATGCGTCACATCCAAGCATGAGTCTAGTACTTATATATAAAATCTTATAATAAAATATTATCATTTGATTTTGATTAAGGTGGTCAGACATACACCTACTTCTTTTTTTTTTCTTGAAATTTTTGTACTATTGCATTAAAATCTATACTTCTCACCAATCATACTAACTTTTTCTCAAAAAAGGCCTAGTATTTTAGAAACTACATTCAATTTTCTATAGATTCTATTCTTACAACTTTTTGATATTAGGTTCATAGCTAGTTGAAATTTTCATGTCAAGTTGACTAACCCTGATTTGCTGATTTTTCATTACCACTTAAGGGCATAGTTTGGCCCCACATGATCTTTTACATACCCTAAAGAGTCATGGATCCTTATGGTGGGAACATCTACAATTGGATAGAAAGAGGAAATTCAAAGACAAAATCAAGGTATGGAATAAGATGGCGAACAAATTGAAAGGAAAGTTTCTACCTTGTGATTATCAGATTAACCTAGTTAGGCGAATGCAAAGTTTGAAGTAGAAAGAAATCTCGATAAAAGACAATACTAATGACTTCTATAGATTGGACGTCAAATTTTTACATGATGAGGATGAGGTAGAAATAATTTCTAGATACCTAAATGGGTTAAGATTTTCTATTCAAGAGGAAATCAATTTAATTAAGTTGGAAAGTATTGAAGAATCTTATCAGTTTTCCCTAAAAGATGAGGAGAAATTGAACAAAAGACATAAGAAAAGACAAAGAGGAAGAGGTGGTAGATTCCCTGGAGGAAGAGGTAGATATTATGGTGAAATAATAGATATGATCAAGAGAAAACAAATTTGGATAAAGGCAAGACTGAGTGGAAAGGTGAAAGTTCTTCTAGAGGAAGAGGCAGTAACTATCGATGTGGCTATGGTAGAAGTGGATTCTAAGGAACTTGTTACAAGTATAGAGGAGAAGTAAATAGGTCATTTGAGTATAGTCATGTAGCCAAGAAAGTCGGTAGTATTAGAAATGCCTTGGTTGAAGAGTACTCACTGAATGAACCAGAGAAGGAAAATAACTCGATGGTTAGAAGAGCATTATGGAGTGAAAATAATAAGGAAGATCCAGTAAGAAAAAGTTTGTTCAAGACCAAATTGAGAGTTGTTGATAAAGTGTGGAAGGTAATCATTGATAGTGGAAGCTCATAGAATCAAGCTTCTAAGGAAATGGTTGCGAAGTTTCAATTGGAAAGGTTGAAACACCTGAAGACCTAACAAATTTCATGGATCAAGGATGAGCATACACTATTGGTAAGTGAACAATGTTATGTGAATTTGAAAATTGGAAAGTAATATGATAAGGTGTTGTTTGATATTATGCCTATGGATTGTTGTCATATTTTGTTGGGTGGACCTTGGAAGTATGATAGACATGCTATATATGATGGGAGATTACATATATATACTATTTGGGATGATGGGAGAAGCCAAATCTTGTTACCTTTGATTGAAGAATCTGTTGGTGATGTTTGTACATCTGTGAAAGTTTTTTGGATGGAAGGAAGAAATTTTGTTAAGGATTTAAAGATGAATGATGTATGTTTTGTTGTGATTCCTAAAAAATAGAGTGAGAAGATAGTAGATAGTGTCCTTGGAGAGGTTGATAAATTATTGACTGAGTATAGAGAAATCATTTCTGATAATGTACCTGATTGTTTACCACTGAAGAGAAGCATTGATCATTGTATGGATTTGATTCCTAGATCTAGTTTACTGAATAAAGAACTGCATCAATTAACACCTACTAAGAATAAGGAACTTAACCGATAAATGCAAGAGTTGTTGTGGAAAGGTTTGATCTAAGAAAGTTTGAGTCCATGTGTAGTACCAGTTGTATTAGCACCTAAGAAAAATGGAGAGTGGTAAATGTGTATTGATTCCAGAGAAATTAAAACTTTTTTGAGTTCATGAAGACATTGGATGAGGAAGTTAAACATAAGTTGTAACATAGTAATCAGAAATACTTGGACTAAGAAGATAGATCAAGAAGACATAATACTTTTCAAGTTGGAGATGAAGTAATGGTTCATTTTAAGAAAGGCATATTTCTTATTGGAATCTATAGAAATTGAATATGAAGAAATTTGGTCCTTGCAAGATATTGAGAAAGTTTGATAGTGGAAGTGCTTATGAGATTGATTTACCTAATGACATGGATATATCACCTAAATTCAACATTGCATATTTGTATGACTATCATGAATTTGATGAAGAAATGATAGTACTGAATGACTATCCTAAAAAGAAGACAGAAGAAGTTGAGTAGATTTTGGAACAAAGAGTTGGCAGAAGCACAAGAGAAAAAGAGTACATGGAGTACCTAGTAAAATGGAAGAATAGACCAATTGAAGATAGTTCATGAATTTCACAATCTGAGTTGGATTCAGTTCAGTTTGTATCTACTGCATGATTCGGAGAATCATTTCAAAAAAAAACTTAGGTGTCTGATGTAGGAGCATCTTTGGTTCTTGGCAATCTTGTATCGCCAAAAATATGTTAGATTTATTAGATGTGCTTGATAACTTCTTCTAGGATATCGGTGAAGTATTATTGTTTCCACAAATGGGGCTCACTTCTTGCTTGGTTCAGTCATTCACTGAGTTGTTTCAGTTTATTCACCAAGTTGGTTTGGTTGTTCACCGAGTTGGTTTTTTTTCTCAGTAGTCTTGCTCACTGAGTGGTTTATTTTGGATCTCTATTGAGGTTGACTTGTGCATTAATTTTGGTCACAGATTTAATGGTTGCATCAATTATTGGGAAGCAAGTGGACCTAGATCTGGGTCACCCATTCCTCAAATGTTGGATCTTATGGATCTTTGGAGCTGACCTGTATGACCCATTCCTCAAATGTTTTGATCTTATTTGATACATTGTGTCATCATTGTGGTCGCATGGACTGATCTCAGTCTTGACCTTCAAGACTCTTGTGTAGATTTGGTGTAGTTCGGTGACTGTTCTATTTTTTTAGTATGTTGTGTTATTTTCTGTGTAGTGTTTTTTTACTATAGTGTACATCATGTATCATAGATTTTGTTGATGGTTTTCATTTAAAAAGCTCACAATCTGCATCTGCACCTAAATGGGAATCTTAGGGGCTAAGTGATAAGGATTTCTTCTTTCTAATGTTATTAATTTATCTTCTTTTATGAGGTTTTTAACAGCATTTCTAGTGGAGAAGCCTTGGCTTTCAAAGGAGTAGATGTAATATGGTAGATGTATTTTTCTTTGTCATTTGCTAAAGTCACAAAGGTGCTTTTGAATAAAATAAAAAGTTTGTTTCTTGCTTCTAGTTTCTAGATTGTGAATGGTGGATAGTTTCACCATTAGATGCTTCTACTAAAAGCATAAGGAAAGCACAACCGCTATTATCAGTTTTGAAATTCATTTACCCTACTGATAATCCTTTTTTTGCTTTCATGCATGCTATTTTAAGTCCAAAGTTTTCTTTCAAAATAAATAATAGGCCTTTCTATAAAAGACTTAATAAGTCATGCTTTTTAGCAAATCTTTTCAAAGGATTTCAATTGTTTGTGAGGCATAGTTAAACTTTAAAGATTAATTTACTGTATTCTTATTTTCCTTTTATTTTTTAATTTAGTTTGAGGATGGCAATGGCTGCTCACACTTGATTGCTTTACCAGCAGTGTTTGAGAAATTTTGCATCTTTGTTATTTACTTTGTATGTATTTGGAATTAATTGCATGCTCAATCTGCTTCAACAATCATGTATATTATACATATATAATATACCATTTTGTTATTTTTTCTAAATATTCAATTTAGTGTTTGTTGCATGCATTCATTTTAGTCTCTCTTGTAGGTTTACCATATTTGTGGTGTAATCAAACATTATATTTACCAGGCTATATTTTTTTGCTAACGTTTCTTTGTAGGTTTGAAACTTTTTATTATTATTATTATTTTTTTGTATATCAGTTTCCTAACATTTCTTTGTAGGGGTGTATTGCTTTTCATTATTAACAGGTTTATTTAGCCTTTTTTCTCTGATTCCTCTTTGCATGCTTAAGTACATAGCTTTCTCTTTGCATGCAAGATATTCTTGTCATTATCTGTTAATCAATAACAACTTAACAGAGATCTGTTATTCCTTAAGTGTTCTTGGTTTTAGTTTTTCCTCTGGTAGTTTCTTTTTCTTGCATGCATCCTTGGCGTAAGCTTTCATAGCTTTCTGCTATTGCATGCAAGTATATATATATATAGTTTCTTTTTGCATGTGTTTGATCTGAGTTTCTTTTCTAGGTTTTGTTAAGGTTTTTCATTTATTTATCTCTAGTTTAGGTGTTCTTTACATTAAATCTTTGTATTTAACCATGACAACCCTGATGCCAGAAATAAAGCTAACTAGTACAAATTATCATACATGGAAAATACACATGACCTTCATCTTTAGATTCAAACATATTTTAGATATTGCTATTGATGCCAGTTCAAAACCAGCAGCCTCTACTCCTCAAGCTGACCAAACTTCTTGGTAGACTAAAAATGACGAAGCACTTGGTTTAATCAGGATCTCCTTAAGTCCTGAATTGTATGTCTTAATTTCTACTTGTAAAGAACCCCATCAAGCTTGGGACATCTTGAAAAATACCTATGACAGTGCAGACGAGACTCAAAAAATCCAACTTCAAGACCAACTTGAAGACCTCAGGTATACCGACTTCAACTCTGTTGATGATTTCTTTCTCAAGTTTGATTCAATTAAAGTTTTACTAACTGGTTTACAAGTTCCTCTCTCTAATTTAAGGATAATCCACATAATTATTCGTAAATGTTTGCCTAAATAGTTCCAATAGTTTATTACACATATTTACTCTGAGTTAGTTATTCCTTCTTTAGCATCTCAATTAACTTATGTCATCTTTCAAAATATGTTGCATCAAGAGGAAGAAAAATTAATTCAATTTGTCATACTTAAAACTCACGAACATGCATATGTCTCTCAAAGTCACAATAACAATAGATCTTCTAACACTAATCAAAATAACCAAAATTATCAAAGATCTAACGAAACTAATAATTCAAATAATAACTCAGGCCAACAATTTAATGATCATTACAATTCTAGGCCTTCCAATAACTATCATAATAGTAATCATTCAAATAGGCCACATTGCACCTATTGTGGTAAAGATGGTCACTTAATGCATAATTGTTTTAAGAAACAAAAGGATGATCAACATAATTCTCAAAACTACTCAAATGGAAAACCTAATGGAAATCAATCTTGTTCTGCTTTTACTGTCTGTTTTAATGCTTCTGAACCACTTGAATGGATTATTGATAGTGGTGCATCTCAACATGTTACATCTCATAAGGAATTCTTTGATTCTCTGCGACCTAATTCTATGAATATTCATGTTTCTTTAGCTAATAATTATTGTTGTCAAGTTGAAGGAATTGGTAATGTTTCTGTTCCAAATGGTAAATTACATGATGTGCTTTATGTTCCTGATTTGAAAGCTAACCTTATTTCTATTCCGCAATTATGTCAAGATTATAAGGTTGAGTTTCATAAAAATAATTGCCATATCATTGATCCAAATACTGATCAGATAGTTACTGATGCTAAATTGGATGATGATAATCTCTTTAAATTTTATCAATTTTCCTCTCCTAGATACTCATTACTCACTACTGTTGATTTTCACATTTGGCATGAGAGGCTAGGACATTTAAATTCTGATTATATTTCATTAATGCAAAAATAAAATATGGTAGATGGGCTACCTAAGTTTACTCCTTCTAAGTTTGATTGCAATGGATGTATGAGTGGTAAAATGCATAGAGAAGCTTTTCCCCATAAACCATCTTGGAGAGCTAATAATAAGTTAGTTCTCATTCATAGTGTTCTTTTAGGTCCCATGGAAAATACTTCTATTTCAAGCTCTAGATATGCTTTGACTTTTGTTGATGATTATTCTCGTAGAACTTGGATTTATTTCTTACATAGTAAAGATCAAGTCCTTGATATTTTTGTTGAATTTCATGTTTTTATGGAAAGACAAAGTGGTTGTAAAATTTAAATTCATAGGACTGATAATGGTACTGAATGTGTTAATCATGTTTTCCATTCTTACTTAAGATCTTTTGGTATCAAACATGAGCTTACCGTTCCTTATACACCAGAACAAAATGGTGTGGCAGAATGGAAGCATAGAACAATAGTAGAAATGGCTAGATGTTTTTTACATGCTAGAAATATGGATTATAAATTTTGGGCTGAAGCCATGGAATGTGCCACCTATATTCTTAATAGAACTCCTACTAAGGCCCTTCCAAATAAAACTCTTGAAGAAGCTTGGTCAGGCAGAAAAGCCAATTTGTCTCATTTGTAGATTTTTGGCTCCACTGCTTATGTTCACACACCTAAACAGAAAAGGAAAAAGTTAGATCCTAAATCCTCACCTCATATATTTGTTGGCTATTCTAAGAACACTAAAGGTTATAGAGTTTATGATCCTCTTACTAATAAAGTTCACATAGCTAGAGATGCTTGCATTGCTGAAAATGGTGTCTGTGACTGTTCTCAAATTTTAGATTCTGATTTTAGTCATAGCAACATAGTTCTTGTGGAGGACCAACCTCCATCTACCAAACCTACTCCTCAAATTTTTGCTCCTAATGTTTTTGTTCCTTTTGTTTCTCCTCCTAACACTAAGGATAATACTAATACTCTTCAAAAGGATAATGATGAACATAAAGATAGTAATGATACTCCTTCTAATGATTTTGTTCCTTCTAGTAGTAGCAGTAATGATGATGATGATGATGGTAATAATCTATTTCCTCCTCCTAGTAATATTTATGTTAATTCTAGGAGAAATCCTAAATGGTTTAAAGATTTACTTAATGAAGGTGATGATTACATCTCTAGAATGGGTGGACTTAAACCTAAAGGATAAACTAATCCAATTATGCTCTTATGACTTCTCTCTCTAATTCTAATGATCCTCAAACTTTTTCTCAAGCTAAAAATCAACCTCATTGGAAAATTACTTGTATCATCTTAAAATGGAAGCACTTCCATGTTAAGAGTGTTTATCCCTCTGAGTAAATAGTTTGGGGTCATGTTAAGCACATTGATTGGGTCTTTGCATGTATTTGGCTTTCTCCCCGCTTTCCACTTCTTCTCCGCACTTGATTTCTTCATTCTAGGTGAAATTAGGGTTAAGGTCTTAAGGACTTTCTTGATTTTCCTTCTTCTGTGGCTCTATTTTTTAGGTAGGGTTCAGAAATGAGACCTCCTAGTCCTCTATCACATCATTCTAAGGATTTTCTAACTATTCCTGACACTGGGTCCTGCTCCGATATCAAATTCTACATTTCTGGCACCCCTGGAACTCCTGTTGCAGAACCTAACAAAGTTAGGGTTTGAGGTCAAAGTTGACCTTAGCCCTAACCAGGTTAGGGTCAACCTCAACCTTGACCTCTTCCTACTAGAATTTCAAAGTTTCATTTCCTACTAATTTGGCTTTTGGGAAAGTTAACTTCCCACCTCCGAGTCAGCTGTTTCGGGCTTCAAAATGGTAAATCCTTTAATTATATTTAATTTAGATCCATTCTCTAAAGGTTAGGACCTAATTGGGATTTAATTCTTCAAGGTGGTCCTTCTAGAGGAGTGTTACCTAATTCACTATAAAAGGAGGCCTTCCTCTCTCATTTTCTCATCTCATTTTCATCTCATCTCAAGCAATCAAGCTCTCAAGTTCTCAAGGTGTTCAAGCAAGCATTTCAAGTCTTCAAGCATTCAAGTGTTCAAGTATTCATCCATCAAGGAGTTCCATTGTTAGCTATTGAAGTATTCAATCTCCTTGGAGCCCCCTTGAAGATCCATCCTTCTCCATTCATTCAAACCTTCTCATATGCAAAGATCAAATCAAGATTGGTGTTGAAGATCAAAATACCATTGATTGGAAACATCCTACATTCATTGAAGCATTCTTACTTGTGGATTTGAGGATTTGAATCCTCTACAAGGACTTCAACATAAGCGAGGTGATTTGTTTCAATTACTTTGTTTATGCACCATATATTTCAATTCAATTTCAAGGTTAATTCCTAAATTGGGGTTTGACTAAGGCAAACCCCCATTTTCTTCCAGGTACAAGTGTGAAAAATTAGATCTAAGAGTGAATTCAGATACCCTTTTTGGCAATCTTTTAGGATTTGCAAATAGAATTAGAATCGGACTTTAAATAAATAATGTGGTCTTTGACCTTTTAAAAGGTCAAAGTCGACCTGTGTGAATTTGGAGAAAATATTTATGGGTTTTGTCCGCCTCAGCCTTTACAGTCCAGAACAAGTGACTGAATCTTCAGAAAGCTCATACAGAAGCTAGAATTCAACATTTTTTAGATCTTCCCTAATTCAAGGTTAGTATTTGCACTTCAATTATTTCAGATTTCAAGCTTAATCCAACTATAGGGAAGTATAGGATTTATTCTTTCTTTCATATTCTTCATTGATTGATTTGATTATGTATTAACCTCTTGGTTGATCAAATTGGATCTCTCTTTAGGGAATTTGGATTTAGGATTGAATCTTACATGTTCCCCACACACATACACAAATAGAGGTGATTCCAAATCTCTTCTATTCACTGCTATGCAAGAAGAATATGATTCTTTGATTTCTAATAACACTTCAAATTTTGTTCCTTTACCCCATGGTAAAAATCTAGTTTCCTGTAAATGCTTATATAAAACTAAGTTAAATTCCAACAATGAAATTAGTAAATTTAAGGCTAGACTAGTTGCACGTGGCTTCTCTCAAATTGAAGGAATAGACTATAATGAAACCTTTTCTCCTATTGCTAAAATGCCTACCATTAACGTTGTTCTTTCTTTAGCTACAAAAATGAATTGGCCTATTCACCAAATGGATGTTAAAAGTGCTTTTTTGAATGGCGATTTGCATGAAGAAATATACATGTCTCAACCTCCTAGTTTTATTCAACAAGGTAATGAACATTTAGTTTGTAAACTCAAGAAGTCTATTTATGGTTTAAAACAATCTCCTAGAGGGTGGTATTCCAAAATTAATGCTTTCTTTATTTCTCAAGGTTTTGAAAGAAGTAAAAATGATCCTAACTTGTATATCAAGCATAGTGAAGATGACATTATTATTATCATTTTGTATGTTGATGATTTGATTCTTACTTCTAGTTCTAACCATTTAATTTATGATATTAAGTTCCAACTCAACCAAAAATTTCAAATGAAAAATTTATGATTTTTACATTATTTCTTAGGAATGTAAATTTGGCAAACTCCTAAGGGTATTTTTATCTCTCAAAGTAAATATGCTAAAGATCTTCTAGTTAGATTTCATATGAATGATGCTAATCCTATTTCAATTCCCTATGATTTAGGAACTAAGTTAATGATATATATGCAATCTCCTTTCATAGATGCTACTCCTTATAGAGAACTTATAGGTAGTTTAATTTATCTAACCCTCACTAGACCTGATTTATGTTTTAGTTTTGGTTTAGTTTCAAGATTCATGTCCAAACCTCAACAAACTCACTTCAAAATTGCTAAAAGAATACTTCGTTACATTAAAGGTACTATTAACTTAGGATTATTTTATGATGCCAATTCTAATTTTTCTTTAAAAGGTTTTACTGATTTAGATCTAGGTGGAGACCCCAATGATGGGAAATCTACTTTTGGGTATTGTTTTTCTCTTGGTTCAGGTTCTATATCTTGGAAAAGTAAAAAAGAACAATCTATGTCTCTATGTTCTACCGAAGCTGAATATAAAAGTTGTACTCATGCCTATAAAGAAGCTCTATGGCTTAGAATAATACTTGAAGATTTGGGTCTACCTCAACAAGAACCTACACCATTGCATTGTGACAATCAAAGTGCTATAGCCTTGGCAAAGAATCCAGTTTACCATGCAAAGTCAAAGCACATTTCTCTCCACCACCACTTCATTAGAGAGAACATTGCAGAAAAGAAAGTTTGCCTCATCCATTGCAAAGGTGAAGATAAAGTTGTAGATATTTTGACCAAACCTCTTTCTAGAGAGAAATTTGAATTTAATTGTAATAATTTGAGTTTGATACCCCTTGATGTAATTACCCCAAGTAAAGATTAAACGGGGGTGTTAGAATTTAATTTTTCCTTGGTAAATTATGTATTTAAAGGATAAACCAAGGTATTCTATTGTATTCATCCTCTAGTCCAAGAGGGAGGACATGTCATATTTGTAATTCCTTTATTAAGGAAAATAGATATTCCTCCTTATGAGGAATCCTACACTTGTCTCACACACTAGTGATATGTGGCATACATAGAAATGAGAGTTATAATGTAACTCCTTTCTCACATCTCTATTAAAAGAGATGGATCTCCTTCTCTCTTCATTTGATATAATTCTTCTTCTTGAACACTATTGTATGAGATAAGCTCTCTCTCTCTCTCTCTCTCTCTCTCTCTCTCTCTCTCTCTCTCTCTCTCTCTCTCTCTCTCTCTCTCTCATTCTTAGGCATTTTTTCCACATTCATTATATCGCAGGGGTTTTTTATGCTTTTCCCCCTTCAAAATATTGTCTCCTTTGTTGCTTTTCTCTTTGGTGAATGCTCTTAGTTTTGTGGTTATTCATGGTAAATCTTCTTATTCCTTGCTCATTGATTAAACAATTTCTTATGTCTCTATATTTTGTTATTATTTTAACAATTAGTAAGTTATACATCTTAGGAAGTTGGTTTTGCATAGAAGGTAGACTTGAAAGATAGAATCAAGATATTGGATCCTTGCATGTATGAGGTCTATTTGTAATTTAATTCTATGATTATATGGTCATCACCGAGAAGGCCTCACAACCTTGCATGTATGAAGTTTCTCACGGGTAATATATGAATCTCTTCATTCTCTCTCTCCATGTTTGTAATTGCCTCTTCTGAGTGTTATTTTTGTAATGAGGTTGGTAGTTGGGTTTTCCTTTGGCCCCTTCTTCATACCCCACTTGCGTCAAGAACCAAGAAGTTAATTTGAAATTTGATATCATTGTTGAGATTGAGAGGTTGATCCATAATCATTTTTTAAATTGAAACAAAATGAGGGAGTTTAAAAATTATTCTTTGCTACGTCATTTTATCTTGTTTGAAAATAGTAATGTTTTAAAAAACATTATGCAATTGACTATCACAGATTGCCAAGGTAGTAGACTACTTTTTCACCAAAGGTGTCATATATGGGACAAAGACAATAAGGATTGCAACTACAAGATATTTCATGATTCATTTGTAATATGGATATTTAATTACCTTTTTCACCAAGTTGAGGGGTTACTTTTGAAAGTAAGAAGTTTATTAAGGCCAATGGAGTATAATCTAGAAAAGGGCCACACACACAACTTTGGAGACTGGTTTCTAAAGGGCAATCACACTATCATCAAATTTTATGGATGTCAATGGGCCCCTCACAAATTTAAAGTCATTGTTTTTGAAAGGATATAATTTATCAAGTTTATGTGGTGAATATTGTGGTTTGAAACAAAATCTATGGACAAAATGAGAAAGGGAACCTTTTTTCCCCATGTGTCATGATTTGTAGGTCTTGTTATTCATTTTGATACCATTGAATATGTTCATAAATATTTGAAGAAACAATATCTCCAAGAATATGGAGAGGATAAATTGTGTGATCTCGAAGATCATATTCATTCCCATATCAAATGTATGTCCCACCAATAAGACATACAAGATGACATAGCTAGAAATTTCCCTACAAATGAAGATATTTTGCAAAGATGGAAAAAGGGGAATATCTTAAAGAAGATTTAAGAAGAAAAAAGGAAGAGAGGAGAGACTCACTTCTATAATGATATAACTAATGAGGTACTATGGATGGAGGCATATCTTATTGATTTTGAGAGATTATATGAGAATAATGTCAATAGCACATCACAAGAGGTAAAGCCTCTGCCCTAGCAATATATAAAATTGATCATTTAGGAGTCATTTGTGTTGGAAATTTGGCAAAGTTAGATATCTAGTTGTTGTCATTATGGAAACATATAATCTGTATGAAGAAGGAAATTAAATATCAAAGAAGGAATCATTATGCCAACATATTAAAGAAGAAAATGAGATCCTTAAACATGAATTAAAGATAGAAAATCTGAAGTTAAGTTTGAAAGATGGAAACAACAAGAATGAATCAAATCTAGAATTTGAAAATGAAGATCTGAAGTCTAAACTTTGTAAAGTGACATCTAAACTTGAGAAAACCAAATTATAGTATGTTGAACTTGAAAAGTACAATACAATTGTGAAAGGTGAACTGACTCAGTCTAAACAACATATTGAGAGACTGTATTCCACTAGTGAGAAGATTGATGAACAAATGTCTTATCAAAAGCCATTCTATGATAAAACTGGTCTTGGATTTAACTCATCTAAGGTAAGTGAAGAAAGCAAGGAAAAAAATCTGAATTTTTTTGAGAACAAAGATGAAAAGAAATTTGATGAAGCTAACAAATTTGAAGATATACCTAATCCACCTAAAGGTAGGCAAAGAGAATTTAAAGGTAGATGTTTTGTATGTAATACTTTTGGTCATATGAAGAAAGATTATACAGGTAAGCAATTCAAACCTCTTAATGGTTATTGTTATAATTGTCATGGTTTTGGACATAGAGCTATTGAATGTAAGAAGCCTAGATCTAATGATAATAATAGTAGTAGAATGTTTAGAGATAGTAACCATGTAGATAAGAGACCTAATCAAGATATGAACAGAAGAAATGGAGTAGTATGCTATAGATGCAACAAGGTTGGACACGTTGCCAGGAATTATAGATCACAAATCAACCAGACAGAATCAAGATATGGAAACAATGGAGTAGTTTGTTAGATATGAAACAAATTTGGTCATACAACAAGGTTTTGCAGAATGAATAACATGAGAAAACCTAATCCTAGAAGTTATACAAGGAGAAATGAGAATGCAAGCACTAGTCAGAAAGGATGCTATAGTAATTCAGAAGAAGTGAAATTTTTTAAAGGTATAGATCAAGGAGACACATTCAGCACACAAGGTAATTAGATAGGTGAAGTATCTAATACAAATTGTGAATCTCTTCCTAACCCATCTCAAAGAACTTAAATTCATAAAGAATACATTAGAATAGGAACTTAGAATAGTGTAGAAGTTAGTGTAGGATGAATTGGATCTTGTGCAGTTAATGTAAGGTAGTATGTGATGTAATGATGCTATGGTTAAGAGGGCATGCGATAATATGAATATATGCAAGTTCACAAGAAGTTTGAAGTTTTGTAGGAAAGAAGGAACAACTTTTTGGAAAGAAGTGGCAAAGGAATTGAATGTGATGTCGGATCTACGCAAAACCCTAAATTGCAAAATTGAGGTATTTTACTAAGAAAATATATCAAATAGTTAAATCATTTGTAGAAATCATGGATGTATCACTTATTCATCATGTAAGAGATACTATTAAACCTAGAGTTAAAAGGGAACTAGTAGAACCCTTGGAAGAAGACCCTAGTCTTGCTTTATCATCTGTACCAGACAGAGTTTTGCATTTAGAAGATGTTAAAGGTTATTTGAAATGAAAAATTGAAACTCTCAGTGAAAGTGATTTGACTAAGGAATATGATAAATTATACAATGAGGACATGTCATTGAAAGTAGGGTTTGAACATCTGAAAGAAAATGAAATCGTGAAGTATTCACTGCAATATGAATTCGATGATGATGAATGCACCAAGATAATTTTGTGCAGAATTCACAATCAGAAATTTTGGTTAGATGACAGAGTAATTGACATAACAACAGACCTAATTCATGAAGTAACTAGTTTGTCAAAATCTGGAGTTATACCTTTAATGAGAAGAATGTAAAGAAGACAGTACTGGATAACACTAAATCATCTTATAATGGTAGAGGAATTGTAATCAGCAAGATAATTCAAGATGATATTAGATATGTATGTAAGATCTGAACATCTAAATTTTGTCCTAATTCTAGAGAAGATGACATGGAAACTAGTATGATTCATGTAGCTTATCTAATGTGTGTATAAAAATTACAAGTTGATATGTGTGAAATCTTAAGAATTCAGTTGTTTGAGACCCTTGAAAAGATAAAGAAAACCAAGAACTCACAATTCAAATTCTCATCTCTGGTCACATATATGTTTTTTCATTTGTTGAGAAGATTCAAATGATAATAGAACCACTATAGAGAGAATCAAAAAAGTGTATCTGAGACATCCTATAGACAAGGTTAATGAGAGTGCAACCTTGGTAATCAAAACATTTCAGAACTTGATGAAGAAAAGACCAAGGATACCACAGGTTGTAGTAGAAAAATACAAAGATGAAATATGTTTCATGGTTGACACTAACTTTACTTTTGTTGAAGCAGTTGAACCTAGAGTAGAATGTTAGGAATGAATATTGAATATATCCTATGGGGGAGTATTCATAGCCATTCTGTAGTAGTTGTTGTTTCTTTCATGACTAAGATTGTCATTGATGTCAACACAGTAATCTACTGAAGATTAGCAGAGAAGCAGACAGTGTTTGAGTTAGCGCACTTGGGATATTGAACATGAAGCTATGAAAACTTGAGTACTTACTCTATGATGTGTTATAATATTGTGGTTAAGAGCATAGATAGAAACTCATTTATTCATGACAATTATGAAGAAATCAACAAAAGCAGTATTCAGGTAGTGTTCCTGAGTAGTGATTTGTGGAAATCAGATGATATCTCCTAATCAAAATTGAATCTAATCATGTGAAATTATGAGGTAGTAGAAGACATTTTGATAGTGATGTGGACGTCAGCACAAGATCTAAGGTCACACGAGTGAAGAATTATCTTAATTGGAAGCTGACAGTTTTGTTAATTTTTTATGTAAGGTGTAGAAACTTTTATTTTGTAATTTGTATGCCGACTCATTTGTAATTACTTGAGTGTGGTATAAAGGAAGGAATGTATTCCTTGTTGTAATGTAAGAATGTGAAATTGAATTGTAAATATTGTGAAAGAGAATTTATTGAAAGAGGATATGCGAAGTACAAATATCTGGTATTGAGATCTGAAGAAGTAGTTGGTGCAGTTTAGCACATTCAGAGGAGTATTAAATTATTGAGATCAGTAACATTTTTGTATTATTCTATTGAGTAATACAAAGATCAGTTGGATAGTGAGTTCAATGATCTTACCCTGAAGTTGTTTGGGCAGTGGGTCATTTTGTCTTGAATAACTCCTAACAGTTAAAATCTTTTAGGAGGGATTCAAAGTCTCCTAACAGGGACTCATATGTACTAAATGTATTTCATAAGCCTCCTAACAAAGTCCATCCTCTCACAAGGAACTTTCATATTAGTGCATCTTTTGTGGGCATCATTACCACCGGGGTTTACTCTTTGATCAAGAGGTTCCCTAGTCAACATATCTTGTGTCATTGTGTTATTTTGCACATATATATTTCTATGGTTGTTGATTACATTTCTTACATGGTTAAAATCTATTGAAGTTGATAAAATTTATATTTGTTTGATAACGGATTCATCCCCCCCCTCTCAGTTATCTTGGTGGACTTTACTTTCTAACATAGAATTCATAGATCCTCTTGGATATTAAGTATCTAAAAATGAGATAGAAGATTAAGTAAATAGATTGCTTAAGAGAAAATTGGATGCAAATAATTCTATATTTGGAACTTATGAGGATAATTTTAACTCCACAAAGTCTTTGCAAGAAGAAAAGTTGTCAAAGAAAAGAGTGGAAAGTACTATCAAGAAAATTCTTAAGGATACAGGAATGTCAGAACAAGAATTTCTAGTGGTTAACCAAACCGAAGTAGCAATAAGAGACATTGGACAAAAATAAGTTTTGTTTGTCCCACCCCTATCATTGGTTGTAGATCAAACTGGAAATTTTTAGAATATAGAGAAAGTGGTGAAAGTTAAAGAGGAATAGGAAAGAAGGAAATCTACAAGATCCTCCACCACTCCACCAGGTAAAAGGGTAAAGGAAATGGCAAGTGGGCTTGGTAAGAGACAAAAAATAATAGTTACCATAGTGCAAAGGAAAATATCATAAATAAAAGATGATGAAGATACTGGAATAAATAAGAGAAAATGGAAACCAACGATAGATAAGGTAAATGCTCAAATCATTAATGATGGATATTTTTCTAAGATGAACAAATAATATGAGTTATACAATTTTTTAGAGAAATTGAAATTAGAGAATGCAGTTGTCAAACACATGATCTTAGCTAATAAGAAATTTGACAGTATTCAAGGAAAGATACCAGATGAACTTTTTGAGAAATTAGTGAACAAGAAGAAGAGAGTAGTTGAAGAAGACAATAAGATTAGAGAAATTTTTTTGAGAAAGCTTTGTGATATTAGAGATGAAGATCATTTCAAGGAAATAATGAAAGATCTTAATATTCAGTTAAGAACAAAAAGAAGAACATTTTTTATAATGGGAGGAAATTATGAAGAAATTAACAATGAAATTGAACAAGCAGTTGTAAAGGTAATGACCACATATGTTAGTAAACACACAAGTGTAGCATATCAAGCTTTGGAAGATGAGCACCAGAAAAGTCCCTCTCCACCACTATCAATCAACATTGAAAATGAATCAATGAATGTGGAAGGAACACATATTATACTGGACAGTGATGACAATCCCTTCAACAACCTTGAAAACATTATTGACAATTCGGCTATAGAAGAATAGGACATGTCAGTTGCAGAGGAAGACATGAAGAAAACAAGAGAAGAAGAGAAAAAACAACCAGATATTCAAGTAAACACAGAGACTGCAGGATAGGAAGGAGCACAAGGAAAAGCAAAAATCAGTCCCACTCCTAAGATTGCAGCAAAGAAACCACAATTAGAATATATTTTTGCTAATCTTGGAAAACAAGTCGATGATGATGATCAAATGGAATTTGATCTCATCCTTAAACAAAATCATTGGTAAAAACAAGAAAGTGAAAAGCCTTGAAGGATCATTATTTGAAGTGACAGGGAGTGTTGTAACCAGTCAGATATCAGAGGTAGATCCACAAGTAAAAGATAAATAAGTTGTGAAGGAATTTGATGATGAATTCACTAACTTATCAAACATAGCTACAGTAAAGGCTCAAGAAGCCTATGAGGCCAAGATATTTCAAGATATATGTTAGAATATCAGAAATGATATTACTAATCTGGATGTATGTATGAAGGAACTTAGAAGAAATTTGGACAGATGAAAAGCCTTGTACATTTAGTGTACAAAAATAGAGAATCATGTATCAGATTTGACAGAGAAGATAAAAGAAAAGGAAACATAAATTCAAACAGAAGAAAATCTTTTATCAAGCCTGAATGCAAAGATATTAGATCTTGAGAAGAAAATTAGTAAAGTGTATGATGAAATAAGAATTCTTAATGATGAAAGAGAAAATAAAATTGAGAAGATTCTCTCTACTATGACAGAACATTTCAATTAAAATTAGCATCATTGGAGGCCAATTGGAAGAATCTCTTTCATCCAAGACATCTTATGAGAAGTTTAACTATGCAAACCTTCATGCATGTGAAATTGCATCTTATCATTTATGTGCACTACTTAGTGTTTTAGATACCATTAAGAAGGAATGGGGAAAGGAGATAGAGAGCATAAAAGTAAATTTCACAGATTGCATTGCAAGCCTACCAGCTTTGTAGTTTTCAATCAAAGGTAAACATTTTTTACTACACAATTTTGACACCCTTTTTGTCATTGTTGTCAAAGGGGGAGTGATAGCAGAAAATTGAATATGATATATATGATATATGATATGGAATATATTCCTAGGGGGAGTATAGATGATATAAAAGATATTTGGAGATATAAGTATATTGAAGAATTTTTTTGTTATGGCCACAATTTTGAAGTTTTATATGACAGCCAATTTTCTCATATGTTGCCACCAATGACAAAGGGGGAGATTGTTGGAAATTTGGCTAAGTTAGATATCTATTTGTTTTCATTATGGAAACATATAATCTATATGAAGACCACATATGATAACAAGCAGTTATGCCAGAGCATAGAGTAAAATTGTCTAAGTGTAAGCAACATTTTCCTAATCTAATCAGATGACACAATCAAGGATGGTGGATCCAATTAAGGATAGTCCAAACCTTGTAGCCAACAAAACAACATAGTAGAATACTCAACGATGCACACAAAGTAATTGTTTAACCCTAATTTTCATTAACATGCCCAGCTGTAAGGCCTTCCACGTTAGGCCAATTACAATCAGAAATAATTCTGTAAGAACCAAATAGATCCAAAACAACCTCAGCTAATTCATCTCTAAAGACAATAAGAAGCTAATGGAAACCCTAAGGTAGATCTGAACTTGAGCTCACAAGCCTCCAAGCAATCTCCTTATTCCCAAGTATGCAAACCACTAGCTCTGTTACAACAAACTATCAAATAACAATCCGATCTACAAGATCATGCAAGATCTTTCCACAACTTCACCAACTTCATCTTTCAGAATCTCAAATCTAGTTCACTAAGCCTTCAAGTCATCAACTGTTCTCTCTCTATTTCCCTTAAACATCTACCCAAACACTCCTTAAATACTAATCATCAGCCACAAGTTGGCAAGATGAAACCCTTAACTCTTCCTAACAAATATTAAATGCCATACAAGTTAGCTTACAAAATGTATACAAACATTTAATTCAGCATGTCAGCCTCCAGATCCACTTAGGAGAATCCAACAAAAGATACAAACAATAAATGCACTAAGTCGGCCCAACAAATCACACAGAACTCTAGTTGGTAAGCTAGAACTACCAAGAATCAGTGAATTAACCAAGTATGTTAAACATCTCCAAGAACCAATGTTGACCGAGCACCACAGGCATGACCGAGTAACACTTTCACTGAGCACCAGAGACTATCGAGTTCCTTCAGTGGCTGAGCTTCCTTCAATGACCAAGGTCATTAGTCAAGGCTACAACCAACTAACAACTAGCCAAAATACAAACACCCATGCAATTTCACCGAGGACATAGAATGCCCCTACCTTAACCTTGGATGCCCCTGCATCAAACACCCAAGGTTCCTAAAGATGTTCATATGTGAGAACAATATCTTCTAGGATTTAGCACGTAAATCCTGAACTAGTTCTTCACATACAAGTCCTCCCCCTTTTTTGCTTGCATGTTCTTCCATCTCAGTTTCCTCTATCTCTTCAAGTCTTTTCTAGACAACATACAGGTCGGTTCTCCAAATTGATCATTCATTTTCTTTGGATCCACAATCTCAACTCAGGAACCAATACTTAGGCTTCTCCTACCAAGTGTTGTATCCATCAAAGGCATCAGTGAAAACTTCATGTCATCCTTATCAATAGTAAATAAATTCTTCACACAGTCATAAATAGCTTGCAATCATATTGGCAAGGTTTACCAAGCAATATATCACAACTATTCATCTTCACAATGTCACATAACATAAGATCCTTATACTAGCCAATCTGAACATCAATGAAGCATTGTTCTCTAACTTCCGGAGCATGATCATCTTGTAACCAACCAATCCTATAAGGACATGGATGGTTCATTCTACCCAAACCAAGTTTCCAAACCATGTCCTTAGCAATAAGGTTATCGGTACTACCACTGTCAACAATAACATCACAAAGTTTACCTTCAGACTTGCATCAGGTCCTAAACAAGTTACTCCTCTAACAAGGTTCATCCTTTGTACCGAGCAATGTTCACCGAAGTAGCAAGGTCTCTGATTCAGGTTCATTCTAAATGTTTTCATTCACCATAGTAGTTCATCAGTCAACCTTATTCTATGTACACTCAAAATAATGGTGTCCTTCCTCTCCACAGTTATAGCAAGTACCTTTAAATATAACTCTACCTATCTTCTTCATTGGTTCCAAAGGTTTTGGTTCATCTTCTGCATCAGTTGGTTTATCCTTCACCGAGTGATCAATTTTCTCCTTCCCTCAAGAGTTAGCAGGTTGTTTCCTCTTCAACTTATCTTCTACCTTCAGAGCATACTAATAAGCATCTTCAATAGAATCAATCTTCAGCATACCAAGATCATCGTGAATATTGAATCTTAGACCATTCACATACTGAGCTACCTTTTCCTTACCAAGTTCTTTATGTCCAGACCGAATAGTAAGCTTGTATAATTCCTTGGTATAATGTTCAATAGACAATTCCTTCTTCTTCAGATTCTACAAATTCTTGAATAAGTCAAGCTCATAGTCAGCCGATATGAACTTAACTTTCAATTTTGTCACCACAACCTCCAAAGATTGATCTTCATTTCACCTTCATCGTCTCTATCTCTTTGTAATTCTTTCCACCAAAGAGAAGCATGTCCTTTCAACTTAGTCTATGCTAATCTCACCCAAAGAGGATCTTAAATTTCTTCTAGCTCAAATAAATCTTCAAGTTCACCAATCTAATCAATCAAATTGTCGGGTTTCAAAGTACCAGAGAAAGTAGAAACTTCCATTCGGTAATTACTAAACTAAGCAACAGATCTAGTTAAGCAAGTAGTTTTGTCTTCACCATATTTGTCCCTCTAGTCATCACCACTAGATCCAATAGGTTTAAATTCTTTAGCAGATTCTTCATAGCCATCCTCAGTACCAACATTCTGAGGTATACCAGTAATAGCTCTCATGATCTAAGCGACCATTTTATTCTTCATCAATTGCATCTCAGATCTAAAATTTGATTTCACCTTCTCTGTGATATGGGATTCAATAGTATAACAAAGATTAGAAATAACTCTAGTGTCCAATCTTCTCAGAGGCATCCTTAAAGATATGCAAAATAAACCCTTTGCAACAAACTCTCATTGACCATCTTGTGAAATTTTCCAAGTTGTAAACAAGCCATATCGCAACTTGCAATCTTGCAAACAACTAAAATTCAGCGCGGTGGATCTACATTCAAGATCACATGACCTTCTCACCAACAAGATCAACTTTGCAAGATCAGCCTTGCTAGGTTACCTTTCACTCAATTCTTCTCCATAAGATGAACTCTCAAGATCAACTTCACTCTGATACCACCTGACGCACTTAAGGATGGTGGATCCAATTAAGGATAGTCCAAACCTTGCAACCAATAGAACAACATAGCAGAATAATCAACAATGCACACAAAGTAATTTTTTAACTCTAATTTTCATTAACTTGCCCAGCTATAAGGTCATCTGGGTTAGGCCAATTACAATCAGAAACAATTCTGTAAGAGCCAAATAGATCCAAAACAACCTTAGCTAGTTCAGCTCTAAAGACAATCAGAAGCTGATGGAAACCCTAAGGCAGATCTAAACTTGAGCTCACAAGCCTCCAAGCAATCTCATTGTTCCCAAGTATGCAAACCACTAGCTCTTCTACAACAAACTATCAAATAATAATATGACCTACAAGATCATGCAAGATCTTTCCAAAAATTTGCCAACTTCAGCTTTCAGAATCTCATATTTGATTCACTAAGCCTTCAAGCCATCAACTATTCTCTCTTTATTTCCCTTAAACATCTACCAAAACACTCCTTAAATACTAATCATTAGCCACAAGTCAGAAAGATGAAACCCTTAACTCTTCCTAACAAATATTAAATGTCATACAAGTCGGCTTACAAAATGTATATAAACATTTAATTCAACATGTCGGCCTCCAGATCCACTTAGGAGAATCCAACAAAAGATACAAACAATAAATGCACCAAGTTAGCCCAACAAATCACACAGAACTCCAGTCAGTAAGCCAGAACTACCAAGCATTAGTGATTTAACCGAGTACGCCAAGAATTACTGAGCACCAGTGTCGACCGAGCACCACAGGCATGACTGAGTAACACTTTCATCGAGAACTTGAGATTGTCGAGTTGCTTCAGTGACCAAGCTTCCTTCAATGATTGAGGCCATTAGTCAAGGCTACAACCAAGTAACAACTATCCAAAATACAAACACCCATGTAGTTTCACTGAGGACACAGAATGCCCCTGCCTTAACCTTGGATGCCCCTGCATCACCAAAGATAGTTTTGGATGGCGATGTTGATAGAAGTAAGTTCAGTGCTTTCACACTTGAACATGGATATTTTGATGTATATTGAAGACTCACTTGAGAGTGAAAGTCTATATGACATGTATGAAAGACGTTATTATAGAATTACCATAGATAGAGTTGAAGCTGACAGGACAGAGAAGGAAGACATAATTAGTATATTATTTAAGGGATTATTTTGTTTATCAAAATAATAACTTAATCATATCAGGGATGACATCCTAGATGTTAACCCTTGGGTAGCACAAGTAAATATGTATTTTTTAAAGTGCTTTATGTTTTGTAAAGCTGACTATAAAGGTTTTTATTCTTAATAACTTGTATAAATTTAAAACATATGTAATGTGAAGAAGAGAGTGTGACATATGTATGCGAAAGATATTGATGCAAAGTTGTAAATTATAAAATTCAAGAAAGAAGACTTTGTATATGCAAGCGAAGAGATAGATCATAACAGGAAAGCTATTCAGGAATAGTGAAAGGTTATATACCTTATCCCTTTTGTAATCATAAATCATTGTATATTACATGTTTGGGCAGTGAGCTCATCTTGTAATCAATCTATCTGTACTACCAACTCTTAGTAGGGTTGAGGCTTCTAACAAGGCCTAAAGTCCTTTAATCAAGATAGAGACACTATATACATGTAATAGGCTCCTAATAGGGTCAACATCCTTAATAGGATACTTTTGATTAGTGGATCACTTGTGGGTATCATCCCCACTGGGGTTTTCCCTTGGCCAGGGTTTCCTTGAGAACAAAACATGGTGTTATGAGCCCATTTTCTTTATTGCTATGCATGATATTTAGTTTACTTTATTTTGGAAGTATCAAGATAATATATTATATCCATAATTAGGAAAAAGTAAAGATTATAGAATACTGATTCACCCCCCCCTCTCAGTATTCCCTATTTCTAACAATTTGATTCAAAGACTACCCCTAGTTCCCCTCCATAAAAGAAGCATAATATGGATGAAATAATGTCTACTAAAAACTCAAATGAAGTGGGTTGTTGGAAACAATTGTCTGAAGGAAATTGCTACTCAAATTATGTATTGTCTTTGATGTCACACAATGTCATAGTCCACAGCAATCAGTTCCTACCGAGCTCAGTCGGTCTGCCAGACAGAAGATTAGTGCTTACCAAGTCCACTCAGTTATCAAAGAAAATCAGTGTCTACCGAGTTCACTCGGTTACCAAAGGAAATTCAGCATTTACTGAGTTCAGTCGGTTGTCGAAGAAAAGTTAGTGTTTACCGAGTTCAGTCGGTTGTCGAAGAAAAGTTAGTGTTTACCGAGTTTAGTCGGTTGTCGAAGAAAAGTTAGTGTTTACCGAGTTCAGTCGGTTATCGAAGGTAAAGGATTGTCAGTGTTTACCGAGTTCCGTCGGTCTCCAAAAAAAAGATTGTAAAAGTTATGGTCACCGAGCACTGTCGGCCCTTGAAGGATTTTTGCAAATAAAGTTTTCTTAATTCAGCCGACTGTTATGATAAATAATGTCGATTTGACAAATCTAAAATCATATAAATAAAAGGTCAAATGTAAAAAAAAAAGAAATATAGCAGAAGATTTATAGAAGAAAGATAGGAAAGGTGTGTGCGAATTTGTGAAGGATGTTCAGATATCCTTGAGGTGCAGCACAGATTTATTTGATCAGGAAGGATCACACATATGCAAAACAGAGATCTGTAATCAGCAAGACAGTTGCATTATTATACAGGTCATTTTTTCATTGTTACCTTTTTATCATTGTAACAGTGAATTCTAAATCTCTTAACCGAGTTGGTTTAACAACCATATTGTAAATCCTCTAACAAGGTGACAATTCCATTGAATTGTTTTCAAGACCTCTTACCAGGCCACTCCTAGCAGGGTGTTTAAATCCTCTAACAAGGTCACACCTAACAGTGTGTTTTGTAACCTTTTACCGGGTTGGCTTCTAACCGGGCATCACTTCAGAAAAGTGAAAATCAGTATCTAGATACATTGGTGGTTTTTCCCATATTGGGTTTCCACGTTAAATCTTGAGTCTCTTGTGTTCTTAATTGCTTTCTCAATCATATACATGTGCTGATGAATATCTAAAGATAATTTTGCTAATACTTTCTACATCTTCAAAGTTACTGCAATCTATTTACCAAGTGCTAAAACAGATAATATTCTTTAAGATATCCTAAGGGATCTGGGAAGAAATAATTGTGAAGTGTTTTATGGTTGATTGATTCACCCCCCCCTCTCAGTCACTTCATCCATATTCCATCAGTGGGTAACACTAAGGAGGTTGTAAGTGTATTGAATGCACTAAAATTTGATGAAAAAAAAAGACAAGCCTCAATCTCTCCTACAATACTAGGAATAAATTCATGGTTATAGAGCTCAGCTTCATTAGGGATAGAAACCCATTGATCCTACTAATGAGAGAGAGGTTATGACTTTGGGATTCCATGGTGATAAAAATTTTATTGAGTCCTAGGATTTTAAGGATTTTTGAATTTAGATGAAAATGAAATAATTTGAATAAATAAAAAAGGTAAACCTCATTGGTGTTGAGGAAGAAAGGTGGGAGAAGGTTATAAATCAGAATATTAGGGAGATGAAATTAGATAAGATAAATGTGTCTCTAGAGGAAGCCAGAGAAATACTCTTGAAAAGTGATATGCTAATTGTTCCTTGTTTGTCTTTAAAATGTTTTTTTTACTTGATCAAGTTAGAAATCAAGATGATATAATGTTTGTTGTATAGTTTGATATGGATGAAAGGTAAGTGAATCAGTGTATAACCCTAAAAAAAAGGCGTTGGCTATATGGGTTAGTTTTAAGGGGGGCAATAAGCCTAATATGTTAGGCATGGCAAAAGAAAAGAATCATGCCAACATAATACAAACCATGGAGAATACTCTCCCATTAGAAGCAATAACTAAGCTAATGCATAAGGAAATGTTTACCAAGGATCAAGTCAAGAAAGTGCAATAGTAGATTGATTAGAATGAGTAGAGGGAAATTGAATTGAATAAAGTTGTAAATAAAATGTCTATTGAGAATGCTTCTTTGAATAAAAACTAAAGGAATTAAGTGACAACCAAAAAGGCCATTATATTGCATAAGGATGCTCTACCTCAGCCTGTAGATATTGACAGAGATGATGGACTCTTAAGGAAAAATAAGAAAAAGCATACCCACCTCCAAAACCAAGGATATATCCTATAGGAAACAATGTACATACAATCTTAACCAAAGAGGTATATGTATTTTTATATATACATCGTTTGCTAATACATGACCATTTGATAAAATGACATTTTCTCTTTAATCTTGTTAAGATCCTCTTATGGTTACGAATCACCTAAACCAAATAAATACTATTTGAAATTACAAAAAGTATTGAATAAATACTATTTGAAATTACAAAAGGCATTCCATAAATACTCTATCTGGGTGTCACCTTGGTAGCTAAGAAAGAGATAATGTTAAATATATATCTTGGAAAAAGTGAAATCCCTTATTAAACAAATAATTCCATGTAAGAAAGGACACAAAATGAATAAAAAAAACCACTCCAACAAGGAATGTGGGTCCTTAGAAAGCATAAGAGGGTGATAAATGAAACCTTCTCCCCCAAGTGTGAAGGAAAATAAAATAAGAAAGGAGAATCATAGATACACACCTTACTTATTTCTATGTATGGGGATTCTTGAAAAATGATGACACATTATGGACCCTGTTGGAACCATAAATTTTGGAAAAAATTAGTGTTCCCTGAGAATAATATCACTATCTCCTATAGTCCCTTTCCATAGGTCATCACCAATATTTTGTATTTGATCTTCAATAGGTTGAAGCTCCTAAAGTTTTCTTCACATAATGACCCATTAAAAATATTATAATGCTTAATATATTTCATAAATCACATACTATTACAAAATATACCCCTTTTTACCACGCTTCACTATTTCACTGACCCCAAAATAGTAGGCTATAAAATAGAAAATGTGTCACTATTTCACTAATTTCTAAACAATGAACTACAAAATAGTGAACTTTTTGCTATTTCATGAGAGGTAAGTACCATTATGGAGAAATGGAAAAAAATTTCTATTTCACAAGTGGTTGTTTACATTATATATATAGAAAGAGAGAAATGATCACTATTTTGTAAGTGGCAATTTCTATATTGCAAAATGGAAAAAAGGTTGCTATTTCACCAAAGCCATATTATGGCTTAGCGAATTGGTGAAAAGTTCACACTAAGATAGTTAATAAGATGATGAGATATGAGACGGATTCATCTAAGCTGATCGGAGTTGGAGTGAAAGGTATGTGTGTGGAAGAAAAAAAGACACTATGAAGTGCTCAAATTATATAGCAGGAGCCACTAGTTAGTTTCAATCTTCTTCCTTGAGCTAAATTTATCTTCCATAAAAAGTCTTGGAAGAAAGAAACAAGTGAAAGTTCAAAAAAGGGAGTTAAGGATGAACCAGCTAAAAGAGCCTTGCAGATGACTATGTTAGATGCATTGTCAGGGTTAGAGAAAAATGACACTAAAAAATCATTTCATGATGCATGGAGAGGGTGTAGAAATACTAAAATTCCACATACTGGTTGGGCTCTATTCTGGTATTTTTATAATAATAGGAAAGAGAAAGTCTCACGCTCAAATCCATGGAATCTTGACTTAGCAAAATGCATAGTCCCCAATGCCTTTATTGATGTTGAATTAATTAATGTGTTGGAAATGCATTACAAACCTAAAACTAGGATAGTTACAAGTATAAATGGAGACCCAATATAGGTTGTTTCTAAGAAATGCACAATAAAATGTTTTAAACTCAACAAAAAAGCCCTCACTAAAATAGACAAAGAGCAATTCAAGGTAGACTATGAGAGATTGGTCAAGAAATTTGGGAAGAGGGTAGTAGCATCTTTCAAAAAGAGGGGTGACAAGAATAGAATCATGCCTATCATAGAGAGTGAACCATTTTCTACTCTATTATGGATTTTTTAAAGAAAAATTATCATGGATGGTGTCAATTACTTGGAGATAATACTATAAGATGAATACCAATTGACTTGATTTTTATGTCAATAAGAATTTTAAACTAAGAAGTTAATTTGGAATTCAATATTGTTGTTGACATTGAGAGTTTGAATCATTAAAAATTGGTAAATTGGAAAAAGTGAGGGATATTAAACATCATTCTTTTCTATGTCATTTTATCTTGTTCCAAAATAGTAATGTTTTCAAAAATAGTATGAAATTGACTATCATAGATTACCAAGGTAGAAGACATCTTATTCAGTAATGGTGTCATTTTTGGGACAAAGATAGTATGTTAAGGACAATGGAGTATAATCCTAAAAAGTGCCACAAACAAAACTTTGCAGACATGTTTCTAAAGGAGAATAACACTATCATCAAAGTTTATGGGTGCCAACAGTCTCCTCACAAATTTTCAGTCTTTGTTTAAGAAAGGGTAGTATTTCTTGACTTTATGTGGAAAATATTGTAGTTTGAAATAGAATCTATGGAGAAAAGGAGAAAGGGGAACATTTTGCCCCATCTGTCAAGATTTGTAGCTCTTTTGATTGTTTTGATACCATTGAATAAGTTCATAAATATTTGAAGGAAAACTATCACCTAGAAGATGGAAAGGACAGATTGTATGACCTTGAGGATCATATTCAATCCAAAAAAAAATGCATGTCCCATAAAACAAACATACAAGAGGACATAGATATAAATTTCCTTACAAATGAAGACAATTTGTAAACATGGAAAAAATGGAATAACTTGAAGAAGATTGAAGAAGAAATAAAGTAGAGAGGAGAGCCTCACTTCTATAATGATATAACTAACAAGGTACCATGCATGGAGACATGTCTTCTTGATTTTCAGATATTATATTGGAAGATTGTTTGCATTTTGATGAAGGTGATATGCTTTTTGATCACCTTAGTGTATTGTGCTATTGTCATTAGTGGAAACATATTTTGTTGATGTCAAGAGATTAGACTTACCGATGGTATTGAAGGATCAAATGGAGAAGAAACTAAGTGTTTAGTCAATTGGTAAGAATATATAGTATGGAGCATTTGGACGAATGGATCTAGAGTTGGAGATCGAGTTAAGGTGTGCGATTGTACAAACATTATCTACAAAGGTATATTTGACTACTTCTGTGATCGCATCAGTTAGTTTTCAAGAGAATTTGACTAAGTTATAAGGATTGAAAAGATATTGATAGTTAGAATAGAGTACCAATTAACAGAGTTGGTTAGATTGGTGTTGTGGTCAAATGTAAGTGGTTAGCTGACATGTTTTCAAGATTTGATTTTTGAGGTTGACATCAGGGATGTTGAATTTTTATTTTTGCATGCTCAGTCATATATAAAGTTGGATTTGAGGGCCGACTTGTAAAATATCTTAGGGTTATAGCACTAGATTAGAATAGTTATATAAATGGTTAATAAAATCGTAAGTATGTGGTTGTGATGGTATGCGGTGACTAATAGAGATTGTTGAAGATACTACTAAGGAAGTTAAGTGTTCACAGTAGCGTCATTGATTAGGAATACATTGGATCTTTCATGCATTGAGTAAAAACATCAATTCACTCTTTACTTGTTGATTCTAACATATTGGAAAGCTAAATACTTTAAGAAGGTCACTTCTAACAGGGTGAGAAGAATCTTTAATAGCATTTGAAGTATAAATCCTCTAATAAGGTGAACTCTCAGAAGAATTTTTAAATCCCTTGATAGGGTAGTCTTTAATAGGACTATTGTATCTCTTAATCGAACTATTAAGTACTCTTAACTAGGCATAACCTTAGAAGGGTTTATTGTAATTACTCCTAACAAGACATATTTCATTAGTGCACTAGTGAAATTTGTGGGCATCATTCATGCTTGTCGTTTCCTCCCTCTAAAAATTTTTTCCATAGGAAAAAATATTGTGTCCTATGTTCATTATGTGTGAATGCTTTATATGTTATGCTTTATTTTTATTTTAGCATTTGCATGTTGGTTATTATGAAAGATAATTATTAAAAAAATTAGGTGTGTGGATGCACTGATTCACCCCCCCCCCCGCCCCACCCCCCCCACCCCCCCCCCCCCCCCCCCTCTTAGTACCTTATAATACTAACCATTGGTATCAGATCCTTGTGCCCTTGAAGAAGACTAACAACTTGGGAAAGATACTTAAGGAAAATATGGAGAGTTTGAGATACAAGAGACAACTAGATGAAGCTGAAAGGGTTATCAAAGAACTAAATGATCAGTTGAAGCAATCTTTGGCCAAGTGACTAGAGTGGCTCTGAGGGATCTGAAGTAACCCTGAAAGCCATGGCTAAGGAAAATGAATAATTACTCAAAGACAATAAAAATATAAAGAGAGAGATTGAAGCCCAATCAATAAGAATGTGTGAAGATATATAGAAGCAAGGAGATCTGAAGAGAGTGAAAGGAAAAATGGAGAATATTTACTAAGGGCCAAGGATGAAGCACTTAAAGTTGTAGAGGATGAACTTTTCAAGACAATAAAAGAGGTTGGTCTATTGCATGAAGATATCCATGATACAAATGAGGAGAATGGAAAACTCCTAAGGGATAATGAGCATCTGAGGAATGAGAATTAGAAATTAAAGGGAGAACTAAAGAATGAAAATGATTAGAACTAAAGAAATTCAATGAAAGTATTTCAAAACTTGATGAGAAACTCATAAATCAAAGAAGAAGAAAAGAGACAACATGCCTAGGATATACCAGTTTCATTACTTTTGAAGTTGGTGAATCTTCTAGAACAAAAGAGATCAATCAAGAAGGAAAGTCTCCACCAAAGGTAACACAAAGAACTTATGGTAAGAAATCCTGCAAGGCTATAATATGTTGCAAATAGGTCTAACACTTCTGGTGGATATTGTTATAACTACAATAAGTATGGTCACACTACTCATGATTGTAGATGTAGATCCAACAGTAGATCTAGTAGCTTTGATGGTCATTGTTAGAATTGTAACAAATATAGTCACAAATTTGATGAGTGCAAGTCAAGAATGAACTATCAGAGGTTAAATGTCAACCGGAATACACCTTACCAAAGAGAGGGGAAATTTGATGTCACATGCTCAATCAGTAGTAACTATGGACATATGGATATAAATTGTAGAATAAGTACTACAAGAGGTAATCATGGACCATGGAGATCAACTAGTATGAAATGTTTTCATTGTCCCAAGATTGGACATCTAGCAAGGAATTGTAGGTTAAGGAACCAATCGATAAATCAGCTAAGTAACCAAAAGGGAAAGAAGATTGTGAATGTATCTAAGAAACCAAGAAAGAAATGAGAAAGACCTAGAAGAAGAAGGAAGACATTAAGTCATAAGAAGAATCTACATCTCCAGCGGGTGTGGAGAATTCCTCATAAAACTAAGCCTTCATGTCTCTTAGGGGAGCAAGTATTGTTGAATCCATCTTGGGAACCCCTATAGGTGTGCATTAAGATCTATCATCATTTTAAGATGGAATAAAGTATTTTGGAGCATAATGTGAAATTTGATTAGATTACACAGTACTTTGGTCATCAATTATGAGCTTTTGGGTCAATTGGTGAAAAGGTATGCTCTATCAGTAAATGCATTTAATACGCATGCTAAGGTAGGTAAAAAGGCATTTTTGGAATTCATTTTTCACCTTCAACTTTTTGAAAGTTGTTTTGGACCAAAAGAAGCCTTGTTTGATCCATTTGCAAAGATCCAAGCAATAAGAAGGAATTGTTTGTGGTGATTTGAAAGAGAAAGTTTATCGGTGGTGATTTTCATGGTTATTGTCACATTCTTCAAAAAGAACCCTAGTTGAAAATTTTTTGAGGTATTTTTTTGTTATTTATATTTTTGATTGAAAGATAGGATGGCTACTCCAAATTTGATAGATATAACTAAGAGACCTAGACCAGAGTTTAAAAACATCCATTCAAATTGACTGAAAATGACCCAGTGGGTTCCCTAACTAGTGTGTCCTATGGTTTTCTTCACATTAAGGATGTTAGAGCATATATTCATTGCAAATTGGAAGATCTAGGATCAGGAACAATATTTGAATAGTATAAGAAGTTGTGTGATGATAGGTTAGGGATGAAAGATGAATATAAATGCATTACATTCATTTTTTTTTCATTATGCAGTCAGTTATCCTAATGATTTTAAAGAAGAACATATCAGATATGTTTTAAGAAGGATCCATGATCAGTCCATGTGTCTTAATCGACAACCTAAGATTAAAAGGGAGAAAATTCATGTTGTAGTTAGACTATGTTCAACTAGTGAAGTACATGTTCTATGCACTATTCCTAAAGAAGAAGTAATCAATTTGACTAAATATAAGTGGGATGGTCATGTGATGATTGTAAATGACATTTTAGATGAAGAGGTGAAGTATGCATCTGTGGTGATAGGATACAAGGTCTACCATTCCACTCAGTTGAATAGCACACCCAATGGTGCTATTCTTACATCATATAATATGATCAAGTAAAATGCTAAATATGATCTAGCTGAGGCAATGAGAGAGAAGTTAATGTTAAATCTTGAGAAGATTAAGAAAGACAAGAGATACAAATTGAAGTATTGTCATTTGATTATGTTCTTATTCTTCTATTTCTAAAAACATGTTTCTTGGTATCAATGATGTTGCATGGAAAGTAGGTACTCCATGTTTTATTCAGATTAACAACATGATCAAAACCTTAGAAAGTGATTTAATAGCAAGATTTAGGGTTATATAAAATAATTTCAAAAGAAGATGGAAGAAAAGAAGAGAATACCTTCTGAAATTGTTGATAAGTACAAGGACATTGTTTTCTATATGGTTGATACTGACACTTTTATAATGGAAGAAATTGAGCAAAGGACCTCATGGTTGATGTCTATGGATTATGAAGTGGATGGAGATATTTTGAAAATGTATGCGAAAAACCTATTAGCTCAACTAGTAGATCCAAAGACTCCAAGGTTTGGGACATTTCAAGAGAAGTCACTCTAATTTCATAATGAATTATTGAAACCGGTTATAGAGAAGAAAGTAAGAAAGGAATTGGAACAATTTATGATTCAGAAAGGATTTACAAATGAGAAAATTGAGAAAGCTAGAGCCAAGCATATTGTTGAACAAGCTAGTATTTCATGAACAATAGAGGAAGATGTTGAAACTATTAGTGCTATTGGTATTTCCTCAAGCAGTAGGCAAACAAGAAGTGCTACTGTAGAAAAGAATGAGAATAAAAATTTAGTGAAGATTCTAGTCAGAAGTCCAGTGAAGAAGACACAATCTGAGCCTACAAGAGCCAAGGAGGCTACTACTGCAAAAGTTGTTGGAAAGAGAAAGAAAGAAAAAGCTAAGGGATACAAAGAATGGCATGAATAATTTGAAGGAACAAGTCAGAGGAAGAGAAGAAGGAACTCAAGGCTCAAGGTAATAAATATAAGATGATAGTTTCCCAAACCACTAAGTCAGTTAAGCCTAAATTAGATTTCAAATTGTTTATTTCTATTGACCAAATTATCAATGAAGTCAAAAAGTGGTGTATACTTGTTGGTGTTAACAAGTATTATGATATATTTGAGAAGGAGAAATAAGAAAAAATTGAAGATGTTGTAGTGTGCAACATGAACAAGTTTAGCCAAACTTTGATGGAGTTACAAGTATAGATACCTACTTCATTGTATAATAAACTTGATGCTAGGTGGCATTCTGCAATTAGACAAGATAAAGATTTAATTCAATATGTTCTACTACAAATTCAACTAGAAATGATATAAGAGGAAATCAATAAGATACTTATAGAGACAAGACCACTCTTCAAGACTACGAAGAGATTAACAAGACTATTTTGTCATGAGTCTCTTGGAGTTTAGGATGAAACTAAGGAGATATTGATGAAAAACTTGTGTATGTTAGAAGATACAAATGAAGAGGGAAAAGAGAAAGAGAAAGAGGGTGACCCAGTAGTTACTCAAATAGATGAAGGTTTTACTATTGATGGTGCGAAGGTCATACTTGAGGAACTCAGAGATAAAATATATTATTCAAGCAATATCCCAGCTATGGAGGTACATGATGAGCTTATGGATACACAAGATGAATATAAGAAGATAAAAAGAAGAAGAACCAGTAAACATGGGTACCAATCAGGCTATGACCGATGGTGAATAAGTCCATGTTCCTACAGATGATCAGTAGAGAGATCAAGAAGAATAAAATGAGGATATAGATAATGTTGTGAAAATAAAACAAGAGGAGGTAATGACAGGAAAAGAACAAGAAAAGACACTACCTTCCTCATTGTTAGATGAGAATTGATGATGATGATATACCAGTCAAAGGAAAATTTGACTTGAGAAAAATGAGCCGAGAGGAAATGATCAATTTTTCTACTGCAATGAAGACTAAGGCCAAGAAAGATAATCTCAAGAAAGAGGCACAAGTCATAATGAAATCTAGAGACATGTTTTCTGACTTGATGCCAATTGTAGAGTATGATGAGAAGGCTACTCTGATTGAGTAGTTAGGATTGTTAGAGTAATCATACTTTATGCTTATTAATTAAATCACTTTGGTTTAATTAATTAAGTCATTTATTACTCTATTTACTTAAGCTATCTTTTAGGTGCATTATAATTAATATATTTATTAATTATAATGTGCAACCTAGCTTTATTTTTTGCTTTATAGCTTTAGGGTTTTATTGTTCACCTATATGGTTGAACCCTTTGTACATTCTTTTTAGATAATATTGGATCATAATAGAGATTGCTCTTTGCATGTCCATAAGATGTCTCTAGCTTTTTGGCCTCCATGATTTTTCTTGCTTCTGTGCTTTGCTTCTTCCATGTGACAGGGTTATGCATGTAGGTGTTCTTGGGAGATTAGTATTTCACCTAATCTAACATGGTATCAGAGCCATCTTGCTACTCGCTGTTCATGTTTTGTTGAAGTGATTCAGATGCAGGAGGGTTTCAGAAAAATTTTAGTTCTGGTACTCTCTGCAGGACGTTATTTTTTGTTTCTTTTTTGCTTGCAAAAACGGATGCCACCATTGCGTTCAGAAGGCCTGGGAGAGTCAAAAACCATATAAAATTTGTTATTTTTGGCATCTGGGACTTCTAGGTGAATTTTTCACCCTCCGAAGGCCGTACGACATGAAATCCGAGGTGAAATTTTTTTTTAAAAAACAATTTTTTATTGTTTTTTGCATTAAAACTAACGCATCCAATGTAAAACATTTGGCGTCGCCGCCACTCCACCGGCGCTCCACCGCCGCCAGCTAGCACAACGGCCCCGCGCCACCCTTCGGTGGCAACCACCGGCAGCTCCCTCCGTGTGCTCCACCCAGTGCTGCCCTCCGCGCACTCCGCTCCTCTTCAGCGCCACCAGCGGCTCCACTCGGACGTCCCCGGCACCGCTCCGCCGGCCGCGCCGCCGCCTGGGCCGCCCAGTGGGTTTTTAAGCCCTGCGGGCCTTTGTGGCGGTCACATGGGTGACCAAGGGCTTCGGGTTTAGCCCCCTGCACGTGCCATGCACCCAAGGGCTCTGTTTTTCCAGCCCCAGGGGCTTAAAACTCTTTTTTGGTGATTTTTAAGGGTACCTGGGCCTTTTTTGCTCTATCTGGAGCATACGGGGGTCTTTTTTGGACTTCTTTATATCGTCGGAAAGCTCTTTTCGAGCTCTTTCCGATTATGGAGGTTAGAATTTTTGTATCTGTTGTTTTGATAGTGTTTTTTTCTGTCAAAGGTGATGTTTATTTTTTGCCTTCTGGGAGCCATATCTCGCTCATCCGGACTCATTTTTGGGCTCACCATATATCGTTGGAAAGCTGGTTCTATGAGTTATTCAGTTGCAGGGGTCTTTTATCCAGATTTTTCTCCAGGTTTTCTCTCCTCTGAGTTTTGCACTTTCACACTCTGGCAGATTACTTGGGTTCTACAGGTCCTGGGATCTCTTCTTCTGTTCTTCTGGCTCACTCTTCTTTCTGACTTCTGAGCATTGTATGCTTCTCTTTTGTTGCATTCTTTTTCTTGTAAATGCACTGAGATAAAGTGCCTGCTTTTGCATATTTGGGATCTTGTACTCCTTGTGTTTGTTTGTACTCGCACTCAGTTATAAAGTTCCATGGGGGGTTATGATGTTTTGCCTTTTGTGCTCATCCACCTTTGTCAAGTGAGTGTACCTTCCATGACATTAGCCCATACTCTGTGTCCAGAAGATCTATTCTTCTTCTTTGACACTGCCCTTTATCCTGTGCGTGTACTTCTGTTGCACTGTTGGTGTTCCTGATTCTTCTTCTTGCAGATGTTTCTGGCATTGCATTTCAGTGTTCCTGTCACCCCTCTCCCTGTTCAGCATTATGGGGGGGTTCACCTATTGGCTCTATTGCTTCCTTGGTTCGGTTGAGTGATCTACGTATTCAGTTTTTGTTCCTATGTACTAGGCGGATGCAGTGGCTAGGCACCTATGCATTTCGGTGAAATGGATCATCTACTATATAGACACTCATTCATTCCTTTTTTGGAGGTCACCTCTTCAATTGATCAGCTCTTTAGACTTTTTCTTCTCTACCTGGTCATGCACTATTTCAGTGGGGGTTCCAGCAGTTTCTTCTGATAGTGTTTGCAGTTTCATGCTTCAGAGATGCTTCATGCTCTTTCTTGTTCCTTTCTTTGGGACATTCCCTAGATTGGAGGCTTTGTTTCCTTCATCTAGTTTATTTCTTGTACTTGGGTACCTGATCAGGCCTTGTTGCCGGGACCCATTGCTCTTTCTTGCATTTTTTGCTTTCATAGCTTTGCTAGGTTAGCTTCTCTCTTGAGCTACGCTTAAGGGGGGGTGTTAGAGTAATCATACTTTATGCTTATTAATTAAATCACTTTGGTTTAATTAATTAAGTCATTTATTACTCTATTTACTTAAGCTATCTTTTAGGTGCATTATAATTAATATATTTATTAATTATAATGTGCAACCTAGCTTTATTTTTTGCTTTATAGCTTTAGGGTTTTATTGTTCACCTATATGGTTGAACCCTTTGTACATTCTTTTTAGATAATATTGGATCATAATAGAGATTGCTCTTTGCATGTCCATAAGATGTCTCTGGCTTTTTGGCCTCCATGATTTTTCTTGCTTCTGTGCTTTGCTTCTTCCATGTGACAGGGTTATGCATGCAGGTGTTTGGGAGATTAGTATTTCACCTAATCTAACAAGTTAGTCATGGCTACCAATGAGGAGATCAAAAAATTTGGAGGATGTTGCAATAGAAAAAGTAGAAAAGGTCTATGAAAAGAAAAGATTAGAGAAATTATCACAATCCATTTCCCAAGAAAGGAACACTCTTACATTGGTTTTGAATCAGATCAAGGAAGAATTACTTAAAGAAGGTTAGACATTGAAGAATCTTAGTGATTTTTCTCATTTTATGCAAGATCTTGAAAAGAAAAAGGGTGAAGATCAAAAGGAGCTGAGTGCTTTGTCACAAAAATTTGATCCCATTAATATGAATACTACATATTTTGGAGTTGAGGTAGGAAAGATAAATCAGACTTTGAAAAATTACATGGATGACCAAAAGAAGAGACTTGTAAATTTGATGGAATTATAGAGAATTTTAATTCCAAAATTAGACATTCTACAATAAAGTATGAAGGAAGTTTACCAATCCTTACCACCTCACCTACTGAGCACGGTTAAATGATTAGAGGACTTAGCATTTTTTATTCATGAACAAATACTTATTTTGGAGAATTTACTCAAGTCATGGGTCACTGATTGGCAAGTGTTGAAGACCAATTTCCTTGAAATTTTTAGTAGATTGTAAATTATACTATGTTACTCTTGATTAAGAAAAATCTTATTTTTGTAAATCTTTTAATACCTTTGTCATTGTTGTCAAAGGGGGAGTAGTAGTAGTGTTAGAAAAATTATTATACATAGTATGGGGGAGTAGTAGTAGTAGTTGGTTAAAATATTTAGGATGCATGTTTGTCATCATGTTCATCATGTTTGTAATCCTCAGGCGGAGATATGTTATTTTGGCACTTTGCAACAAATTTTTTAAGTATTTTCATCAATGCCAAAGGTGAAAATTGTTCACATTTTGATCAAGGTGATATGTCTTTTTGATGCAAGGGCATCCAAGGTTGAGGGAGGGGCATTCTTTGTCCTCAATGAAACTTCATGGGTGTTTGTATTTTGGCCGGTGTTACTTGGTTGCAGCCTTGACCGACGGTCTCAGTCATTGAAGGAAGCTCGATCGCTAAAGGAACTCGGTAATCTTTAGTGCTTAGTGAAAGTGTTACTCGACGATGCCTAAGGTGCTCGATTGACACTCGTGCTTGGTGATGCTTAGCTTGCTCAGTTATTTCTCTATTGCTTGGTAGTCTTGGTTCACCAACTGGAGTTTTATGTGATTTTTTGGGCTGACATGTTGCACTTATTGTTGGTAGCTGTTGTTATAGGCCGACATGCTGTATTAAATGTTTGTAAGGAAATTTTGAGTGGACTTGTATTCCATTTAATAATTTTTGGAGGGAGTTAATGGTTTCATCCAGCTGACTTGTGGCTGATGATTTGTATTTAAGGGGTGTTTGGGTAGACATTTTGGGACAACAACTTAGAGGTGGATAAGAACAAAAGCCTAAAAGCTAGAGTTGGCGAAGTTGTGGAAAAGATCTTGCATGATCTAGCAAATCAGAATAGTTTTTTGATAGTTTGTAGTAGTAGAGCTAGTGGTTTACACACTTGGAGATAAGGAGATTTCTTGGAGGCTTGCGATCTCAAGTTTAGATCTGCCTTAGGGTTTCCATCAGTTGCTAATAGTTTTCAAAACTGAACTAGCTAGTGTTGTAATTAGATCTTGGATCTTGCAGAATTGCTTCTAATTGTAATTGGCCCTAACCTAGAAGGCCTTACAGTTGGGCATGTTAATGGAAAATTACTTAGAACAATTGTTGTGTATTTTTTGTATTGAGTTTTCCGCTATGTAATTTTGAAGCTACAAGGTTTGGACTATCCTTAATTGGATCTACCATGTCCCTCGGTCTATGTTAGGTGGTATCAGAGTAGAGTTGATCTTGTGGAGCGAATGTTAACCTACCAAGGCTGATCTTGTGAAGTTGATCTTTTTGGTGAAGAGATCGTATGATCTTGGCTATAGATCCATGGCACTAAACTTGTGGAATCGTGCCCTAGTTGTTTGCAAGATTGCAGGTTGTGATCTGACTTGTCTACAACTTGGAGATTGTCACAAGGTGGTCGGTGAGGGTTTGTTGTAGAGGTTTTTTCATATCTTTAAGGATTCCTCCAAGAAGATTGGACCCTAGAGTTATTTCTGATCTTTGTGATACTATGGAATCCCAGATCACAAAGAAGGTGAAATCAGATTTCAGATTTGAGATAGAACTGATGAAGAATGACATGGTCACCAAGATCATGAGAGCTATTACTAGTATACCTCAAAATGTTGGTACTGAGGATGGCTATGAAGAAGCTACTGAAGAATTTGAACCTACTAGATTTAGTGGTGATGACCGAAGGTATAGATCTAGTGGGGACAAAACTGCTCGGTTGCCTAGATCTGAATCTCAGTTTACTAATAGTTACCAAATGGAAGTTTCTACTTTTTTTGGTACCTTGAAACCCAACAATTTGATTGATTGGATTGGTGAACTTGAAGATATCTTTAAGCTAGAAGAAATTGAAGATCATCTTCGGGTGAGATTGGCACAAACTAAGTTAAAAGGACAAGTTGCTCTTTGGTGGAAAGAACTACAAAGAGATAGAGAAGATGAAGGTGAAATGAAGATCAATCGATGGAGGTTGATGGTAACAAAATTGAAAGCTAAGTTCATACCTGTTGACTATGAGCTTGACTTGTTTAAGAAATTGTAGAATCTGAACCAGAAGGATTTGTCTATTGAGGATTATACCGAGGAGTTCTACAAGCTTACTATTCAGTCTGGACATAGAGAACTTGGTAAGGAAAAGGTAGCTTGGTATGTGAATGGTCTGAGATTCAATATTCAGGATGAGCTTGGTATGATGAAGATTGATTTTGTTGAAGATGCTTATTAGTATGCTCTGAAGGAAGAAGATAAGTTGAAAAGGAAACAACATGGTAACTCCTAAGGGAAGGAGAAAATTGATCACTCAGTGAAGGATAAACTAATTGATGCAGAAGATGAACAGAAACTTGTAGAGCCAAATAATAAGACAGGTAGAGTTATCTTTAAGGGTACTTTCTATAACTATGGAGAGGAAGGACACCATTCTTTTGAGTGTACACAGAAGAAGGTTGACCGATGAACTATTGTCATAAATGAGAACATTAAGAATGAACCTGAATAAAAGAACTTGTTGCTTCGGTGAACATTTCTCGATACAAAGGAGAAACCTTGTCAGAGGAGTAATTTTTTTACGACCCTATTGGTGCTAAAAAATGCTAGACCATTTTGAGGCCAACTGACAGGCATGAACAAGTGCCTCTTCAATTCTAGGTTGATTTAGCCAAGGCTGGTAGGCCTGAATCAAATATGCTTTCTAACTAGACAAATACATGCACAACAAAAGAAAATCTTTCCAAAGGGGTTAACAATCCTTTGGAGGAAAATAAACCTAATATCCTAATTGTCAGATAGCTTGAAATCTAAACTAAGGTTTGAAAATATTGCTAAACCTAATTAAATGTTTTGTAAAGAAGATAATAGATATGATATATAAATCACAAAAAGAATAAAATGACAATTTCAAATGAATGAATAGACCAGTGTTTGATGCCAAATTGGGAATAGAGTCAGATACATTCAATCCTACGTATAAACAGAGACGGTTTTAAGATAACTCACTCTTGTAAAGTGAGACCATCACCCTACAGGCTTCTATTGAAACAAAATTTAAAACAACTTATACAATAGGTCCTATGGTTTTTAACCCAACTTAAGAGCCCAAAAGGAAATAGTAACAGGTTCTCAAACCATGCTACCATTATTCAAATTGTAAAAATTAGTCAAAAATGAATGCATCAAATGGAAAAACACAGTAGGATACCCTAGTTCACAGAGTAATCCGAGAAACTAATTGAACATAAAAAACTATATTAACATTAAGGTACAAACACTTATCTGATATTCGTACATGAGATTTTGAGCATTAAATTCAAATCCGTGAGTTGGGAGATTTTCCAATTTTTTTCGTGATTGATTGTGATCTCTTTTGCTTACAATCGAGTGATTATATATAAATCCCAATGGTTCCCTATGAAAGGACATGCCCTTTCATAGGACATAATCATATCAACTAACAATAAAAATACATAAAATAAACCATAATAATGGTTTTTTAGGGAAATGTTTCCCCTACATTTAACTTGTTTATTGCACTTTAGGTGTTTCTGCGCATAATAATCCAGTATTTAAGTTCCTACAAAAAACACCTAACATTAGATAATATTAAAAATAAAAATAAAAATCATTACATTCATACTATATAAATATGATCTTTAAAAATATTTAATTATTAATTTATGATATAACAAATAAACATTAATAAAATCATAATATGATTCATACAAATGCCTTTTGATAAATAAATAAAAATAATGCCAATGGTTAAATAAATAAATCAATATTTAATCATAGATAATTACTTTATTTATCAATACATAATAAAAATTAATACATATGAATATAATGATTAAAATTAAACTCATTTTAACATAATAATCATGCATTTCAAACAATAACACAAAAATACCACATAAAAACATTTTAAAAGCATTAGGGTAAAAGGTTTCACAATCCACCCTAATGAAAAGAGGAAGATAATCACCCTAAGAAAAATCAAATCATTTCACTTAGGGTTAATATTTGATTTTTTCAAAATAACCATCTTAATGTTTTAGAAAATTTCTAATGTAAGATAATATTATCACTGTATAAAAACACATATAATTTTGAAAAACTAAAACTCACTTTCTAAAAAGAAACTCCAAAATATACACATTAATAAATCAACTAATTCATAAATGAAAAGCTAAAATTAAAGTAGGGTAAAATTATTAATACCCACCTTACCCTAATAGATTGTTCTCTTTTTATTAAAATAAAAGGGTAAGATGAAAAGTTATTTTTAGGTATTTGAAACTAAAAAGGAAATGGCAATTAACACTATTCAAACCCTATGGACAATAATAACTTTACCAAAATAAATATATTTACACTTTTGACTTTAGGGTTCTTAGGGTACTTTGAAACCCTAAAATAACAATAACACTTCAAAATAAATCTAAGTCTCATAAAAAACATATAACAATGTACAAAAGAAAATCAATTACCTTTATGATCCTAATAATCCATTTCTAAATAATTTAAAAGGAAATCAATAATCTAATATTAATATCTTTATTTATCCATATGTTCTCAAGGAAAAACATAGATAATCGGTAGGGGGTAGAGTCGGGTAGTTAGGTAGGAAAAAGGATGGGTCGAGAGGTCGAGTGTTCAACTCCCTCTCCCCATTCCTTTTCCTAAAATTGAAAATAGATAAATACATAGACAAATAAAATATTTATTATTTAATTTGAAAAGTATTTAAGGAAGAAATTACTCCCTCTGTAAAATGTTGTATTAATTTCTCACATGCACATGAAAACAAAAATAAATAAATATCTCCTCCTAATCCTCTCGAAGAAAATAAATAGACTAACTGGTGAGGGGGTAGGAGGGTAGGTAGGTAGGAAAAAAGGTTGGCTTGAGAGGTCGAGTGTTCAACTCCCTCTCGCCACCTTTTTTTGCTCAACCTATTTTATTTTTTATTTTTAGAATTATTATTTATTTTTAAAATGAAAATGCATTAAATAAGTTGAAAAATAATTAACAACCTAATACATGAAAAATGATAAACATATATGCCCTTTTATCATTTTGATTTTTTATCATAGAGAAATTATAGAATATGAAAAATATATATTATACTTCCCTGACATTTTGTATATATTTTAGCCTGAATTTTCAGGTGCCAACAGACCCGATGCAAGTCTGGAGGTAAACTTTGTGATGTTATTGTTGATAGTTGTAGTACTGATAACCTTGTTGCTGAGGACATGGTTCAAAAACTTGGTTTGAATAGAATGAAACATCCATGTCCTTATACGATTGGTTGGTTGAAAGATGATCATACTCTCAAAATTAGAGAACAATGCTTCATTGATGTTCGAAATGGCCAGTATAAGGATCTTGTTTTATGTAACATTTTGAAGATGAATAGTTGTGATATATTGCTCGGTAGACCTTGGCAATATTATTGCAGAGCTATTTATGACTATGTCAAGAATGTGTTTACTGTTGAGAAGGATGACATGAAGTTTTCCTTGATGCCTTTGCTAGATACAACACTTGGTAGGAGAAACCTGAGTATCGGTAGCCGAGTTGAGTTGGTGGATCCAGAGAAAATGAATGATTAGTTTGGAGAACAGACCTGTGTACAATCAAGGAAAGACATGAAAAGATAGAGGAAGCTGAAGTGGAAGAAAATGAAAGTTGAGAAGATGTAGGAATTGTATGTGAAGAACCAATTCAGGATTTGCGTGCTAAAACCTAGAAGATGTTCTTCTCACATATGAACATCTTTTAGAACCTCGGGTGTCTGATGTAGGGGCATCCAAGGTTCAATAAGGGGCATTCTTTGTCCTTAGTGAAACTACATGGGTGTTTTTATTTTGGCCAGTTTTACTCAGTTGCAGCCTTGACCGACGGTCTCGGTCATTGAAGAAGCTCAGTTGCTAAAGGAACTCGGTAGTCTCTAGTGCTTGATGAAAGTGTTACTCGGCGATGCTTGCACTGCTCATTCAACACTGGTGCTCAAAGATTCTTGGCTTGCTTGGTTATTTCACCATGGCTCGGTAGTCTTAGTTCACCGACTGGAGTTTTGTATGATTTGTTGGGCCGACATGGTGCACTTATTGTTGGTAGTTGTTGTTCCAAGCTGACATGTTGTATTAAATGTTTGTAAGGCTATTTTGAGCTGACTTGTATTGCATTTAATAATTATTGGGGGGGGAGTTAATGGTTTCATCCATCTAGCTTGTGGTTGATGATTATTATTTAAGGGGTGTTTGGGTGGATGTTTTCGGACAAAAAGTTAGAGGTAGATAAGAACAAAAGCCTGAAAGTTGGAGTTGGCAAAGTTGTGGAAAAGATCTTGCATGATCCAGTAGATCAAACTAGTTTTTTGATAGTTTTTAGTAGCAGAGCTAGTGGTTTGCACACTTGAAGACAAGGAGATTGCTTGGAGGCTTGAGATCTCTAGTTTAGATCTGCCTTAGGGTTTCCATCAATTACTGATAGTTTTCAAAACTAAACTAGCTAGTGTTGTAATTGGATCTTGGATCTTGTAGAATTGTTTCTGATTGTAATTGGCACTAACCTGGAAGGCCTTATAGCTAGGCATGTTAATGGAAAATTACTTATAACAATTATTATGTTGAGTTTTCCGCTGTGTAATTCTGAAGCTGCAAGGTTTGGACTATCCTTAATTGGATCCACCATCCCTTGGTCTACATTAGTTTTTCTCACATGAGTGTATTGTTGTGTAGTCATTTCTAGAAGAATGTTCTATTGATGTCAAGAGATTAGATTTATGGATGGTATTGAAGGATCAAATAGAGAAGAAATTAAGTGTTTAGTCGATTGGTAAGAAAAAAATATGTAGGATTCAGATGACCAAATATAGAGTTGGAGATTGAGTTAAGGTTTTCAATCATGTACAGACATTATCTACAAAGGTATAAATGGCTAATTCCATGATTGCATTAGTTAGTTTGAAGATTTGACTAAGTTATTAAGGATTGAAATAATATTGATAGTTAGAATAGAGTACATATTAATAGAGTTGGTTAGATTGATGTTGTGGAAAAATGTAAGTGGTTGGCCAACATGTTTTCAAGATTTGATGTTTGAGGCCATCATCAAGGATATTGAATTTCTATTTTGGTTCCCTCACTCATATGTTAAGTTATATTTGGGGGATGAGTTGTAAATTTTTTTAGAGTTATAGCATCAATTTAGAACAAGTATATAAATGGTTAAGAAAATCATTATGTATGTGGTTGCGATGGTATGGGTGACTGATAGAGATTGTTAAAGATAGTACTAAGGTAGTTAAGTGTTCAAAAAAGTGCAATTGATTAGGAATACATTGGATATTTCCTTCATTGAGTGCAAAAAATAGGTCATCCTTTAATTGTTGATTCTAACATATTGGCAAGCTAAATCCTTTAACAATGTCACTTATTACAGGGTGAGAAAGTTCTTTAATAGGATTTGAAGTATTAATCCTTTATAAGGTGAACTCTCAAAAGGAGTTTTAAATCCCTTGATAGGGTAGTCTTTAATAGAACTTTTGTAGTTCTTAATAAGACTATAAATATTGTTAACTAGGTATAACCTTAGAAAGGTTTATTGTAATTGCTCCTAACATGGCACATTTCATTAGTGCACTAGTCAAATTTGTGGGCCTCATTGCCATACATGGATTTCTCCCTCTAATAAGGGTATCCATGGGAAAAAATATTTTGTCTTGTGTTCATTGTGTGTGAATGATTTATATGTTATGCTTCATTATTATTTTAGCATTTTCATGTTGGTTATTGTTGAAGATAATTGTTAAAAGTTTCATATTTGTGGATACACCGATTCACCCCTCCCCTACCTCTTAGTGCTTTATAATAATACTAACAAAGATTTCAATAGCACATCACAAGAGGTAAATCATCCACGTCGACAACATATATAAAAAAAATAAAAATTGGACTCATCTGATTCAGAGACTACCCCTACTCCCCCTACATAGAAGAAGCAAAAGATGGATGAAATAGTGTCTTTTGAAAACTCAGATGAAGTGGATAACATTAAGGAGGAAAGTGTATTGAATGTACCAAAAATGATGAGGAAGTAGACAAGCTTCAATCTCCCCTACAATACCAGGAATAATTTCATGGTTATATAACTCTTCTTCATGAGCAAGAGTAGACCATTGATCCTATTTATGAGAGAGAGGTTATGACTTTGGGATTCCATGAGGATGAAAAGTTTTGTGTCCAAGGAGTTTAAGGATTTTTGAATTCAGATGAAGATGAAAGAATTTCAAGAAATAAAATAGGTAAACCTCATGGGTGTTGAGGAAGAAAGGCGTGAGAAGGTTATAAATCAAACACTTAACAAGATGAAATTAGATGAAATAAATATGACTCTAGAGGAATCTGTTAGAGATAGGAACACTGAGAGGGGGGGTGAGTTAGTGTTCACTATATTCAATCTTTTCTTTTACTCTTTAAACAATCTTGAATTCTTAAGTACTGAAATGAATATTACCATAAACAGAAAACATGAACTCAACAGATAACACCAATATGATTACGAGGAAACCCAAACAGGTAAAAATGCCAGTGGGAATTGACACCCACTAATATTTTGTACTAGTGTTTTATGATCCTTGTTAGAAGATCCTTAACCCTATTATGAGTTGTCTTTACATTACATTTAGTACAGTGACCTGGTCAAGGGTGGACCCTGTTAGGAGTGTTTTACAATAACCCTATTAAGGGTGTGGACACACTGTCCTAGAGCTCACTACTCAAGTGGTGAAGGCTACAACCTTCTGATCTCAAATACACACTATATTTGCAAGATGAAATGGCATTGTGGCATTGCTTGTCTAATCAGTTCCTTTGATGCACTGATGCTTTGACCTCTTTCAAATCTCTAATACATCACAATAAATATTTGCATACTTATGCTCTGCTTATTTCAACTCTATAAAAACTTCCATGCTTAATTAGAAGGGCACATCTAATATTTATATGCGCATATAAAATAATTAACTAGGTCAGCCTATAACCGATTACATATAATGTTTCCAATTGAATTGGCTAAAGTGTGTTTACAAACAAATTTAATTGCATGTCTATAACCTAATTACAATAGGCACATAGCATTTAAAAACAATAACATAGTCACTAACCAAATTACCATCAGTTGGCTACATACTCTGTTCTATTCTAGCATTCACTGACAGTGTAACTTCAACTATTTATAACTTTGTCATACTTGCATATCTGATCATGTGCTCATAGACTAAGCATGAATACACTCTTACCAACTTATCTTCTATGGTGCATACCATAACTTGGCCATACGCACATGTGTTGATGCTCTGATCCACTGGTGCTCTGTTATCTATCCAGACTTCTGTACTTAGCCAAATTTTGATCTTTTGATGAAGTGCATTGACTCCAAACTATTATATGAATTTTTTTCCATAATGAAAACACTATATTAAGTCATATAAAATAGTATAGTCAACTTTCCAACAATCTCCCCCTTTTTCATTGATGGCAACAAAGTAATATGGAAAAGTTACTATTTTTCATCTTATACAAAAACTCTAACTTATATATCCCTTAGTCTTATTACTATACATCTTCTTTACATATCTATAACTCCATATTCTATACATACTCTCCCTTTGACATTAATGACAAAGGTGCTAAAAACTAAATCTCTACAAGTACTTACAGGGAAAGTACATCTGGATATGCTATCTATAATTTGTTGATCTCTTTCTTCCAGAATGCAATCAGTGCATTGACTGTTTGGAGATGGGCGCATAATGCATAATTTAGCTTCTCCATCTTCTCCAAATCAGAGCTAGGACCTTGATCATATGTCACCATGGTGGCATAGATCTCCTTGATATTCTGATTGAGCACATCTAGGGAGGGTGCAAGAGCATTCCCGAGCTGTGTTTGCCTTGCCCTTATCTTGGACATCTCCTTCTCTAATCTTTCAATCTTTTCAATCTTCCCTTGATATACATTATTACACATATTTACATTAGTGGAGGGGTCTTCTACTAATTTCCTTACTTGTTCCTTCATTTCTTCTACCTCTTGCATCTTCTTGAAATGATCATCAATCATCTTATCTTAGTCCATACAATCTGTAATGATCTTCCTGCCATTTGATGTGAACTCTTTTAAGGATGGTTGACCAACCTTGAGTGAACTTATGATGCAGGAGCATCCTGGGTGTAAGAGAAATCTTGCATCACCCAAAAATATTTTTGTTTTTATATTCAATAAGGGCTATTTTGTGCAGAGCTGCTATTTATGGAAAGTTACTATTTTTGGTAATTTTTGTATGTGCTTAGAATGATCTGATTTCTTTCTTGGAGGCTCATTTTGGTCATATAAGTCTGCCAATAAAGTTTCATTGCCAGATCAAGTGTATATTGGAAGATATTGAAAAATTTTGGTATTGGCAGCAAGGTACAGAAACTTTGAACTCGGTTTTGAAGGCTTTAGAGGCCCCGAATGAGGTCAAAAATTAGGGTGACGGGCACTTGCGTGGGTCAAGCCTGTAGAGCACTTTGTGGCATTTCTGAAATGGGGTTATAATAGCCGAGCGGGTCAACGGGTGATGACTTATGGTCTTCGGAAGTTGGGCCATCTGAAATGGCAGAAAATAATTTTCTTCAAAATTTTTGTTCGGGTTTCAAAGGTTATCTTGAGCTGACTATGATGTAATAAAATGTAAAATAAAATAATTCTAAGTTGGTCGGCCTTATTGGCTAAAATTCTGGAACCTTCCCAGGTGGTGGAAAATTGCCTATATAAGGAAGGTTGTATTATTGTCTTAGGCAGTTCAGAATAGTTCTGGGTAGTAGATCTGGGTATTGATTCGAGGCTTTGTCCTAGATAATATTGTAAGGGAATGCCCATGTGGCTTTGCATATTGTAATTCTAAAAGTTTGTAATTCCACATTTGTGGAGATAATAAGAAGCCAATTTTCTGTTCTTGCATATTGTTGTTGTTGTTTCTCTATTTCTCTTATGTGGTTGTGGTATTAAGGGGAGCACCCTTTATCAGGTGGTATCAGAGTGGGAGTTCTTGAGTGTGTAAATAGATCACTAACTATGAGGCAGTTTGCACCAGGACCGTGGCTAGGGTTTTAGTGCGCATCACGAAAATGCCTCCACGAAAGGAACGTGGTGAAAGAGCTGGTGTTGTAACACCTGAGGTTAGAGAGCTGCAGAGACAAGTGCGAGCTTTACAAGAAGAGATTCATAGAGGAATGAATCTTAATGTCAGAGACGAAAGCGAGGATGAAGCCGAAGAAGAATATCAAGAAGGAGACGCTGAAATTGTGAACCAGGAGGAAGAAAGACTTTTTCAAGCGATTTCCAAGATTGGGAAAAGACCTAAGATTGAGGTTCCTACATTTTCTAGAAATCTTAACCCAGAAGAATTGATCGACTGGATCAATGAATGTGAGGAATATTTTGAGTATGAAGATGTTGAGGATCCTAATAGGGTCAAATTTGCGAAAGCCAGACTGAAAGGTCATGCGAAGATCTGGTGGCAAGAAATTCAATTGGAGAAAAATAGAAGAGGGAAAGATAAAATCACAAGATGGGATCGGATGGTGGATAAATTGAAGTGACAGTTCATTCCTGTTGATTATGAGCTTGATCTACTAAAGAAAATGCAAAGTTTGAAGCAAGCAGGAAGATCTGTTCAGGAGTATACAGAGGAGTTCTATCAACTCCTCATCAGAATAGGCCATGCAGAAGCTGATAAGGAGAAAGTTGCCTGATACCTTAATGGGTTAAGGCCAAGCATTCAGGAGGAGTTGAATCTTGTTCGAATGAACAGTATTGAGGAGGCATACCAATTTGCCCTAAAAGTAGAGGAAAAGTTGAACAAGAATTTCGAGAGTAGACAAAACGGAAGAGGTCGCGATGGATGATCTGGTGGACAGTCATATGGTGGCCGAATGAAGATCTGAAAAAGAAGGATGAGGCCAGTAGTAGTCAGAATCAGTGTGGAAATAATTCCAATCACTTCCAAGATCAAAATTATAGAGATCAGAGAGGAAGAGGAAGAGGACAAGGATCTGGAAGAGGAGGCTTCCGTGGAACATGTTTTCATTGTGGAGAAGAAGGTCATAGGGCATTTGAATGTCCTCAGTGCCAAGGCAGAATAGACAGGAGAAATGAAGGCTAGGCCAGAGTTGCACATGTAGATGAAGATGCCAGATCATCAAATTCTGAAGATGCTGAAAGAGGAGAAACGTTGATTAACAGAAGAGTCCTGTTGAGTGGTGAGAATGAACCTGAGCAAAGGAGGAGCTTGTTTCGCACCAGGTGCAAGTGAGAAGGTAAATGTTGCGATGTGATCATTGATAGTGGAAGCAGTGACAATTTGGTGTCAGAAGAGATGGTGACAAAGTTGAAGCTCAAGAGATAGAAACACCCACATCCATATCGGATTGCCTGGGTATAGGATGACCACAAGGTCATGGTCAATGAACAATGCCTAGTAAAGTTCAAGGTTGGCAGATACCAAGATGAGGTATTGTGTGATATCATATCTATGGATGCATGTCATATGTTGTTGGGTAGACCATGGTAGTTTGACAGATGTGATGTACATGATGGTCGTGTGAATACCTATTCTCTGACAAAGGATGGAGTGCGACATAAGCTAAAACCATTGAAGGAGACCGAAGAAAAGGTATGTGGTAATGCAAGGATAATTTTTGTTGATGGAAGAAATTTCCTAGATGGTATGAGGCATGAGCATGTATGTTTTACTTTAATTCCAAAAGCTGGTAAAGAGAAAGTAGAAGATGTTCCTGTAGAAGTTGCAGATTTGTTGAATGAGTTTCAGGATATTGTATCTAATAATGTGCCTGATGGATTACCACCGGTCAGGAAGATCAGTCATCAGATGGACTTGATCCCAGGAGTGAGTTTGTTGAATAAGGCAGCACACAGAATGACACCTGCAGAATGTGAGGAGTTGAACAGACAAGTACATGAACTGTTATAGAAAGGATTGATCCGTGAGAGTCTGAGTCCCTGTGCTGTACCAGCGGTATTAGCACCAAAGAAAAATGGAGAATGGAGGATGTGTACAGATTCTAGGGCAATAAATAAGATCACAATCAAGTACAGGTTTCCATTGCCACGAATGGATGATATTATGGACTGTTTGAGTGGAGCTGTGTATTTCTCAAAGATAGATCTGAAGAGTGGATATCATCAGATTCAGATCAGAGAAGGAGATGAATGGAAGACTACCTTCAAGATAAAGGAAGGACTATATGAGTGGTTAGTCATGCCTTTTGGGCTAACCAATGCACCGAGCACTTTCATGCGGCTCATGAATGAGGTTCTGAAAGAATTTCTGGGTAAGTTTGTCATTGTTTACCTAGATGATATTTTGATCTTTAGTAAGACATTGGATGAGCATATGATGCATATTCGTATGGTATTTGAGAAGTTGAGAAAAGAGAAATTGTTGATTAATTTGAAGAAGTGCAGTTTTGTGAAGAAAGAGTTAGTGTATTTGGGATTTGTAGTTTCAGCAGAAGGTCTAAAAATGGACCCAGAGAAGGTACAGGCTATCCTTGAATGGCCTACTCCAAGGAATGCTACTGAGGTAAGATCTTTTCATGGTCTAGCTAGCTTTTACAGAAAGTTTATCAAAAATTTTAGCAGTATTTGTGGACCCTTGACTGAAATAATGAGAGGGGATAGAAAAGAGTTTAAGTGGACTAAAAGAGAAGAAAAGAGTTTTCAATTATTGAAACAAAAAGTTACAGAACAACCTATTTTAGCACTTCCAGATTTCAATAAGGTGTTTCAAGTAGATTGTGATGCTAGTGGTACTGCAATAGGAGCTGTTATGAGCCAAGAAGGTAAACCTGTTGCTTATTTTAGTGAGAAGTTAAATGATGCCAAGAGGAAATATTCTGTTTATGATCAAGAATTTAATGCTATAGTTTAGGCATTAAAGAAGTGGAGACATTATATACTTCCTAAGGAGTTTGTTTTGTATACTGATCATCAAGCTTTGCAATATTTGAATAGTCAAGGAAAATTGAATCAAAAGCATTTGAAATGGGTTGAGTTTTTGCAGAGTTATACATTTGTTTTGAAACATAGGAGTGGAAAGTCTAATAGGGTTGTAGATGCTCTTAGAAAAAGGCAACTATTGCTGACAAAAATGCAGATTGAAGTGGTTGGGTTTAAGGAACTCAAGAATTTATATCCAGAGGATCTTGATTTTGGTGAAGCTTGGAAAGCTTGTACAGAACCTGTTACTCTAGACAAGACGAAATGGTTGGATTTCATCATCCAGGATGATATGCTATTCAAAGGGAGTCAGTTGTGCATTCCACGAAGTTCTATGAGGGAGAATCTCATCAAGGAGAAGCATAGCGGAGGATTGGCTGGACATTTTGGTCGTGATAAAAACCTTGGTTTGGTTAGTGAGAATTATTATTGGCCACAGTTGCAGCAAGATGTGAAGAAGTTTGTACAGAGTTTCTGAGTATGTCAGATGGCGAAGGGAGTGAAGCAGAATACAGGGTTGTATCAGCCATTACCTGTACCAGAGAAGCCTTGGGAGGATATCAGCATTGACTTTGTTCTTGGTTTACCGAGGACACAGTGGGGACACGATTCAATTTTTGTGGTAGTTGACAGATTTTCAAAGATGGCACATTTCATTCCCTGCAAGAAGACTAATGATGTTGTTCATGTAGCAGAATTTTTTTTCAGAGAAGTAGTGAGACTTCATGGTTTGCCAAAGACCATAGTTTCAGATCGGGACACTAAGTTTGTTGGATATTTTTGGTGTACATTGTGGAAGAAGTTGAAGACAGATTTGAATTTTAGTTCATCACATCATCCACAGACTGATGGACAGATGGAGGTGGTGAATAGGAGTTTGGAAAATTTGCTGAGATGTTTGGTTGGAGATAAGCCAGCAGGATGGGATTTGATTTTACCACAGGCGGAATTCGCATACAATAATTCTGTCAACAGGAGCACTGGTAAATCACCATTCCAGATTGTATATGGAAGTAGTCCAAGAAATGCATCTGAATTGAGGAAGATAGATAAAGGAGAAATAAGTAGTGCTGAAGCTGAGGATTTTGCAGAACACTTGCAGAACATCCATGAGGAGGTGAGGAAGCATATTACCAAGATAAATGCACAGTATAAGGTTAAGGTAGATGAGAAAAGAGGGTATAAGGAATTTCAGGTTGGTGATGAAGTCATGGTTCATTTGCGGAAGGAGCGGTTTCCAGTTGGTACATATAACAAGCTGAAAATGAAGAAGTTTGGACCATGTAGGATACTGAAGAAACATGATTCAGGAAACGCGTATGAGGTAGAATTGCCTACTGAGCTAAATATTTCACCAGTGTTTAACATTTCAGATCTGACAGAGTATCATGAAGGAGGTGTTGAAAATGAGATCACAGCAGCACAGTGGAGTATTCCAGCAACTAGTTCAGACACTAAGGAGATCGAAGATATACTCGACAGTCATGTTGGCAGAAGCACAAGGAACAGGACATATGAAGAATATCTGGTCAAGTGGAAAGGATGACCTGTTGAAGATTCATCATGGCTAACAAAGGAGGAGGTTAGCCGTCTTGGTTTTCCTCTACACACCTGAGTCGTGACAGGGTCACTTCTCAAATTACCCCGAGTGTCTGATGCAGGAGCATCCTGGGTGTAAGAGCAATCTTGCATCACCCAAAAATATTTTTGTTTTTATATTCAATAAGGGCTATTTTGTGCAGAGCTGCTATTTATGGAAAGTTACTATTTTTGGTAATTTTTGTATGTGCTCAGAATGATTTGATTTCTTTCTTGGAGGTTCATTTTGGTCATATAATTCTGCCAGTAAAGTTTCATTGCCAGATCAAGTGTATATTGGAAGATATTGAAAATTTTTGGTATTGGCAGCAGGGTACAGAAACCTTGAACTTGGTTTTGAAGGCTTTAGAGGCCCCGGATGAGGTCGAAAATTTGGGTGACGGGTGCTTGCACGGGTCAAGACTGTAGAGCACTTCGTGGCATTTCCGAAATGGGGTTATAATAGCCGAGCGGGTCAACGGGTGATGACTTATGGTCTTCGGAAGTTGGGCCATCTGAAATGGCAGAAAATAATTTTCTTCAAAAATTTTGTTCGGGTTTCAAAGGTTATCTTGAGCTGACTATGATGTAATAAAATGTAAAATAAAATAATTCTAAGTTGGTCGGCCTTATTGGCTAAAATTCTAGAACCTTCCCAGGCAGTGGAAAATTGCCTATATAAGGAAGGCTGTATTATTGTCTTAGGCAGTTCAGAATAGTTCTGGGTAGTAGATCTGGGTATTGATTCGAGGCTTTGTCCTATAGAATATTGTAAGGGAATGCCCATGTGGCTTTGCATATTGTAATTCTGAAAGTTTGTAATTCCACATTTGTGGAGATAATAAGAAGCCAATTTTCTGTTCTTGCATATTGTCGTTGTTGTTTCTCTATTTCTCTTATGTGGTTGTGGTATTAAGGGGAGCACCTTTTATCAACTTAGGTCAAGTGAAAAGTTAGTAACCAATTCATTGAGCCTCTTCTTCATATACTTTTCTTCTGCAACTAGGGATGCAGATTCTTCTAAGCTAGAAAAGTTTGTCTTAAAGTTTGAAAGAATTGTGCTCACATCATCCACTAAATGAACCTTAGACACTTTCTTGTTTGAAGGTAGAAGGTTGTTCAAGATGTTCACTGACTCAACAAATAATGCATTCCTCATAACTTATTTTTATTTTCCCTTCTCCATAGCTAAGACACTAAACTTGATCAGTTCTTCTTCTCTCCAAGAGTCCAAACTGGTGGTGTTCGGTGTCAAACTTGACAACAATAAAGCTGAGTGTACTAGAGTGATAGGAGTGCTATCCATTACTTCTTGTTTGACTATTATTGTCATTTCAATAGATGAATTATCTATTGCTTCATTTTATTTTATCTCTACTTCTCCTTTCTATTTTCCTTCTTCTTTCTTTTCTTTTTCTTTTTCTATCTCTTTTTCTATTTCTTTTTCTTCTTCTTTCTTTTCTTCTTTTTCTGTTTCTTTTTCTCTTTCAACTTCTGTCATATCCTTAATCAGTACTTCTTATTGATTGGGAGGAGTGTTACAACATATATTCTCATCCTATTGTGTTCTTACAAAGGCTTCTTCAAACTTATCCAAATCAATATCCAAGGCCACTACTACAATTTCAACATTGTCAATAAAAATTGTATCATTCCTATGAGTTTTTGCCATAGGGGAAGGATTTTCTGCCTCTGTGGGTGCTACAACTATGGGCATTAAATCTTGAGGACCTTTATTTTGTACATTGATGGTCTCTAAATTCTTGGGTACCTATGTGGGTACTTGAGCTATGGGCACAGTATCTGGATACATGTGTCAGCTCATGAAAATTGTCTCAAAGGCTTTTTCTATTTCATTTGCATCTAGTTCATAATTCTTATCCATTATATGCAAAGTTCTTGAATTGGTTCTAAGATGTGGTTTTTGCTAGATCTAATAGTAAGGTCTTCTCTTCTAGAGAACATACTGGTAAACTCTCATCTAAGATCTTCTCTCTTATTCTAAGATCTTCCTCCATTGCTTGTCTCTTCAAAATGTTCCAAACATTGTCTAGAATCATGGTCTTCAATTCTAGCATTGTCTTCTTAAACTTAAGCATGTGCTTGATAATCATACCATAAATCTCTGACTTATCTATTTCACTGTACTTATCATAAAATTTCCCTATCTGATCAATCATTCTTTCCTCAATTATCCTTGAACTTAGCACTTTTAGACTAGGTCTAAAACTTACTTGTGATGGTGCTTGAGTATTCTTTCTTTGGCTCCTTGTAGTGCACAAAGATGGATGACTAGTTCCTATCTCTTTCTTCCTCTTTTCCATTGTCTTATACTCCAGAGGAGAAGTAAGGTCAATTATTTTCTTGGGCACAGGAGGGGTATCATCTATTTTACCCTTCGGATCATCAAACTTCTCCAGTTTTACCTTCTTCAATTTAGGATCTTCTTCCTTTGCTTCTGCTATTGTTGCACTCTCAATTCCCAAAGCAATCTTTTCTTGTCTTGATTTGTCTAGGTCTTCTTGAGTCACTCCATGAATTTTCAATATCTCAAAAGTAACCTTAGCTAGTTTTCTTTTAGTTGATGCGTTATTCAGAACAACATCAACTTCTCTAGTTATCTCTTCATAAGTCCCCCATCTTGGCTCATTAGGGTTCTTAGGTGCTGATAAAATTACTTGAGCATATGCCTCTAGGCTTGGCTCCTCAACCTCATATCCAAGTGGATGAGTCCACTTTGTTCTTGGCTCCACTACTTCCATACAAGTAGTGTCAGTTTCTACCATGAAACAAATGGTGTCTTTCTACTTCTCTACAATACTCTCTGGTATTTTGTATCTCATCTACATTCTAATTCTACATGTCTTTAATTCCATTGTCATGTAATCCTTTAGGGTACTCTCAGTAGATTCCTTAAGAGATATTTGTGGCATTATGGGTAAGCTTTTGTCCAAATACAAGTCTGAGACCTTTCCAACTATATGGAAGTACATGTTTATGATCAAAGACCCAAATCTGAAAATTTTGGTCTTGTCATGTTTGATGGCCTTAATGTTGTCTATCAGTTGTGTGCACGGGATCTCGCACAAATTAAAATCACTATTTTATCTCACAAGTCTTATTTCTACAGGAATTGTGGCCACTGACACACTATTCACCCTACTAGTGTGTTGAAACCTATACCCTAGTATCATAGACATCAATTTGATGTCTTTCTCCTTTATAGGCTCTATTGTCATTCCATGCCTATCATTTCTTGATTTGCATGTTTTTTCAACAATATTCCTAACATCCTTACCCACTGGAAGAATGACACCTATCATCTCATGTATTAGGTCTCTTGTTATTCTGACCAACACTTCACCTATCCAGAATAGGTCATCATGAATCTTGCTAAGTAGAATTGTTATCCATTCGGACTCATAGAACTCATATTCTATAGCATATTCAACAATGGGATGGTTCTCTAACTGTGCATACTTATCCAAAAAGGTTTTATCTAGTTTCATCATGTTTTTTAAATGTGTTCTTATCCTATCAAGTCCTACTAGTTCCTTCTTGCAGTATATGTATGCATCGATGTCTTTGACATGCATAACACTCATGGGAGTGCAGGAGAATGCCCCTTCTAGGTCATCCAATGTGGATTTGAATGTGTACCTCTTAAACACATATCTTTTCTTCTTTGCAACATCATATACAATAGGAGTAGCCATCACTTACTTGTATATCACTTTCCTAATGGTTTCCAAGAACTTCTGAATTAGTGCAATGGATTAGGGCTTCCACAACTGATCAAACACACTGCTTCGCTAGGGAATCAATTTGCAATCTTTCACAATCAACTACTAGGGATTTTTTTCTCTTCAATCACTCTAAATTCAAATGCAATGAGTGATTTACAAGCTTCTATGTAATTTAAAGTAAACATTTCACCATTAATACTTGCTGCATAAACCAAACTTTCATTGAAAATCTCAAACTTGTATTCTATTATCAATTAGGAAGCATGCTCTTGCACACAACCTCTATTAATCTCCAAAAGGTTAAATCCAAAGGTGCATACTCTAAGGGTGAGCATACCATCTGTGCAAGGGTCTAGAACTAAATTAGCTCCCCTTATGACCCTGAGGGACATTCATCTAGATGTACAGGGTGCGTCCACTGTGGATGCATCTAATACATGCTCATCAACCTTATCCTTTTGACGCAAGGGCTTGGAGCAAGAGGGGCCAAAGGATGGAACACCCTAATGATCCAAGCCTGCAACACACATGTGGAAGCAACAAACAACAAGAGTGAGAGAGAGAATGTCAGATCTTTCATTACATTTTATTAATTTGAATTACACATGTCAGGCTGTAAGGCCTTCCCAGTTAGGGCCTGATATTACAATGAATTATAGAAGTCCTCAAACATGAAAGGATCTGCTACCAATCTCTAATATAATGCCTTCTATCTTCTATCCAAAACTACCACCAAACATTTACATTTATGCAAGAAGCTATCGAGCTGAGTCGGCCTTCAGATCCATAATTAATGGAAGTAATGGTCAAATATGGGATCCAATATAAATGCACAAGTTGGCCACAATAGGAAACAAAACTAGACCTATCAGTAAGCAAGATAACTGAGCAACAGACAGACAATGCCAAGCACCAGTGAAATAACTGACCACCTAGGAGATAATTGACCATACTTGGTAACCAAAGGACAATGTAGAGTGCTAGTGAAATAACCAACCACCTAGGAGAGAACCAACCACACTCGGTAACCAAAGGAAACTAACTAACTACTGATCAAATCGGTCAAAGAAGAAACTGAGCAACACAGACAAACTCCAAATTCTTTTTTTTGGTGACATAGGATTGCCAAGGACCTGAGATGCTCCTGCATTAGACACCTGGGGTTATTTTGAAATGATTCTCTAAATCATTTGGTAGGTCTTGTCTGAGCTACATACAACTTAGACTGTGAAATCCATATACTATCTTCCATCGGTCTATTCTTCCACTTAACCAGATATTCCATATATTGTTTTCCTCTTGTGCTCTTTCCAGCTCTTTCCTTTAGAATCTGTTCAACTTCATCATTCTACTTCTTAGGATATTCTATCGGTACTATCATTTTTTCATCAGGTTCATGATACTCATATAAATCAGCAATATTGAAAATTAGCGATATGTCCATGTCATTAGGTAACTCTGTCTTATATGCATTTCCACTGTCAAATTTCCTCAAAATCTTGTAAGTTCCAAACTTCTTCATTTTTATTTTTCCATATGTGCCAACAGGAAACTGACCTTTCTTCAAATGAACCATCACTTCATCACCAATATCAAAAGTCTTTTGTCTTCTTGATCTACAAGCTCTATCTTTGTATTTCTGATTACTGTCGTCCAACTTTAGCTTCACATCTTCATGCAATGTCTTCATGTATTCAAAAAACTTTACTCCTTTAACACTTCTCTTATTCTCATCAGCAATGTCTCTCAAGTCAAATATTCCTCTCAGTTGTGTGCCATTCAAAATCTCAAATGGTGTCTTTCTAGTACTCCTATTCATTGAATTGTTATATGCAAACTCATCTTGTGCCAACATAGAATCCCAATTACTTGGTGTGTCTCCAACTAAACATCTCAAAAGATTTCCCAAACTTTTGTTCACAACCTCATTCTATCCATTAGTTTGTGGGTGAAATTTAGAACTATAATTCAACTTGGTGCCAAATTTCTTCCAAAGTGTTTTCCAAAAGTATCCAACAAATTTACTATCTCGGTCAGAGAGAATACTCCTTGGTAATCCATGCAGTCTGACAATTTACTGAAAGAAAAGATCTACTATATGTACTGCATCTAATTTCTTTCTACAAGGTATGAAATGTGCCATCTTAGAAAATCTATCCACAACAACAAATATTGAATCATTACCTCTTACTATCTTGGGTAAACCAAGAACAAAATCCATATTGATAACAATCCAAGGTTTCTCAGGTACAAAAATTGGTGTATACAATCCAGTATTTTGACTTACCCCTTTTGCAACTTGACAAATACCACAACTTTTCACAAATTTCTAAACATCTCTATACAATTGCAGCCAAAAGTACTTTTCATTCAACAAATTCCATGTTTTATCAATGCCAAAGTGTCCAGCCAAACCACTACTATGTTTCTCCTTTATCAAATTAGATCTCATTACTCATCTCGGTATACATAACTGAATACCTTTAAACAACATACCTTGCTAAATGAAATATTCATCCCATTTAGTATCTTGTTGATCTTGAATAGGTGCTCTGCACTTTCTCCATGGCTCAGAAAAATTAGGGTCATTTTCATACAAACCTCTCATCTCATCAAAACCAAGGACTTCAATTTTTATCTCGGTCATTAAAGATCTTTTTCTACTCAATGCATCATCAACTTGGTTAGTGACTCCACTCTTATGCTTTATCACAAATGTATAACTCTACAAATACTCAACCCACTTCATGTGTCTCTGATTCAACTTATTCTGACTACCCAAATATTGTAAAGCCTTATGATTAGTATACAACACAAATTCACTCGGTATCAAATAATGTCTCCATTTCTTCAGTGCTTAAAGAATAGCATAGAATTCTTGATCATACATAGAATATTTCCTTCTAGCATCATTCAACTTTTCACTAAAGAAAGCAATAGGTTTAACTTCTTGACTCAACACAGCTCCAATTGCATTTCCACTTGCATCACATTCTACTTGAAATACTTTACTAAAATTAGGTAATGCCAAAATAGGTAATTCAGAAACCTTCTACTTCAGGGTCTCAAAACTTTTATCAGTTCCATGTGTCCACTTGAATTATATTTTGTCTCCTCTCATAGTCTCAATCATAGCATTACAAATTGAATTGAAATTCCTTATGAACTTTTGGTAAAAACTTTCCAAACCATGAAATTATCTTACTGTTGTCATATTTTTTCTCATTCTTAAGTTTGGAGACATAATTACTAGATGAGCTACAATAACCTAGTTTGTATTATTAGGTGGTCTTGCTTATATTTGTATTCATTTCATTGCAAAGTACATGAAGATAAAAAGGAAATGAACTGCATCTACATCTACACATGCATGTATGTATACTATACAAAAGGGAAAGAATAGAAAGAAAGCATCTATCTAAGCTCACACACGTCGTGAGCATAGCCGTTATCAGAATTGAATGGATGAGTGAAGATATACATAAAGAAATAGTTAAGATACTGGGGTACCAGACATTTCTTGGTATTGAGGTCCAGACCTGGTCCTGTCCAGCGAGCTCCTAAGATCTAGAACCTAAAAGAAGTGAAGAAGAGGAGATGGGTTAGATCCAATGGATCTATGCAATGGCTAGTATCACAACATCATAGAATGCATACATACACTTAGCCATGCACCTCTAACAAAGGCTATGCTTAGGGCATGTGCATGAGAATCATCCAAAGAACCAAAAGAGGCATCATGTTTTCACTGACATGTTTGTTTCATGTGCAGATATAGGGGAGCTGATCCAATAATGATTCCGTGAATGATCTAGGCCCTTGATGTGGATAATGATAGAGAAACCTCTGGTTCTCTATCTATTATCCCATCAAGGGCCAAGAACACACACAATGTGTACAATAGGGAACATTTAGATGATCGAGCATCAATCAGGCTATGATAAAAGAATAACAAAGAGCTACATGGCATCAAGTTGAATAGAGCTAATGACAGAGTACATAAATCTATGAAAGAGATAGGACAATCTGTTGCATAGGTGTTCACATGACATTCATCATCAACATGATTATGGGTACACAAATTCCATATGTTCAGAAAGTACAACATAAAGGTGTTTCAAAGCTAAACCCAATGCATTAATTTTATAGTATAATGTACTTCAAATCTACATTCTATGTATATGTTGTGGCATGATTATGTTAATCTACATTATGGAACAAATACATGTGTTTCATTTATGAATTAGTGATGTTTCTTTCTATGATAACATGTCATCAAGGAATAGTAATGCATAGTGGCCCAAATAAGGAAGCCCAACATATCATGATGCCATAACAGACATACTTGGTGCAAATATAATATAATATCAGCAGGGCACACATATTATATCTCACTGGATAAAATATAGAAGGGCTCATTTCATATAGAGGATGTACAATCTACTTGGTATCATCATTACTATAGCACTCAATATGCAAGCATGCAATGAAATGGGGCACCATGGAGTTCATACAACAAGAGGTGACAAGATGTTACATCATGGAATAGCATTGAACAGTGGCAATTGTATAAACATCAAGCATGTGTCATAGATGACATCTCAACATTGATATTTAGCAAAGTGAAGAAGGGCATCAACTCAAAATGTGAAATGCAACATAACATGTTTTGAGGCACTAAAAATAGAGCACTAGCATGGGGACATTCAAGCAAATGAAGCAATATCAGTGAGTTTCCAACCAAGGTACAAACAGTGGTCATTCATGTTTTTGGCCCCGGCATAACAACAAATGAAAAGCAATCACAGTATATAGGATTGCATGATACAATACCCAAATACATGGTGAGCTTGGGTCTTTGGGGATTCAATACATATGGAGGAACAACATTAAGCCACGGTGCCTTTGAAACATTGCAAATTCAATACACCAAAATGGGAGCAAACAATGCCCTAGCTTTATAGCTTTCGGGTTTCTATGTTACAGAAAGATCATGTTACAATAGTGATACATCTTCACCAATGCCCTAGCTTTATAGCTTTCGGGCTATATGGTTAGCAAATGTCGTGAATGCCATATTCATATCCTCAAATATGCATTCATGGGGATACATGCCATCTTTGACAGTAGAATGAAACATGAATAAAAATAGTGCTTTCGGCATAATAGTACAGTCATTATAGAGGGTTTCCTTAACCTCTAATTGTCATGAATGCCATATCCATATGTTCGAATATGCATTCATGAGGAGGCAATGTCATAGTATTATATTGAAAAATTTACAACAATGCTAAAACAAAGATCATATACATACAGTAAATACCAAGCAATTAGTGCCCTCGAGTGTTGTGAGCTCGACATCATGATGCCCTAATCGGCATTAACAAAAAACAATAGTGAATGCCCTAGCTTTCGAGTTATGTATAGAGAAATACAATGATCAGTGTATCAATAGTGCCTAAGATGCTATGATCTAACAAATCATAAATAGAGATTCAATATGTAATAGTGTCGAGATGCAATTCATAATATCATGCCAAGAAGAATAGCAAAAAAAATCAACATGCCAATAATACAGTGCCTTTCGAATATGCAGAGAGGGAAGATGAGACCAATCATAATGCCTACCTCGATCTTTTTATCAGTCATGAGGGTTTTCTATTTCTTGATTCAAGCTCGAGTCCAGTTCAGTAGCTGAAGATGGAATTGGCAACTTGCCATTTTTCAGAGGTTAATCTTCACATAGCCACAGCCAAGAGTTTAAAATAATGATTGGCAATCGATTCATCTTTCTTTTTCTCCCCTTTTTCAGGGTTGAGTTCACATTAGCTTCATTTTAATGTTATATTTTCAAAGCTAATATGTGGAGATTATTATTTGAGCTATGACCTAGGGTTTTTAGGTTGAGCATTTATTTTAAAGGGCTTAGTTTTTATTTGAATTAGGCTATTAATTATTTCCTCCCCTTTTATATTGGGTTGAGGCTATTATAGTCTTTTTTTTTTATGCTAGGTGTCCTTGTATATGACATGGATTTGGTCAAAATACAGATATTTTTAGACATTCTCCTTGTTTTGAATTGAGTGTGTCTTGAATATGCATTTAGAATCCACTCATATTTGATATAGTGGGGGGGAGTTATTTTATATATAGGTCATTGTTTTTCCATTGTAAGATGTTAGAAAGTGGTATTTTTATGAGCCCTTGTCAAATATCAGTTATAAAAACATGACTTAATGGGTGTAGTGGTCATCTCTGAATATCTATTTATAGGTCCCACTTTCCTTGCCCCCTAGGAATCTGGGAGTCTAACTTTAAGACCATGATGCTGCCTCATGGGTCCTATTTTGACTTTTCTATTGTTAGGAGGTAGAGGAGTTTGATGGCAAATTCTAGGCCTTTGTTTTTATACCTCTCACTATTGGTGATTGAGGTTAGCTCTTCACTTTTTCTCTCTGATATAAGTGCTATAGCTCTGAGAGACACAATTGTACCTATTTCTTTTTAGCAATAAAAATTAATCCTTCTTGTTCTCCTATAATTCCGGGTTTGCTGTTGAAGCCATATGTGAGATTATTGTGATAATTCTATATCCTTAATCTACATTTTGGATTCAAGTGGGTATTCAAGGATTTGTCTTAATTTAATGGTGTGATTTGTGTATAATCAAGAATATCAGATTTGTGAAGTTTTCATCCTTTTCTAGATTCTAGGTACCTTGTTTCGTCAGGGATTGAGAAAGTAGGATTGAGTTGTTAATTAGATTTGAATTGCTAATGAAGTGAACTTATTTCTCAATTGTGGTTTTTCTTCAATTTCAGTGGATCACCTTCCTTTCATTTCAAGTTGCAGTTGTTTACTTTCAAGCATTTTCTATCCCTTTTCCCTCCAAGTTTAGATAAGTTTCAAGTGATCCATAAGGAAGCTGACCCTTAATCTAGAGGTCTATTCTTGGATAGGTTACCCACAGCCTAAGAATAGTCCCATGTTTCACAAGATTGTTGGGTTCAATACTTAGCAAAATAGGGTACAATCCTTAGTGACAACACTTACCTCACTAGCATTCATAGGTGTAGGCCAATTCAGAATAGCTTCAACCTTTTCAGGATCCATCTTCAAACCATCAACTGAAATAACAAATCCCAAATACACAATCTCTTCTTGCATGAATGAACACTTTTTCAGATTTATTAGCAACTTTTCTTCTTTCAGTCTCTACAAAACTTGTCTTACATGCAACAAATATTCTTGTCTGGTCTTACTGAATATCAAAATATCCTCAAGATATACAATCACAAACTTACCCAAGAATTTCTTCAAAACTTCATTCATCAACCTCATAAAAGAACTTGGTGCATTAGTTAAACCAAAAGGCATAACCAACCACTCATACAAACCTTCCTTTGTCTTGAAAGAAGTCTTCCATTCATCACCTTCTCTAATTTTGATATGATGATACCCACTTTTCAAATCAATCTTTGTGAAATACTTTTCTCTAGTCAAACTGTCCATTATGTCATCCATTATCGGTATAGGAAACCTATACTTCACTGTTATCTTATTGATTGCTCTGAAATCAGTACACATTCTCCATTCTCCATTCTTCTTCGGTGCCAATACAATAGGCACTGCACAAGGACTCAAACTTTCTCTAATCAAACCTTTCTCCAGCAACTCTTGAATCTGTCGGTTCAATTCCTGATTCTCGGTAGGTGTCAACCAATGAGGTGCCTTATTCGGTAGACTAGCTCCATGGATTAGATCCATACAATGATCAATACTTCTTTTCGGTGGAAAACCATTAGGTACATTATCAGAAATGATATCACTATACTCAGTGAGTAACTTATCAATCTCCTTAGGGATATTATCTTCTATTTTCTTACTCAGTTTATTAGGAATCACAACAAAACATACATCATCCCTCTTTAAAGAGTTAACAAACATCCTTCTTTCCATCAAACAAACTTTCACAGATGTGCAAACATTACTAACAGGTTCTTCCATCAATGGTAATAAGATTTTTTTCTTTCCATCAGCCACAATAGTATACTTATGCAAACTCCCATCATATATAGCATGTTTATCATATTGACAAGGTCTACCCAACAAAATATGACAACAATCCATAGGAATGATATCACATAACACCTTATCATAGTATTTTCCAATCTTCAAATTCACATAACATTGTTCACTTACCAGGAGTGTATGCTCATCCTTGATCCATGAAATCAGATAGGGCTTCAGATGTACTAACCTCTCCAACTACAATTTTGTGACCATCTCTTCAGATGCTAGGTTCTCTAAGCTATCACTATCAATGATTACCTTCCAAACTTTGTTAGAAACTCTACATCTGGTCTTGAACAAACTTTTCCTTATCAGATCTTCCTTCTCGCTTTCATTCCATAGTGCTCTTCTTACCATCAAGTTATTTTCTTTCTCAGGTTCATTCGGTGACTCTTCTTGCACCAAAGCATTCCTACTGCTACCAGCCTTCTTACTAGCTTGTGTACATTCAAATGATCTATGTCCTTCTTCTCCACAATTATAATTGTATGCACCCTAAAATGGTCGCCTAGACTTTGGGCCCCATTCTTGCAATTTATCAAATCCCTAAATTAATATTTTCAAAAATCAACATTTTTCATTATATCAATTTCCTTAATCAAATCCTATTCTATCATTTTCAATTATTTTCTATGGGCTAACCATTTTATCCTAAGCCTTTATTTATTTAAAATGAATTTCCTCCCCTTTTATTAAATAAAAAGCCCCCACCTTTCCTCTTATCCTAAGTTGCACAAATAAAGCATTAAACTTATTTTATAAAAAGAAGAAAAGCACTTTTTGTCTCATATGGACACAAAAGTCAACTCTTATTTTCTCATTGGAGGATATTTGTGCACATGGATTGCTCCTTTTTCAAGCTCCACCCTTGATTAAATCTTTTGTCTCTTAATCTCCATGGTCCATTCCTTTTCAATTCCTTTAAAAGGAGAGCTCTTTTCTCATTCTTAGACCCCAACCTTTTATGCTAATCTTATGCTGCAGGATTTCTTGGAGACTTTGGAGCTTTTGGAGATCATTTCTTGTATTCTATTTTCTTTTTTGCATCATAGCTTTCATGGCATCTAGCTTAGTTTCTTTTATGTTTTAGATTAGCTCACATAGCTTAATTAGTAAGGGTTTGTAATACTTTCCTTTCATAGCTTAGCTTGCATTTTCATTTTTAGCATAGCTTCCATTGCATTTCATTCTCATCTTGATTCTTAAGGATATTGGCATTCTTTCCCTTGTCTCTTTTAATCTCCCCTTGTATGGTTTACTAGAAAGGTTGCATGCTTCAATAGCTCTAGCTGAGAGCACCATCAACATCCTTGTGACTCCATGCCTAGGGAGTTCTAGGTCACTTTCTCAAGGTCTCCCATTCATGGATTCGCTTGGAAGTAATTATTTAGAGAAGTGCACTATTTAGTGTGTACATTTTTGGTGCCCACCATGGGGCCAAACAGCTCTGTTTTGTCCTTCTTTTTGTGCATTTCTGCTATTTTTTAATCAATTTTTGCTTGTTGTTTTGGCTCTCTATTTTTTTTTTGACAGGATTATCGTACGATAGTCTTCCAGTATCGTGTGATACTTTATTACATACCCGTGTGATACTGGCACCCATTTTTGAGAAATTTTCGCATACGGTATCAAAAATTGAAGTGTGATATATCATTGGAAAGCTCTTTCTAAGCCTGATCCAACCATGCTAGTTTCATTTTCAAATGTTATCATTTGATCATCTATTTTACTTGCAAATTATTTTATTTTTGATGTCCTAAGCATTGTGGAGCTTACAAGTTATGCTTATAGGTGCTCTCATTGTTTGAAATATTTTCTTAAAAGAACGCATGTCAAAGCTCCAAATGCAAAAGGGCTACTAATTGTTTTTGCAGGGCTTCCCAAAACATAAAAACCAATCAAGTGCTTGTTTAATTTCTTTCATTTTAAGTGTGACATATACTAGTTGTTTCTTTTCATAGGCACGTAATATCTTGTTCTAGGAATCTTTTGGTGGTAGGAGAGTATGCTCTTCACCCTTGTGGTGAACCAAAAATCTTGACCCATCTTTGGATTTTGAAGGCAAGAGGGTAATTGAACCTTTTCTTGGTGTGTTTGGGAGAAATTTTTGAGCTAGGACATTATGCTCTTCACGCTTGAGGTGAAACAAAAATCTTGACACTCAAAGGTTGATCCACTCTTTGTTTAATTTTAGAATCTTTTAGTGGGCCTACTCTTGAACAATCAAGAGGAACGACCCAAGTGGGGACAAGCTAATACCAAGCTATTCCAACCCACTATAATTTCAAGGCTATCAAGGACACAAAACCTTTGTAGATGTAGTACTTTTCTTTGCTTAATGTGAGTACTTGTGGCATTGTGACCATGAGGAAAATGTTGAGCAAGAATGCTTAAGGTACTCTTGTGGCCACAAGGTCCATTACTTTCTGCAAGGTAAGGAGTCCCTTTGGGGAGCAAGAGGGGTATTATGAATAGAAGCCCTTACTAAGAACCATAGATAGAAGCTACCCTATTTTTCAGCTTAACATCTTGGTGCAAGGATTGATCCTAGTGGACTAACCCAGATCACCCCAAGATTACTCAACATCTGTGTTCCTTTGATTCTGTCATTGACACTTCCATGACAAAGCCAATATCTATTATGGGCAACCACTTTGTGTGAGGCAATGGGACATCAAGTGTGGGCCAAGTTGTTAAGTATTGAACCTTTGTCCTTCTAGGCTAGTAAGTGCTTGAAGTGTTCTCATTGTGATCTACCTATGTAAACATTCTCAAACATCAAACATCACGGTAGCATTCATAGGATATTTCACTTTGATATCATAATTGCTTGTCTTGGCAAGGTTGCTTTCACCCTTATGCAAGTGTTTTATGACATGTCTGATCACCTACTATTTGCAAATTCATCTGATTACTGCTAGTACTATGTTTGGAGTCAAAAAATTGAACCATCAAACTGAAACATTGACCGAATTACCTTCAAAACTAAGTTTTTTTATGTTCACTGGTCAAGATTCGTACAATACTAGAAAAGCATCGCACACCCTCCTAATAAATATCACGTGATACTTCATTGCTATTGTTGTATCGCTTGCCTATTATACATGTTGTCGCACCAGCTGCCTAGAAACTGTCGCACTGCCTTATGCAAAATATCACCTGGAGAAATTATATCACTCTGTTAGCCTGGAAACTATCACACAAAGTCCTTTTTCTATCTCAGTACTGCTTGCAATCCGAAGTTGATTTGTGTCACTTCCAGTTTTCCTTGGTTAGTCCAAATTTTAGATCTTAGGTGTTGTGACATGTTGCTCAATATCCAAATGAATTTCAATGGTATCAAATTGCAAAAAATGACTCTTAGTCTTCTTTCTTTCGCTTCTTCCATGTCTTCCTAGTCTCCCATTTTCATCCTTTCTCTTCTTTCTTCATGATTCTTCCTAAATTATTTATGTTTTCTTGATTCTTTTCCTCTTATTATCTAGTCTACCTTCTTCTATTTCATCTCTTCTATTCATTTCTTCCATGCTTGATTCCTTCTCTTCTACAACCATGAATTTCAACTACCTTGTTATGGAACCTCTCTTGAGAATGGATGATCTTGAACTCATTTCTCAATTCAAAGAATTTTATTCCTCCAATAGTCCTTCTGGATATCTCATGGGTGACAAACTTAAAGCAAAAATAAAAGAAAAGATGATTGAATCAGATGCCTTTGCAAGGATCATAGACATGATCATATCATGACCTCCTTCTTCTAAACATTCTTCATCTTCTAAGTCTTCTCATTCTTCTTCACATTCCAAGTCTTATCATGACTCTTCTAGACATTATTTGCATTCCTCATTATCCAAGTCTTATTCCTCTACTACGTCCTCACCTTCTTCTTCTTCACAATCTCGTTCCTCTTCTACTTCTCCCAAGAGTCTTGTTTCTCTTCTCGAGACATACCATGATGAGAAAAATGATAATCCTCGTGATACCTCTTCCACAAAGAGTGACACACCCATCTTTGATGACTATGATGATGGACAATGTAGTGATACCTATGACACCTCTATTCCTAAGAGTCCTCCTAGTCGTGTGCTTGTGCTTACTAGAAATGGGTCATCACATTGGATAGATCGTGGTGGTGATCCATATGACTTTCATTTTGAAAGAGACTATGATGCTTGTTGTGAACAATATGATACATCTACTTCTATTGAGGAAGAGAAAGCTTTTCGTGCTGATTATAAACATGGATACTATGAGCATTTCTCCTCTAAGAACTCTCATGCTGAAAATAAAGATTACACTCGCAAGCAAGATCATGTTGATGATAGACCTTTCTCTTGTGATGGTTCCCTTCCATCCCCTACTTCTTCCAATACCCATACTAATGAAGGGTTCTGACCTTAATACCCCCTTAATACCACAAACACATAACAAAAATAGAGAAACAACAACAATAATATGCAAGAACAAAAAATTGGCTTCTTATTATCTCCACAAATGTGGAATTACAAACTTTCAGAATTACAATATGCAAAGCCACATGGGCAGTCCCTTACAATATTCTATAGGACAAAGCCTCGAATCAATACCCAGATCTACTACCCAGAACCACCCTAGACAACACTACAGGCCTTCTTTATATAGGCCTTTTCCACCGCCCGAGAAGGTTCCAAAAATTTAGCCCTAAGGGCTGACCAAACTTAGAATTATTTTATTTTTCAATTTATTACATCAAAGTCAGCTCAAAATAACTTTTGGAACCTGAACAAAAGTTTTGAAGGAAAATTATTTTCTGCTATTTCAGGTGGCCCGACTTCTAGAGACCATAAGTCATCACCAGTTGACCCGATTGACTATTATAACCCCATTTTAGAAATGTCACGAAGCACTCTACAGGCTTGACTGGCACAAGTGCTTGTGACCCAAATTTTTGACCTCATCCAGGGCCTCTAAAGCCTTCAAAAATAAGTTCAAAGTTTCTGTACCCTGCCGCCAATACCGAAAATCTTCAATATCTTCAAAACTAGACCTGATCTAGCCATAAAACTTTACTGGCAGGCTGATATGACTGAGATGAACCTCCACATGTAAAATTAGAACATTCTGAGATTGATGACCAACTTACTAAAAATAGCAAGTTTCCATAAATAGCAGCTCTGCACCAGATAACCCTTATTGAATATAAGAACATAAATATATTTTTTTTGGTGATGCAAGATTGCTCTTACACCCAAGATGCTCCTGCATCAAACACCTAGGGTAATTTGAGAAGTGACCCATTCATGACTCAGGTGTGCAGAGGAAAAACAAGACGGTTAACCTCATCCTTTGTTAGCCATGATGAATCTTCAATAGGTCATCCTTTCTATTTGACCAAATACTCTTCATATGTCATGTTCCTTGTGCTTCTGCCAACATGACTATCCAGTATGTCTTCAATCTCCTTGATATCTGAACTGGTTGATGGAATATTCCATTGTGCTGCTATAACCTCATCTTCAACACCTCCTTCATGATACTCTGTCAAATCTAAAATGTTAAACACTGGTGAAATATTCAGCTCAGTAGGCAATTCTACCTCATATGTATTTCTTGAATTATGCTTATTAAGTATCTTACATGGCCCAAACTTCTTCATTTTAAATTTGTTATATGTACCAATCGAAAATCGCTCCTTTCGTAAATGAACCATGACTTCATCTCCAACATGAAATTCCTTATGCCTCCTTTTCTCATCTGCCTTAGCCTTATACTATGTAACCATATTGGTAATATGCTTCCTCACCTCCTCATGGATGTTCTTCAAATGTTCTACAAAATCCTCACCTTCAGCATTGCTTATTTCTCCTTTATCTATCTTTCTCAACTTAGAGGCATTTCTTGGACTACTCCAATATAAAAGCTAGAATGGTGATTTATCAGTGCTCCTATTGACAGAATTATTGTATGCAAATTCTGCCTATGGTAAAATCAAATCCCATTCTGTTTGCTTATCTCCAACCAAACATCTCAGCAAATTTCCTAAACTCCTATTCACCACCTCTGTCTGTCCATCAGTCTGTGGATGATGTGATGAACTAAACTTCAAATTTGTCTTCAACCTCTTCCACAATGTACGCTAGAAATATCCAACAAACTTTGTGTCTCTATCTAAAACTATGGTCTTTGGCAAACCATATAGTCTCACTACTTCTCTGAAAAGCAATTCTGCTACATGAACAACATCATTAGTCTTCTTATTAGGAATGAAAAGTGTCATCTTTAAAAATCTAACAACTACTACAAAAATTGAATCATTTCCCCACTATGTCCTTGGTAAACCAAGAAAAAATTCCATACTGATATCCTCCCAAGGCTTCTCCGGTACAGGTAATGGCTGATACAACCCTATATTCTACTTCACTCTTTTCATCATCTGACATACTCTGCAACTCTGTACAAACTTGTTGACATCTTGCTGCAACTATGGCCAATAATAATTTTCATGAACCAAAGCAAGGGTTTCATCTTGACCAAAATGTCCATCCAATCCTCCGCTATGCTACTCCTTGATGATATTCTCCCTCATAGAACTTTTTTGGAATGCACAATTGACTCCCTCTAAATAGCATATCATCCTGGATGATAAAATCCAACCATTTCATCCTGTCTCGAGTAACAGGTTCTTTAAAAGCTTTCCAAGCTTCACCAAAATTAGGATCCTCTGGATATAAATTCTTGAGTTCCTTGAACCCAACCACCTCAATCTACATCTCTGTCAGCAATAGTTGCCTTCTGCTAAGTGAATCTAAAACCCTATTAGACTTTCCACTTCTTTGTTTCAAAACAAATGTATAACTCTACAAAAACTCAACCCATTTCAAATGCCTTTGATTCAACTTTCCTTGACTATTCAAATATTGCAAAGCTTGATGATCAGTATACAAAACAAGCTCCTTAAGAAGAAGATAGTGTCTCCACTTCTTTAATGCTTGAACTATAGCATAAAATTCTTGATCATAAATAGAATATTTTCTCTTGGCATCATTTAACTTCTCACTGAAATAAGTGATAGGTTTTCCTTCTTGGCTCATAACAGCTCCTATTGTAGTACCACTAGCATCAAAGTCTACTTGAAACACCTTATTAAAATCTAGAAGTGCTAAAACGGGTTGTTCTATAACTTTTTTTTTTAACAATTGAAAACTCTTTTCTGCCCCATTAGTCCACTTAAACTCTTTTCTATCCCCTCTCATTGTTTCAGTCAAGGGACCACAAATACTACTAAAATTTCTAATAAACTTTTTGTAAAAACTAGCTAGACCATGAAAAGATTTTACCTCAGTAGCACTCCTTAGAGTAGGCCATTTAAGGATAGTCTATACCTTCTTTGGGTCCATTTTTAGACCTTCTATTGAAACTACAAATCCCAAATACACTAACACTTTCTTCACAAAATTGCACTTCTTCAAATTAATCAACAACTTCTCATCTCTCAGCTTCTCAAACACCATACAAATATGCATCATATGCTCTTCCAATGTCTTACTAAAGATCAAAATATCATCTAGGTACACAATGACAAACTTATCCAAAAAAAATTTTAGAACCTCATTCTTGAGCTGCACGAAAGTGCTCAATGCATTGGTTAGCCCAAAAGGCATGACTAACCACTCATATAGTCCTTCCTTTGTATTGAAGGTAGTCTTCCATTCATCTCCTTCTCTGATACGAATCTGGTGATATCCAGTCTTCAGATCTATCTTTGAGAAATACACAGCTCCACTCAAACAATCCATAATATCATCCATTCGTGGCAATGGAAACCTCTACTTGATTGTGATCTTGTTTATTGCTCTAGAATCTATACACATTCTCCATTCTCCATTCTTCTTTGGTGCTAATACCACTAGTACATCACAGGGACTTAGGTTCTCTCGAATCAAGCCTTTTTGCAATAACTCATGTACTTGTCTATTCAACTCTTCACTTTCTACTGGTGTCATTTTGTGTGCTACCTTGGTTGGAAAACTAGCTCCTATAATCAAATCCATCTGATGACTGATCTTCCTTACCGATGGTAATCCATCAGGTATATTATTAGATACAATATCCTGAAACTCATTCAACAAATCTGCAACCTCTATAGGTACATCCTCTACTTCTTCTTTACCATCTTTTGGAATTAAAGAAAAACACACATGTTCATGCCTTATACCATCTAGGAATTTTCTTCCATCAACAAATGTTATTCTTGCATTACCTTATACCTTTTCTTTAGTTTCCTTCAATGGCTTTAGCTTATGTGGCATGCCATCCTTTGTTAAGGAATAGTTATTTGCATGACCATCATGTACATCACATCTATCAAACTACCATGGTCTACCCAACAACATATGACATGCATCTATAGATATGATATCACATAGTACCTCATCTTGGTACCTACCGATCTTGAACTTTACTAGGCACTGTTCATTGACCATGACCTTGTGGTCATCCTACACCCAAGCAATCCGATATGGATGTGGGTGTTTCTGTCTCTTGACCTTCAACTTTGTCACCATCTCTTCTAACACCAAATTGTCAGTGCTTCCGCTATCAATAATCACATCATAGCATTTACCCTCACACTTGCATCTAGTGTGAAACAGGCTCCTCCTTTGTTCAAGTTCATTCTCACCACTCAGTAGGACTCTTCTGTTAATCAATGTTTCTCCTCTTTCAGCACCTTCTAAATTTGATGATCTGGCATCTTCATCTACATGTGCAACTCTGGCTTGGCCTTCATTCCTCCTATTTGTCCTTACTTGGCATTGAGGACATTCAAATGCCCTATGACCTTCTCCATAGTGAAAACATGTTCCACGGAAGCCTCCTCTTCCTGAACCTTGTCCTCTTCCTCTTCCTCTCTGATCTCTATTATTCTGATCTTGGAAATGATTGGAATTGTTTCCTTTCTTATTTTGACTGCTACTAGCCTCATCCTTCTTTTTCAGATCTTCATTTTAGCCTCCATATGACTGTTCACCAGATTATCCACCATGACCTCTTCCATTTTGTTTGTTCTCAAACTTCTTGTTTAGCTTTTCCTCCACTTTTAGGGAAAATTGATATGCCTCTTCAATACTATTCATTCAAACTAGATTCAGCTCTTCCTGAATGCTCAGCCTCAGCCCATTAAGGTAACGAGAAACTTTCTCCTTATGCGCTTCTGAATGGCCTATTCTGATGAGGATTCGATAGAACTCCTCTGTATACTCCTAAATAGATTTTCCTACTTGCTTCAAACTTTGCATCTTCTTCAGAAGGTCAAGCTCATAATCAGTAGGAATGAACTGTCACTTCAATTTATCCACCATTCGATCCCATCTTGTGATTTTATCTTTCCCTCTTCTATTTCGCTCCAATTGAATCTCTTGCCACAAGATCTTCGCATGACCTTTCAGTCTGGCCTTCACAAATTTGACCCTATTAGGATCCTCAATATCTTCATACTCAAAATATTCTTCATATTCATTGATCCAGTCGATCAATTCTTCTGGGTTAAGATTTCCTGAAAATGCAGGAACCTCAATCTTAGGTCTTTTTTCGATCTTGGAAATGGCTCGAAAAAGTCTTTCTTCCTCCTAGTTCACAACTTTGACTTCTCCTTCTTGATCTTCTTCTTTGACTTCATCCTCGCTTTCGTCTCTAACATTAAGATTCATTCCTCTATGAATCTCCTCTTGCAATGCTCGCACTTGTCTCTAGAGCACTCTAACATCAGGTGTTACAACACCAAGTCTTTCACCACGTTCCCTGCATGGAGGCACTTTCACGATGTGCACTAAAACCCTAACCACGGTCCTGGTACAAACTAGCTCACAATTGGAAATCTATTTACACACTCAGGAACACCTACTCTAATACTACTTGATGTTGGGTGCTCCCCTTAATATCCCCTTAATACCACAAACACATAATAGAAACAGAGAAACAATAACAATAATATGCAAGAACAAAAAATTGGCTTCTTATTATCTCCACAAATGTGGAATTACAAACTTTTAGAATTACAATATGCAAGGCCACATGGACATTCCCTTACAACATTTTGTAGGACAAAGCCTTGAATCAATACCCAGATCTACTACCCAAAACCACCCTAGACAACAGTACGGGCCTTCTTTATATAGGCATTTTCCACTGCCCAAGAAAGTTCCAAAAATTTAGCCCTAAGCGCCGACCAAACTTAGAATTATTTTATTTTTCAATTTATTACATCAAATTCGGCTCAAAATAACTTTTGAGACCCGAACAGAAATTTTGAAGGAAAATTATTTTTCGCCATTTCAGGTGGCCTGACTTTCGAAGACCATTAGTCATCACCAGTTGATCTGATTGACTATTATAAGCCTATTTCAAAAACACCACGAAGCACTCTACAAGCTTGATTTGCGCAAGCACCTATCACCCAAATTTTCAACCCCATATGGGGCCTCTAAAGCCTTCAAAACTAAGTTCAAAGTTTCTGTTCCCTGCCACCAATACCAAAAATTTTCAATATCTTCAAAACTAGACCTGATCTAGCCATGAAACTTTACTGGTAGGCTGATATGACTGAGATGTTCTCCACATGTAAAATCAAAACATTCCAAGATTTATGACCAACTTACTAAAAATAGCAAGTTTCCATAAATAGCACCTCTGCAGAAGATAGCCCTTATTGAATACAAGAACATAAATTTATTTTTTTTTGGTGATGCAAGATTGCTCTTACACCTAGGATGCTCCTACATCACATACATTTCCTAAAGCTTCCAAGTCTTCCAAATCTCTCACAAATCCTTCATCCAACAAAGATCCTAATACTTTTCATGTGGTTCCCTATAGTTATCCTCAAGGGCTATCTCTTAAAGAAACTCAAGCTGACCTTCACTTGGCTGCAAATACTTTCAATAATACTAAACCTAAAGAGCCTAAGCCTTTATGTGCTACAATGCCTACTTTAGCTAGTCCTTCACTATCTCTTCCAAAGTCTTCCATACAGTTCCAACATGCTTTCTTGTCCTTAGAAGTGGCACCATGTCAAGAGGACTTTAAAAATGATAAAGAAAAGAACATAAAGAAATATCAAGATCAAGAACCCTCCATGTCATCCAATCTTTTTCATGATGTCTCTCATCCATTCCATGGTTCTTTTGATCCTCTACACCCTTTCTCATCCATTCCACCATATCTTTAGTCTTCTCCTAAGCAAGATCAAGCTACTACTTCCAATGTTGAGTCAATTGAAAATCAAGAGAAAACTGATACATTTATACTATCCAAAGCTCCTTGTCAAGATAAAAGTATTTCATCTTCTTATTCTATCACTCCATGTTCGCTTTTGCTTCCAACTCTTCCTAAGTCTTTGCAAGCTTCAAACAATCCTATCAAAGAAGTTTCTCATATTCAAGATGTCCATGATCCTATTGCAAATCCTAAGGCTCACTCTAAAGATGTTGATATCCTTGGTTGTCATATAGATGCTGATGAACTTATTGATTATCCTTTTGTATCTTTTACATCCATCCTTGGACCTCCTCCACCAATACTAAGGGCTTCATGTCTTCCTTCCATCTTGGGTCCTTATTTCCCTTCACTTTCCCCTCCTAATTATCCTAATTCATCATCCATTTTGGGTCCTTACGTCCCTCCATCTCCTATCTTTCACCAAGATCAACATAGATGCATACCCTTGAATCCTTTTCATCCACCCACCCATCTAAACTAGACATATCCTCCTTCTTCTTCCACAACTCCCAAGTCTTTTGGAAGTAACTTCAATGTTCAATACAAGAAAAAGAAGCAATACAAGAATCCATCAAAAAAAGAAGATCACCATGTCTCTTCTAATCAACATGGAAGCATAAAGTCAAAAGAAATATCTAAGAAGAAAACTACAAGACAAGTATAGGTTCCAAAATCCATCATTGAAGATATCCTCTCTAGATCATCAAAAAGAAATAAAAATCCTACGGCTATATGGATTCCAAAATGTCTCTTGAAAGAGTCTAATGTTGAGAAACAAGTGAAGCTGACATTCAAGCTTCCAAAGGCTTCCACTTCATCTTCTTCCAAAAATATTCTTCCATTCCATGCACCTAAACCTCAACCTCCACTATCCATTCACCATATTCCTTCATGCATTCCTTCATTCATGTTTCCTCCATCCTCTCACCACCCTTCAAGGTGTGTGTTGATGTTGATCTTTCCTTCCTTTCCATATACCCTTTCACAATCCTTCCATTCATTATATTTCTACTTTCTATCCTTTTTCCTCTTTTTCCTATTCCTCCTATCTTCCAACCTCACCCACTTTACATAAAACCTTATCCTCCATTTTTCTCTTCCATCTTCCTTTCCCTATCAAGATCTTTGAGCATATCATGGTTTATCCTTTCAAGGAGCATTACCTAAAAATCTTGCCTTCTTCCAAAAAATAAAAAAAAGCAAAAATAAATAAAAATGAAAAAATGAAAAAATTGAAAATGTGCCTTGGTGGAAACCTGGAAACAGGCACCTTGGTAGCAAAAGTAAAGAGAAATAAATTCATCCTATGGTGAAAACCACTCCCTTGTGGCACCTTGGATAAGTACTATGATGAAAACCTGGCAATTAGGCATCATGTGTAGTTCTTCTACATATTTCATCCATTCTGTCTGCTCTCTTTGATCTTGACAATGTTGACCTATACATGAACATTTGGCTATCTTGTGAGCTATCTTATGATGATCTTGCTTTCATTCCTTTCATGGTTAGCCTTCATATTTATTTTCCTCCATTCATTCCTTTTCCCCTTTGGTCTTGATCTAATAAAAAAGAGTAAAACATGATATTATGAGGCCTCTTGACATGTCTACTCCTTTGGACTGCATCCTTTCCTTCTATTGCATTACGCTTTTGTGAGTTATCCTATACTGGCCTTTCATTTCTTGTCCAAATGTACTTTACATGATAATTTTTCTCTTGATTCGGTACTCTTGAGGAGTTTGCCTTTGAGGATTTCTTCCCTTCATTCTCCTTCATTCTCTTGTCTTTCATCATTTCCACCAGCTTGCTAATCCCTCTTGTTCTCCACCTTGCTAGACATTGGGACTACATGATGTGATCTTGCTTAGGAATTTGATGCCCATTCTATCTAGGGGCATCCTTTTTATATATTTTTATTGATCCTGAAAAAACTCCAAAAAAATTCATATATGATGCTGAAAAAAATCCTAAAAATCATATACAGTCCTGCAAAAATGATCATCTTAGTGAAAACCTAGCAATAAGCGCTTTGATGTATCTCAAAAAAATTATATATTCCAAAACTGCAAAAAAATTAAAAAAAATAAAAAAATAGAAAAGTGCCTTGGTGAAAACCTGGAAACAGGCGTCTTGGTAGCAAAAATACAAAAAAATTGAAAAAACAAAAATAAAATCTGTCAAGTGGTGAAAACTTGGAAACAGGCGCTACTTGAGGCCTTTGCACCCTTATTTCTTAGCATGTGTCCTCGACACTTAGCCTTTCTCCATCATGCCTTGACCTTGTTGCCTTGGTTTGGAATTGGTCTTTGTCTTTGTCTAGGGGGCATAACTGTGTTAGCTTTGGTTTCTAGGATGCATTGGTCTTTAGGATCTCTTGCAAATGGTGTTTTTCAACACCACCCCAAAACTATGTTTTTCAACACTACCTTAGCATCAAGTGTTTTTCAACACTTATCAAATATCTTACCTACAGTCTAGCATGATATGGTATTTCTCATTACTAGATGTGATACTCAAAGTTTGACTCTATGACCTACACACGTGCACTTAAACACTTGACTCACTGAGGCTTGTTTGAATTTATTTCTTTGTGTGCTGTCTATGATGTTTTCTTTGATGAGTGTTCTCTCCCTAAAAGTTTTTGATGATGCTAAGCTAGAAGACTGGGGACATGAGGACATGTTTTATTTCTTTTTCTTCTTGTGGGTATATTTTTTTGGTCCTAACTATCATTAGCATTTATGCTTGTTCCACTTGACATTGGGGTCTACAAGGTATTATCCTTGACTATTTTTGCAAGTGCATGCTAATAGTCATCTTGACATTTTTGTGTCTCCATGCAAGCATAATCCTATCATATTAAACTTATGAAATCTCACTACAATAGTCATCTTGACTTATATTTCTTTTGTGCTTAGGTGGGAATCCCACATATCTATCTAATATAGATCATATTTAGATTCACATAGTTATACTAGTGTGTATTGTATGGTCTTGTGACGCTAACAATAAAGCTCAACGATGATTATTAGAGTCTAATGGTTTTGTGACCTTGCAAGTAAACCACTTTTCAGAGTAGCTTGCATTCTTAGGTTCATATTAGTTTAGTCTTGCATCTTGCATATGGAGAGAGCTTTTCCTTCATCTTTCTTATCTTCTTTCGTGATCTCAATCAAAATTTTCTATCTTAAACAATTGATTGATTTTGAGGCATTCTCTTTCTTCAGGTAAATTCTCTTTCTTCTCTTCATTTCTTTCCACCTTTTCCAAATTTCTATCTTTCATTTTCTTTCATCCCACTTCTTTTTCTTCTAATTTAGCCTTGGGGCATCTAATGGAATATGGATGAAGTAACTGAGAGGGGGGGGTGAATCAGTCAACCATAAAACACTTCACAATTAATTCTTTCCAGATCCCTTAGGATATCTTAAAAATGTTATCTGTTTTAGCACTCAGTAAATAGATTGCAGTAACTTTGAAGATGCAGAAAGTATTAGAAAAATTATCTTTTAGATATTCATCAGCACTGGTGTCTGATTAAGATAGCAATTAAGAACACAAGAGACACAAGATTTAACGTGGAAACCCAATATGGGAAAAACCACCAATGTATCTAGATACTGGTTTTCACTTTTCTGAAGTGATGCCCGGTTAGAAGCCAACCCGGTAAAAGGTTACAAAACACACTGTTAGGTGTGACCTTGTTAGAGGATTTAATCACCCTGCTAGGAGTGGCCTAGTAAGAGGTCTTGAAAACAATTCAATGGAATTGTCACCTTGTTAGAGGATTTACAATATGGTTGTTAAACCAACTCGGTTAAGAGATTTAGAATTCACTGTTACAATGATAAGAAGGTAACAATGAAAAAATGACCTGTATAATAATGCAACTACCTTGCTGATTACAGATCTCTGTTCTGCATATGTGTGATCCTTCCTGATCGAATAAATCTCTGCTGCACCTTAAGGATATCTAAACATCCTTCACAAGTTCGCACACACCTATCCTGTCTTTTCTTCTGTAAATCTTCTTGCTGTATATCCCTTTCTATTTTTCACATTCGACCTTTTATTTATATGATTTTAGATTTGTCAAATCGAGATTATTTAGTATAATAGTCGGCTGAATTAAGCGAACTCTTTTTGCAAAAATCCTTCAAGAGCTGACAGTGCTCGGTGACCATAACTTTCTACAATCTTTCGGAGACCGAGGGAACTCGGTAAACATCGACAATCCTTCGATAACTGACTAAACTCGGTAAACACTGAATTTCCTTTGATAACCGACTGAACTTGGTAAACACTAAATTTCCTTTGATAACCGACTGAACTCGGTAAACGATGAATTTCCTTTGATAACTGACTGAACTCGGTAAACACTGAATTTCCTTTGATAATCGACTGAACTCGGTAAATGATGAATTTCCTTTGATAACCGACTGAACTTGGTAAACATTGAATTTCCTTGTCTGGCAGACCGACTGAGCTCCGTAGGAACTGATTGCTGCGGACTATGACATTGTGTGACATCAAAGACAATACATAATTTGAGTAGCAATTTCCTTCAGACAATTGTTTCCAACAATCTCCCTCTTTGGCATTGATGGAAACACAATATGTCATAGCATGAGAAATTTGAAAGAGTTAGCTCAGTTCAGATTCAAATCTCCCTCTATCAGCAAACTTCCTTTATCCTGAAAATTCTTCCTTCTGACTATTGAAAATTTCTTGAAGTAATAGAAAAGACATAGCAAACACTCCCTCTTTGACAACACATGCCAAAGACAATTCACATATTACCGGTGTAAATTAATGTACCTCAAGTACTAATTCATATGCAATGATTCCTTGAATATGCTGCATCAACTGGTTGATTTTCAATCATGTTCTGGTTGATGCATCACTAAAACTGTATTTAGTGAGCCTCGGATAGGGGAATGACCCCTAACTTACCTCTTAGATACACAAATGCATCCTTAGGTAATGGTTTGGTAAAAATGTCTGCAATCTATTCTTTTGTATGGATATATTCTAATCTGATTTCTTTGTCCTACACCAATTCTCTGACAAAGTGATATTTAACAGTAATGTGCTTGGTTTTGGAATGCATCACTGGATTCTTCGAAATGTTTATTGCACTGGTATTGTCACAAAATATAACAATTGGTTCTTTGATTTCAACCTTCATACCTTCTAATAACTATTTAAACCAAACAATATTTAAACAGTTTACTGCAGCAGAAACATATTCTGCTTCAGCTGTGGATTGAGATATGCAATTTTGCTTTTTACTAGTCCAGGATACCAGTCTTTTTCCAAGAAAAAATGCTCCACCACTTGTGCTTTTTCTGTCATCAATGTTTCCTGCCCAATCAGCATCAGTAAACACTTTTAAGTCTAGATTGCCTCCAAATTTATACCACAAACCATATTCTTTAGTTCCTCTTAAGTATCTTAAGATTCTTTTGATTGCCATCATATGATTTTCCTTAGGTTTTGCTGAGAATCTAGCTACTATACCGACTGCTAAGGCAATATCAGGTCTTGTATGTACTACATACTGCAATTTTCCAATCATAGATCGGTATAGGGTCTGATCAACTTCTTTTGAATCATCATTTTTGGTAAGTTTCAGTCCAGTACACATGGGTGTACCAACCGGTTTTGAATCTTCCATACCAAACTTCTTAAGTATTTCCTTAATGTATTTAGATTGAGTAATGTATATACCATTCTTGCTTTGCTGAATTTGAAGACCAACAAAAAATTTTATTAAACCAAACATAGACATTTCAAATTCTTGGTTCATTTGCTCTGAAAATTCCTTGCACTGATCCTCATTTCCTGTAAATATAGTATCATCCACAAATATTTATGCCAATACAATTTTGTCATTCTGTCCTTCTTTAATATACAGATTGCTGTTATCATTGGCTCTTTTGAAATTAATCTGAATCAAATAGTTATGGAGTCTTTCATACCATGCTCTAGGAGCTTGTTTCAAACCATACAATACTTTGTGTAACCTGCAGACCATGTCCTTATTATCTGGATCAACAAAACCTTCAGGTTGTTCAATGTAGACTTCTTCATCAAGAATTCCATTGAGAAATGCAGATTTTATATCCATCTGATATACCTTAAATCCTTTGTGTGCTGCATAAGCAAGTAGAGTTCTTACACCTTCTAATCTTGCAACAAGAGAAAAATTTTCTCCATAATCTATACCTTGTCCTTGAGAATAACCTTTACATACCAGTCTAGCTTTGTTTCTAGATACTTGAACATCTTCATTCAGCTTATTCCTGAATACCCATTTTGTTCCAATTACATTCTTATCTTTAGGTCTAGGTACAAGAGTCCATGTTTTGTTCTTTTGTATTTGTTCTAATTCTTCATTCATTGCTTCAATCCAACTTTCATTTTCCAATACATCTTTGATATTTCTAGGTTCAAAGTCAGTAAGCGGACATGTACCTTTTAGCTTGCTTCTTGTCATGGTACCATCTGATTTGTTTCCAATAATTTGATCTGGTGTATGATGTCTTCTGACATATTTGGCTAGTATAGGTTCCTTGCCTTTTGAATGATTCATGCTATTGTCTTCTAGGATCTCTTCTTCAAGTTGCTCGGGCTCGGTAGATATTTGCTTGGTAACTTCAGGCTGATACTCGGTCTGAATTTATTCCTGTGACTCAGATTGAACTTCTTCCTGCGACTCAGTTTGTGACTCGGTAACTGTGCTCAGCTCGGTAGATATAGTTTCCTTATTGATAGTTGTGTCTGCCAATGTTTCAGGTTCAATGTAAATGAATCTTCTGTAGTTCTCAGGTTCCATTTTGCTTTCTTCTTCAGTCTTTTCTGCAAACTCATCAAATTTTACATGTATACTTTCTATGACTTTGTGAGTAGATAAGTTCAGACATTTGTATGCCTTGCTTTTGCTAGAATATCCTAGGAATATTCCTTCATCACTTTTCACATCAAATTTATTTCTTTTGGATTCGTTTAAGATATAACACTTTCTACCAAATATTTTCATGTAACTTACATTGGGTTTATAGCCATACCATAATTCATAAGGAGTTTTGAATGTGTCTTTCTTCAATTGTACTTGGTTCAAGGTATGAACTGCAGTGCTGATAGCTTCCTTCCAGTACTTTATAGCAATGTTCTTTTCTATCATTAGAGTCCTTGCACAATCCATAATAGATCTGTTTCTTCTTTCTGCTATTCCATTCTGCTCAGGAGTTCTAGGAGCTGATAGCTGTCTTTTGATTCCTCTTTCAATGCAAAAGTTGTTAAAATCATGGGAGATGAATTCACCACCTCTGTCTGATCTTAAGCATTTCAATCTTTTCCCTGTTTCCTTTTCCACTCTTGCTAAGTACCATTTGAACTTTTCAAATGCTTCTAATTTTTCTCTTAAATACATGACAGTCATCATTCTAGAATAATCATCAACGAAAAGAATAAAGAATTTATCTCCAGTATAGCTTTGTATTCCAATAGGTCCACATAAATCAGTATGCACAATTTCCAAAATTTCTTTAGACTGATAGCTCTTACTCTTGAAACTAGTTTTACTCATTTTGCCAATCTGACAATTCTTACATAGACCAGTATCAGGTTTCTTCAAAGTAGGAATGCCTCTAACCTTCTTGAATTTTCTTATTTTTATCATGTTATCAAAATTCACATGACATAACCTTTTGTGCCATAGCCAACTTTCTTCTATTTGAGCAATAAAGCATGAATATTCACTGAGATCAAGATAAAATAAGTTACATTTTGTTTGTTTTCCTGATCCAATGAGTTTTCCTTTTTCATCCAGTAGTCTTGCTTGACCGTTCATGAATTCAACCTTGAAGCCAGTGTTGATTAGCTATGCTACACTTAGAAGATTATGTTTTAGTCCTTCAATCTAATAAGCATTATCACATATGAGTTCTTTGGTTAAAGAGATTCTTCCTTTTCCTTTTATACAACAAGGTTCATTGTTTCCAAATCTTACATTACCACTATCACAGTCTTCTAGATATTCAAATTTTGTCTTGTCACCAGTCATGTGGTGTGAACATCCGTTGTCTATTATCCATATATCATCTTTGCTTATATGAGAAATAAGTGCCATCTTATCTTCATCATCATCAGATTCATCTTTTATAGCAATAAAAATAATTTCTTCTTCACTATCATCAGAATCTTTAGCCATAAAACATGTTTTCTTACCTTTATCCTTGAATGATTTGAAATTTTTTTTGCCATAGTACTTGTGACTTCTCTTCTCTTCCTTGACTTGCTTGTTTGGGCACCTAGCTGCAATATGTCCAATTTCTTCACATGAAAAATAAATTAAAGGAGTTTTACCTTTATATTTACCTTTCCCTCTAGAGTACTTCTTTGCAAGTAATGCTTCTACAATTTCAAGATCACTATCAGAACTTTCTTCTAATACTTCTTCACTTTCTGACTCAACTTCTTTAATTTTCTTGTTCTTCTTTAGTGAAACCTTGGCCTCAAATGCTGATTCAATATTTTTGGAACTAGGAACATAGTTGTCATAGTTGTCTAATTCAAAGGCTATCAATCTTCCAACTAAAGCATCCAAAGTTATATTGTGGTTTGTTTCACATCTTCTTTCTTGAATAGCTGATACTCTTATTGCATAGATAGGGAGTAATGTTCTGAGTACCTTACTTATAACAGTTTCATCTGAGATTGTTCCTCCAGAAGCTCTAATTGCACTTACACTTGCTTTGATTCTTTCAACATATTTTGCAATGTTTTCATCTTCCTTCATATTCATCTTGTCAAACTGTCCTCTTAGGCTTTCTGCTTTGGCTCTTTTCACATTTGCATCACCACCATATATTTTCTTCAGTGCCATCCACATTTCATATGTAGTAGTGCATTCTTTAATATCATCAAATTCTTCATAGCTGAGAGCAGATGCAATGTCTATCATCATGGTGTTGTGAGTCTTTTTATCTGCAATGTCTTCAACAGTTAATGCGCCATTAGGAATTGTGTATTCTTTATCAATGTATTTGCATCCTGAATCACCAATGGAAGCCAGATGAAGTTGCATGAGACCTTGCCATGCTGAAAAGTTATCTCTATTGAGCTTTGGAATTTCCCTCTTGTAAGACATCCTGATCTTTAGCTTAGGTCCTTGAAACCCTTCCTGCAAGCACCAAAAGCTCTGATACCAATTGATGGAATATGGATGAAGTGACTGAGAGGGGGGGTGAATCAGTCAACCATAAAACACTTCAAAATTAATTCTTTCCAGATCCATTAGGATATCTTAAAAATGTTATCTATTTTAGCGCTCGGTAAATAGATTGCAGTAACTTTGAAGATGCAGAAAGTATTAGCAAAATTATCTTTTAGATATTCATCAGCACTGGTGTATGATTAAGATAGAAATTAAGAACACAAGAGACACAAGATTTAACGTGGAAACCCAATATGGGAAAAACCACCAATGTATCTAGATACTGATTTTCACTTTTCTGAAGTGATGCCCGGTTAGAAGCCAACCCGGTAAAAGGTTACAAAACACACTGTTAGGTGTGACCTTGCTAGAGGATTTAATCACCCTGATAGGAGTGGCCTGGTAAGAGGTCTTGAAAACAATTCAATGGAATTGTCACCTTGTTAGAGGATTTACAATATGGTTGTTAAACTAACTCGGTTAAGAGATTTAGAATTCACTGTTACAATGATAAGAAGGTAACAATGAAAAAATGACCTGTATAATAATGCAACTACCTTGCTGATTACAGATCTCTATTCTGCATATGTGTGATCTTTCCTGATCAAATAAATCTCTGCTGCACCTTAAGGATATCTGAACATCCTTCACAAATTCGCACACACCTTTCCTATCTTTTCTTCTGTAAATCTTCTTGCTGTATATCCCTTTCTATTTTTCACATTTGACCTTTTATTTATATGATTTTAGATTTGTCAAATCGACATTATTTAGTATAACAGTCAGCTGAATTAAGCAAACTCTTTTTGCAAAAATCCTTCAAGAGTCGACAGTGCTCGGTGACCATAACTTTCTACAATCTTTCGGAGACCGAGGGAACTTAGTAAACATCGACAATCCTTCGATAACCGACTAAACTTGGTAAACACTGAATTTCCTTTGATAACCAACTGAACTTGGTAAACACTGAATTTCCTTTGATAACCGACTGAACTCGGTAAATGATGAATTTCCTTTGATAACTGACTGAACTCGGTAAACACTGAATTTCCTTTGATAACCGACTGAACTCGGTAAATGATGAATTTCCTTTGATAACTAACTGAACTCGGTAAACACTGAATTTACTTGTCTGGCAGACCGACTGAGCTCGGTAGGAACTGATTGCCGCGGACTATGACATTGTGTGACATCAAAGACAATACATAATTTGAGTAGCAATTTTCTTCAGACAATTGTTTCCAACAGCATCATCTTTCATGCTTGATGATTCACCTTGGTTTTGTGATCCTTATATCTTTCATCTTACATCAAGAACCTTATCTTTTGTGATTTGATCAAATTTATTAATTTTTTGTTTATCCTCTATCTCATTTCAATTTCGATCACGAGGGAGAAGTACCTATCAAATTTCAATCCTTGATTCAGCTTATCAATTGAACATTGAGATTCTTATCTCTTATCTCAAACTTGACAATTACTTATTTACAATGGTGTTGACCTTGTCTTTTTCAATCAGCTTATCCTTGTCCTGATGTGTTCCCATCCGTCGAACACACATATGGGTTGTTTAGTGATCCCAAATCAATCTCACACTTCAATTCCATTCTTTGACTGCATGTGATCCCAAATCAATCTCACATTAGTCAAAGAGGGGCAAATGTATGCACCCTAAAATGGTCCCCTAGACTTTGGGCCCCATTCTTGCAATTTATCAAATCCATGAATCAATATTTTTAAAAATCAACATTTTTTAATTATATCAATTTCCTCGATCAAATCTTATTCTATCATTTTCAATTATTTTCTGTGAGCTAACCATTTTATCCTAAGCCTTTATTTATTTAAAATGAATTTCCTCCCCTTTTATTAAATAAAAAGCTCTCACCTTTCCTCTTATCCTAAGTTTCACAAATAAAGCATTATTCTTATTTTATAAAAAGAAGAAAAGAACTTTTTGTCTCATATGGACACAAAAGTCAACTCTTATTTTCTCATTGGAGTGTATTTGTGCACATGGATTGCTCCTCTTTCAAGCTCCACCCTTGATTAAATCTTTTTCCTCTTAATCTCCATGGTCCATTCCTTTTCAATTCCTTTAAAAGGAGAGCTCTTTTCTCATTCTTAGACCCCAACCTTTTATGCTAATCTTATGCTGCAGGATTTCTTGGAGACTTTGGAACTTTTGGAGATCATTTTTTGCATTCTAGTTTCTTTCCTGCATCATAGCTTTCAAGGCATCTAGCTTAGTTTGTTTTATGTTTTAGATTATCTCACATAGCTTAATTAGCAAGGGTTTGTAATACTTTCCTTTCATAGCTTAGCTTGCTTTTTAATTTTTAGCATAACTTGCATTGCATTGCATTCTCATCTTGATTCTTGAGGATATTGGCATTCTTGCCCTTCTCTCTTTTAATCTCCCATTGTGTGGTTTACTAGCAAGGTTGCATGCTTCAATAGCTCTAGTTGGGAGCACCATCAACATCCTTGTGACTCCATGCCTAGGGAGCTCTGGGTCGCTTTCTCAAGGTCTCCCATTCATAGATTCCCTTGGAAGTAATGACTTAGAGAAGTGTACTATTTAGTGTGTACAATAACAAGTTCCTTGGAAACTTCCTTTGCTATAACCGCCTCGGTAGTTACTGCCTCTACCTCTAGAACTTTCACCTTTCCACTTGGTCTTTCCTTTGTTCAGATTTGTCTTTTCTAGTTCAGATCTACCATTTTCACCATTAGATCTACCTCTTCCTCTAGGGATTCTACCACCTCGACCTCTCTGTCTTTGCTCATGTCTTTTGTTCAATTTCTCCTCAGCTTTCAAAGCAAATTGATAAGCCTCCTTGATGTTCTCCAACTTGACCATGTTAATCTCCTCTTGGATGGAAACCCTCAGACCATTCAAGTATCTACCAATTCTTTCCACATCATCTTCATCTTGTCTAGATCTGATATGTAATCTATAGAATTCCTCAGTATACTCCTTTACCGAGCTATCTTTCTGTCTCAAACTTTGCATTCGTCGAACTAGGTTAATTTGATAATCATAGGGTAAGAACTTTCCCTTCAACTTATTGACCATTTTACTCCATACCTTGATTTTTTCTTTGCCTTTCCTCTTCTGATCCAATTGCAGATGTTCAAAATAGGGAACATAGGGATGCATGACTTTTCAACTTTGTGCTTGCAATCTTCACCTTCTTATTTTTAGGGATACTCTCATATTCAAAATACTTTTCCATCTCGGTGATCTAGTCCACCAATTCATCAGAATCTAGCTTTCAACCATACTTAGGGGGATTGAAATGTGGTGTTGACTTCAGATTTGTCAAAGCCTTCAAAAATCTCTCTTCACTTGGATCCATAATAGGAGCAGCTTTTGCATTTGCCTATTCTTCTTCAATTTCACCATCATTAACATCTTCAAGATGTTTGTCTCTTCTTTGGGCTATTTCCATTGCTTCTAATCTAGCAGCAATCTACCTTAGCATATCTACCAATCCTAGATCTGCATCTCACCTCCCATAAACCATCTTGACAACCTTCTACAATTGTAGGTCAGATCGCATTTTTCTACCCCACAATAATTCAACCAAGGCTTCAAGAGGAACCTGCAAACCTAGATCCACAGACCTAGATCAAGATCTCACCTCACTCTGATACCACCTAATGCAAGGGTCTAGAGCAAGAGGGGCCAAAGGATGGTACACCCTAATGATCCAAGCCTACAACACATGTGTGGAAGCAACAAATAACAAGAGTGAGAGAGAGAATACCAGATCTTTCATTAACTTTTATCAATTTGAATTACACATGTCGTGGTGTAAGGCCTTCTCGGTTAGGGCCTGATATTACAATAAATTATAGAAGTCCTAAAACTACCACCAAACATCTACATTTATACAAGAATCTACCGAACTGTGTTGGCCTTTAGATCCATAATTAACAGAAGTAATGATCAAATCTAGGACCACACACTTCCCAATGATGGATACCAACATTAATTCTATGATCCAAAATAAATGCACAAGTCGGCCACAACAAGAAACAAAACTAGACCTGTCGGTAAGCAAGATAATCAAGCAATAGATAGACAATGCCCTGTGCCAATGAATTAACCAACTGCCCATGAGAGAACCAACCATACTCGGTAACCAACGTAAACTGACCAACTACCAACCAACTTGGTCAAAGAAGAAACTGAGCAATATAGACAAACTCCAAATTATTTTTTTTGGTGACACAAGATTGCCAAGGACCCGAGATGCTCCTGCATCACCTTCTTTTCCTCTGACCAAATCATGCTCACATCTTCTAAAGCTTTCACAAACTTGAATTCACATTCTATATCTAGTATTGATTCTTTTAGCTTTTTAGGGCTTTCCTAACTTTGCATTCTTGATCTACAAAACTTTAAGATGTGTCTAGCCTTGTTACTGTGTGCTATAAATGTGTCACACTTCTATGGATCATTACATGAAAGGAAACTCAAGAATGAGCCCTCACAAATCGATCCATAGCTCCCTAGGCATGGAGTGCAAGGGTTTTTAAGAATGCTCTCAGCTAGAGCTATTAAGCCAATAACGTTGCTAGTAAACCATGTAATGGGAGATTCAATGAAGACAAGGGCAAGAATGCCAATATCCTCAAGAATCAAGAATGAAAATGCAATGCAATGCTATTCTAGAAATGGAAATGCAAGCTAAGCTATGAAAAGAAATATGAAAGTGTTACAACCCAAGCTAATTAATCTATGTGAGCTAATCTAGAGCATAGAAATGAAGCTAATATAAGAAAGCATAAATATGAAGCTAAGCTAAGAATGCAAGAATGAGATGTAGATGCTAAGAATGCTCCAAATCTTCAAAAGCTCCAAAGTGACCTAGAAAACCTGTAGCATAATATTAGCATAAAAAGTTGAGGATCTAGAATGAAGAAGAGAGCTCTTCTTTTATAGGAAATGAGGAGAAATGGACCATGGAGATTAAGAGGCAAAAGATTTAATCAATGGTGGAGCTTGAAAGAGGAGCAATCCATGTGCACACATATCCTCCAATGGGAAAATAAGAGTTGACTTTTGTGTCCATATGAGACAAAAAGTGTTTTTTCCCTTTTTATAAAATAAGAATAATGCTTTATTTGTGCAACTTAGGAGAAGAGGAAAAGTGGGGGCTTTTTATTTATTAAAAGGGGAGGAAATATTCCTTTTAATAAATAGAGACTTAGGATAAGATGGTTAGCCCATAGAAAATAATCGAATAAATGATAGAGCTAGGATTTGATCAAGAATAAGCAATTTATGATTTAGCAAAAGGGGCTAATAGTCTAGGTGACCATTTTTAGGTGTATACATTTGCCCCTCTTTGACTAATGTGTGATCGATCTGGGAACACATTATGTCAAAGAATAGATCAGCCAAGAAGGCAAGCAGATAGCAATCTGACTCCAAAGAATGAAGTGCAGAGAGATAGAAAATCCTGCATGGTCAGCCTGGTAGCGACAGTATTGAACACTTAGGAAAGAGATAGCCAATAAGATATGATGTGTCTACCCCCTCGGGATTGAAAGTGAAATCCAAGTAGAGGGATAGCAGAAGCAAGAGAGACATGATCAAATCACTAGAATTCATAATCAAAGATGAAAGAACAGAACAACCATCAAGCAGTGAAGGGATGCCCCACACATGGGACCCGGGGCACGAACCAAGTGGTCCCTCAACCCGAAAACACCATGGAGGGGGATTTGAACTTGAGAGTGAAAGTGAATGAAAGACTAGAAATTTGAAAGAGATGGGGATGAAGAGGTGAAGAATGCCCCAGCGAAGATGGAAGGATCAAGCCTCGAAAGGTTAGCCAACTGCACTGAAGAAGGAAAAAGATGACTTGGATGATCAAGGTGAACTTGGATTTTGGTTTTGATCCCGAAATAAAAGGAAAATGATGTGATATGAAAGACAAGAAGTGAAAGAAATGATCAGGAAGAAGCGAAAGGTGAGCGCAATTGATTAACAAGTCCATGAAAGATGAAAGGAGAGCTCTCTCCATATGCAAGATGCAAAACTAAACTAACATGAACTTAAAAATGCAAGCTACATGAAAAGTAGTTTACTTGCAAGGTTACAAAGCCAATAGACATCTAATTATCATCATCGAGTGTTATTGGTAGGGTCACAAGATCATACAATACACACTAGCATAACTATGTGGATCTGAATATGATCTATATCAGATAGAAATGTGGAAATCTCACCTAGGCATCAAAGACATGTAGGTCCAGATGACTAATGCAGTGAGATCACCTAAGTTTGATATAGCAAGATTATGCTCACATCGAGACACAAGAAATTCAAGATGACTAGAAGCATGCACTTGTGAAACAGTCAAGGATAATACCTTGTAAGTCCATAGTGTCAAGTAAGACCAGCATAAATGCTCATGACAATGAGGACCAACAAGATATACCCACAAGCAAATAAAGAAATAAAACATGTTCTCATACCCTCAGTCTTCTAGCTATGCATCATTGAAAACAATCATAGGGGGAGAACACTCAGCAAAGAAATCATCATAGACAGCATGCAAAGAAATAAAGTCAAACAAATCTCAGCAAGTCAAGTGCATGTGTGGAGGTCATAGAGTCAAGCTTTGAGTATCACATCTGCCAATGAGAAATATTGCATCATCCAAGACGGCGGGAAGGATATCTGATAAGTGTTAAGAAACACTTGATGCTAGGGCAGTGTTGAAAAACACAGTTGGGGTGGTGTTGAAAAACATCATTTGCAAGGTGCCTAAGAAACCTAGATGCACAAAGAGACCCAAGATAAGCTTAAAACAACGTATGCCCCTTAGACTAAGACAAGAGTCAATTCCAGGCTACGAGAGGCAAAGCGAGAAGTGGAGCAAATGAGCGCCATGCAAGACTGATAGACATAGGTGCAGAGGGTCTCAAGCAGTGCCTATTTCTAGGTTTTCACCACTTGATAGATTTATTGCAATTTTTTTAGGACTTTTTATAATTTTTTTTAATTTTTGCTACCAAGGAGCCTATTTCTAGGTTTTCACCAAGGCACTTTTTCAATTTTTTTTAATTTTTTTGATTTTTTGATTTTTTTTGGGTGAGACATCAAAGCACCTATTGCTAGGTTTTCACTAGGATGCTCATTTTTTTCAGTACTTCTTATGCTTTTTAGGATTTTTTCAGCATCATATATGAATTTTTTTTTTGGAATTTTTTTTAGGATCATAAAATATGTACAAAGGATGCCCCAGACATAAACGGGCATCAAGAATCTACTTCCTCTGATGTAGAGAACTGATAGGCCCCAGGCCCAAATGCTGCAACTGTGACAATCAGAGGTCTCAACTAGTTCAACCAATAATAACCAGCCCTAAGCAATGTCGGAGCTAGTGGAGGATCATTAGAATGTGATCCACATATGCCATCATGGATTTCAGCTAGCACTTTTTCTGACTCCTCTATTTCTAGAAACTTAAGGAGAGTTCCATCTAGACCCTTCCTATACAAGTCACCAGAGACAAAGGCAAAGTGTAAGGGATGGCGGAAGGAATGACGTGGTGGATTTTCAAGAGGAATATGAGGTGGAAGATATGAAAAGATGGTAGGATTGTAAGATTTGTGAGCAGGATAGCGTAATTTGTCCACTAGGAACTTGAAGCAAAATTTATGCTTTTTCATTTGTAAGATGGATGTTGAAGTAACCAAGGCATTAATAACTTTGTTCTTAGCTCTAGGAATGGGCTGAAGTATAATAGATATGAGATCATGCTTGAGGTAGTGCATCATTTTTTTGTAGAGAATCAGCTTGTCATCTTTTATTTGAGAATCATTATTTTTGAGAAGATTTTTATTTTTACTTTTCATAGGTTTGGATACCACCACAATGTGGTTTTTTCCATCCAACCATTGCTCTTTTCTTTTGACTTGATGACTGTGATGTTTGATTGATGATTCAATCTTTTTTGTGGCTAGTTCGCTGGTGGAAGAAGTAACAGATGTTGATGTGAGATGAAATGAAGTGACCGGTTCAATAACATTTATGCAAGGGGTGTCATCTCTGGTAACAAGAGAGGTTGAGCCTATAGGGTAAGCTCCAAAAGTAGCTAGATCTAGACTTGTCATAGAAGAACCAGCGTGGTCCACTAAGGCAATACGAGGAACAAACTCATCAGACCCCACACAAGACACATCAACCACGTCGGGATGGTTACTACAAGAATGAACCATACCAACATCCATATCATTAGTAGATATACATTTTTCTCCCCAAAGAAGTGAAGTAGAGGGAAGATCATCTCCCATTTGAGCCATAGTGTGTAGCGGTGACTCATCTGTATTTGTGTCTGAATTACTGAGCATGGGAGTATTTCTAGAATCCTCTCTATAGATCCACTCTTGAATAGCTTGTTCTTCTCTTTCTACTTCTAAAGGAAGGGATGAAGGAACAAAAGTATCAAAGATCACCATAGTAGAAGTGGAAGGCTTCATCTAATCAGAAGGTCTCCCATATGACCTAGGAGAAACAGGTATAGAAGCAAAGGAACCCAGTGTATATTCACCCATACCAAGGCTCATCATCTTAAGTGATTTCTCAATAGTAGCTAGAGATGTACTAGGATCAACAAAAGGTTCATTATGAGGAACAAATTTTTCAGTAGCAGCAAGAGCATTAATAGCAATAGTATGGTCTCCAAGAATCACAATTTTAGTGCCATTGTATGGAAATTTGCTGCACTGATGATAAGTGGAAGGAACAGCTTGCATGTCATGGATCCAAGGATGACCCAAAAGAATGTTATATGCAAGTGGGATGTCCAATACTTGGAAGCTAATATCTTTCATGACAGGACCCACTCGGACAAGCAGCGTGACAAGACCTTTGGAAGATCTTTCCACTTCATCATAAGCATTTATAGTAATCTTCATCTTGGAATCCACAGCCAATTCTGACAAACCCAATTGTTGTAGGACATTGAAAGAAACAATATTTAACCCTGCACCATTGTCTATCAGGACTCGGCAGACTCAGGTATTGTAGACTAGAACTTCAATGTGTAAAGCTAGATTATGTGGGTGAGCAATAGATATGTCATCTTCTGCAGAAAAGGAGAGAGATAGCGGAGATGAAATGTGGTTGACCATAGCCTGAAATTGATTCAGATCAATGTCATTGGGAACACGTGTTGTACATAGAGCCTCATCAAGAATCTCTCTATGCGAAGAGGATAACCGAAGCAACTCAAGGATAGATATCTGTGCTGGTGTCTTTTGCAAATGTTGGACAAGATCATAGCTAGGGGTGGCTAAAGGAGCCACTTGTTTGGAAGGCAAAGCTTTCTTGGGATCTTGCGCAGTTTTAAGGACAATCTTGGCTTGCCCCCTAGTAATAGCATTCAGTGTCTCACTTTGGGAAGATGAACTACCACATGTTTGCAAGACTAACTTTGGCTTACCATGATTGGTGTTATTATCATCTTGAGACCTCATCATTAGAACACTCTCAATGGGCTCTACCATGTTAATCACAAGCGTATTAGAAGGATACGTGTAATTGATCTTTGCATCATGATTCTTCTTATGTGTTTGAGAGGTTTCCCCCTTATCATGCTTAGGTAGAGGATCTTTGAAAGCTGCGTGATCAGAATTTTTAGTTAAGCCATCAGTGGAGATTGTGCCGTTCTCAATAAGATCTTGAATATCATCCTTAAGCCTAAAACAATTGTCTATTGGATGTCCCTTGTTTCTATGATAATGGCAGTAATGATCCTCTCTCCACCAATTAGGCTTATTTATCGGATCCCAGTTACCAGGTTTATCAGGAAGCGTAAGATATCCATTGTCAACCAAAGTCTTAAGGATCACATCGTAAGGCTCTACCAACTTGGTATAGACTCGCTTTCGAAATGGCTTCTTAGGCTTATCTACATATTGAGGTTTAGGAGCACTGTGAGTGTTCGCAGCTTCTTTTTGTTTTGCTGCATAGATAGCATTGGAAAGATTGAAAGTAGACTCTTTAACTTTAGGAGCGTCAACAACCCCATCATTAACAACATACTTGTTCTTATTCCAAGGTTTGTTCTTGTCTTTACCATATCCTTTAGCATCTTTATTAATAACAATATCCCCTTTTCTTATAGCTACATCCTCAATCCGATATGCACTTTCAACCATGTCATGGAGGGAGGAGAACAATTGCTTCCTTAGATCATAAAATAGCTCAGGCACAAGTGTGTTGACGAAAATGTCAATCTTCTCTCTTTTAGGTAGCTAACAAGGATATCAAGAATACAATGACCTCCAACATTGTAAGTAAGTTGCAAATGGCTCACCTTGATGTTGTCTTAGATTACCGAGATCTATCACAGTGACAGGTTGTTGGATGTTGTAAGAGTACTGCTGGGTAAACCGCTGAGCTAACTCATCAAAAGTCTTAAGCGGTGGTGTCAATTTCGCAAACCATTCCAAAGCTTTGCCTCTTAAGCTTCGAGGGAATAAGCGTAGGAGATATGTGTCTTCATGAAGAAAGTCCATACTAAGAGCATAAAAATGATGCACATGGTCATGAGGGTCACCATTTCCATCATACTTGTCATATTTAGGAACCTCAATATCCTTAGGAAATGGGACCATGTATAGATCTTTATCAAAAGGAAGAGCACAAATTGATTCTACAAAAGAGACCTTTGGAGGCTCTCTTTCTAATGCCATTTGGGTAAGGCGTTGATTTGTCTGACGTAATTCTTCTTGAAGGACTTCCAATTCAGTTGATACTCTTTGTTGGACAATTTGTCTGACATCATAGCCGGGAGGAAGCTTGTATCCTCTAGAAGTCATATATTGAAAATATTGATCACCATTACGCTCTAAAAGCTTATGCATCATTCGTTGGAAATCCACATCTTGTTCACATCTCATAAGATCCTCACTAGAAATATCATCATTAGCCTCTACCTCATATTGAGAGGGAGGAGGTCTAGGTGGTGAAGAAGGCATAGCAAAAGTTGGCCTTGGAGGAGATCTTGGTGGCATGTTGTTCTCATTGTTGCCATTGTTAAAAAGAGGTCTATGCTCATGATTACTAGTCTCAGGTTGCTCATGAAATGTCCCTCTATAAGCCATGCACCTAGTAGCATCCATCCTTTGTTGATTGTGTTCTTTGTCTAAGCGTGCTTGATTATCCTTACGCTCAAAGTGTTCTTGCAAGAGTTGAAACTTTTCTTGTTCAGTCAAAGTGAGTGAGACACTGTCTATGTTTTTGGGGGTCTTGAATGCGGAAAAGAGGAAACCTCCTTTATACCACGGTGTAGCCTTAGAATTCTCAGATTGGTCAGAACTAGAACTGTTGTTGCTAATGAGTGCTTTTGAACATCTAGTTGGAGAAGGTAACTGTGTATAATTGAACGGAGGATGACTCTCCTACTCAAATTAAGACCGAGTTGTAACCGGCATGAAAAGAGATGTTGGTTGACTAATAGAATGAGACAAAGTTTCTTAGATTTGAGATAAGAAAAGATAATAAAGATCACTTATCAAAGTAGAACAATAGAGAGATGGCTCGTCAAAAGTGCTCAAGCACTTACAGCAATCAATTGACTAAAGCCGAGCAATGAGCAAGAAGCTCAATAAGCAAGTAGCTAGAGAGGTAACCGTGATGTGACAAGTGATCAAGAGTAGCATTCCTTAAACTCAAACCCAATAGTTTTAGCTCATTTGTTTCAGTCTCGAACAAATCTAAGCATGTAGGTAACAAACTAGTTTCAGGTAAGAACAGAAAAAGACACTCTATGACAGGTTAAAGTGCAAGTTTAGCCACTCTGAATTGCAGCAATGACAGGACAGCAAAAAGATTCTGGGTGATACTTTCCAGGTAGACAGGGTGATACTTCTCAGTTCGGGCGATACTTCACCTTAAGCGAGGTGATAGACTCCAGGCTAGTAGGGCGATAGTCCAGAAGGCATGAACTATAGTGCAATATACCTCAGCAAAGCGCGCGATAAAATAGCAGGGCGCGAACTATCGTGCGATATTTCTCAGTAAGGCATGCGATACTATTGCAGATTCGTATGACTTTTTGACCAGTGAACATAAAATTCTTAGTTTTAAAGCATTTTGATCAAGTTCAAAGGTTGGATAGTGCAATTTCTTAGTTTGACAAGCAGTAACAGTAGATAAAAGATAGGTTTGCAAACAGTAGGTGATCAAACATGTCATAGAACACTTGAAACAAGGGCAAAAGAAACCTTGCCAAGACAAGCACTTGTGATATCAAAATATAAAATCTTATGAACGCTACCATGTTTGAATGTTGAGAATGTTTACACGGGCATAGCACAATCGAAGAAAATTCAAGCAATTACTACCTAGAAGGACAAGGCTCATTACTTAGCAACATGGCCCACAACTTGATGCTCCCTTGCCTCACACCAAGTGGTTGCCCACAAGAGATATTGGCATTGTCATGGAAGTGTCAAAAACACAACCAAAGGAACACATATGGTGAGTGTCTTGGGGTGATCCGGGTAAGTCCACTTGGATCAATCCTTGCACCAAGAAGCTAAGGGGCTAAAATAGGGTGGCCTCTATCTAATGGTTCATAGTAAGGGTTTCCGTTCATAGCACCCCTCTTGCTCCTCATAAAAGACTAGGACCTCGCAGCCTCAAGAGTACCTTAAGCATTCTTGCTTAATGCTTTCCTCATGGTCACAATCCCACAAGTTACTCACATCAAGCGAAGATAAGTACTATGTCTACCAAGGTTTTGTGTCCTCGATAGCCTTGAGATTATAGTGAGTTGGAATCACTCGCCACCAAGAAAAATGATGACAAGGTTGTCCCCACTTGGGTCGTTCCTCTTGATTGCTCAAGAGCAGGCCCGCTAAAGGATCCTAAACTAAACAAAGAGTGGATTAATTCTTGAGGTTCAAGGTTTTTGGTTCACCACAAGGGTGAAGAGCATACTCCCCTATCTCAAGAATCTCTCCCAAACACACCAAGCAAAGATTCAATTACCCCCTTGCTTTCAAAATCCCAAGATGGGTCAAGATTTCTATTTCACCACAAGGGTGAAGAGCATACTCTCCTACCACCTCAAAATTTCTACAACAAGGTATTAAGTGACTATGAAAGGAAACAACTAGTATATGCCGCACTTAATAAAGAAAGCAATTAAACAAGCACTTGATTTGGTTTTTATGCTTAGGGAAGCCCTGCAAAAACTATTAGTAGCCCTCTTTGAGATGGGATTTTAGCAAATTTCAAGCAAGAAGAACCTACAACCACAACTTGTTAGACCAACAAGAGTTACGAGAATCAAAATCCAAAATCTAACAATGATTAGTACATGAAAAAAAATAGATAATATGTAAAAATAACTGATCAAATGATAAAATATGAAAATGAAACCATCATGGTTGGATTAGGCTCGGAAAGACCTTTCCAATGATATATCACACTTAAACTTTTGATACCATTTGCAAAATTTCAAAAAAAATGGGTACCCATTTTCCAGAGTGATTTGAAAACGCTGGAAATTTCAAAAAATTTCAAAAAGATAGCTAAGAACCTCAAACTTGCAAGATGGATAAAATAGCTCAAAAATAGCTCACTACCAAGTACAGACATAGTATCGTGCGATACTTCACCCAACACCAGGTGATACTTATCAGTCCACACGATATTTCGCCCGACACCAGGCGATACTTCGCCCGAGACTAGGCGATATACCTCAATACTGCCATGCGATTCTTCTCTGGCGTGAAGTATTGCATGTGTATAGTAAGGTATATCACATGATATACCTGAGAAGTATCGCAAGATATTCTGAGACAAAAAACCAGAGAATCAAAATTACAGTAAAAACTTGCCAAAAAATTGACAAAAAATGATGAAAATGCAGAAAAAGAAGGACAAAGTTTATCTACTCTGCCCCACAGTGGGCACCAAAAACGTGTGCTATAAATGTGTCACACTTCTATGGATTATTACATGCAAGGAAACTCAAGAATGAGCCCTCACAAATCGATCCATAGCTCCCTAGGCATGGAGTGCAAGGGTTTTTAAGAATGCTCTCAGCTAGAGCTATTAAGCCAATAACCTTGCTAGTAAACCATGCAATGGGAGATTCAATGAAGACAAGGGCAAGAATGCCAATATCCTCAAGAATCAAGAATGAAAATGCAATGCAATGCTATGCTAGAAATAGAAATGCAAGCTAAGCTATGAAAAGAAATATGAAAGTGTTACAACCCAAGCTAATTAATCTATGTGAGCTAATCTAGAGCATAGAAATGAAGCTAATATAAGAAAGCATAAATATGAAGCTAAGCTAAGAATGCAAGAATGAGATGTAGATGCTAAGAATGCTCCAAATCTTCAAAATCTCCAAAGTGACCTAGAAAACCTGCAGCATAATATTAGCATAAAAAGTTGAGGATCTAGAATGAAGAAGAGAGCTCTTCTTTGATAGGAAATGAGGAGAAATGGACCATGGAGATTAAGAGGCAAAAGATTTAATCAACAGTGGAGCTTGAAAGAGGAGCAATCCATGTGCACACATATCCGCCAATGGGAAAATAAGAGTTGACTTTTGTGTCCATATGAGACAAAAAGTGTTTTTTCCCTTTTTATAAAATAAGAATAATGCTTTATTTGTCCAACTTAGGAGAAGAGGAAAAGTGGGGGCTTTTTATTTATTAAAAGGGGAGGAAATATTCTTTTTAATAAATAAAGACTTAGGATAAGATGGTTAGCCCATAGAAAATAATCGAATAAATGATAGAGCTAAGATTTGATCAAGAATAAGCAATTTATGATTTAGCAAAAGGGGCTAATAGTCTAGGTGACCATTTTTAGGTGTATACAGTTACATGAGTGAAAAATAATTGGAGGCCTTATATTCCTCGATGCATTGACGTGGGTTAACATTTTACATTGTCTAGCTGAGTGACCATTATAGTTATATATCTGACATGTAACTTTCTGAGAAATTCTTACATTTGGCTGATTCGGATTTCTCTGATTATGTTGAGTCTTGTTCTTTTGACTTGTCTTACAATTCATAGCTCTATGACCAAATTTATTGCATGAATAACAGTAACCATTGAAAGGTCTTACCTCTTTATAGTTCCTTGCTATATGTCCATGGTTGTTACATGCATAACAAGGTCGGGCTACTCTCTTGCACTCATCTTTGGATGGTTCAACATTACCTTTAGTCTGACTTGCAATCTCCTTAGCAAATGTGGTGTCTTCTGGTGCTTTTATCCTTGCCGCATTTCATCAATATGATTTTGTGCTTTATTGAATCCAATGTCACTAGTATCTCCTTTAAGCTTCTGAGCATACAACTGAGATTCAATCATCTCCTTGCTTGTGTGTAATTTATCAATGTGATTCTTAGCTTCTTTCAATTCAGATTCCAATCTTTCTATATTGTTTCTTAGCTCCAAGATTTCCATGTTTTCTTTCCTTAATTCTTCATTTAGTTGAAGGTTCTCCTTGATCTGTTCTTCATAGACATCTTGATTGTTGGTTATCTTATCATCCAATTCTTCAATCTTTTTTTTTAGAGATGAATTTTCTTCATTCAAATTTTGATAATTATCCCTAAATCACTGGTAGAGCATTCTTTTAAATTTTTTCTTAGCCTTTTGATGACTACTTGAGCATCACTAACTTTTTCTTTGAGTTCTTCAATTTCTTTTTTAGATCTGTCAAGGTCTTCAAGAGTAGCCTAAAGATTTCTTTTTAGATGTTTCATTTCTATCTTGTCCATGATCTCCTCAAGTGGTTAAAATTCTTTTTTGAGGACCAGAGCTTTGATACCAATTATTAGAAATGGGAATGCTGAGAGGGGGGGTGAATCAATGTTCACTATATTCAATCTTTTCTTTTACTCTTTAAATAATCTTGAATGCTTAAGTACAGAAATGAATATTAACATAAACAAAATATAAGAACTCAACACATAACACAAATATGATCATGGGGAAACCCAAATAGGTAAAAACCCCAATGGGAATCGACACCCAATAATATTTTGTACTAGTGTTTTATGATCCTTGTTAGAAGATCCTTAACCCTGTTAGGAGTTGTCTCTACATTACATTTAGTATAGTGACCTGGTCAAGGGTTAGACCCTGTTAGGAGTCTTTTAAAATAACCTTGATAGGGGTGTGGACACACTATCTTAGAGCTCACTACTCAAGTGGTGGAGGCTACAACCTTCTAATCTTAGATAAACACTATATCTATTGGATGAACTAGCACTGTGACACTGCTTGTCTGATTAGTTCATTTGATGCGTTGATGATTTGATCTCTTGCAAAGCTCTAATCATCTCAACAACTCTTTGCATACTTCTTCTCTTCTTATTTCAACTCTATAACAACTTTCATGATTAATTAGAAGGGTGCATCTAATATTTATTTGCGCATACAAAACAATTAACTAGGTCAGCCTATAACTGATTACATACAACACTTCCAATTGAATTGGCTTAAGCATGTTTACAAACAAAGTTAATAACATGTCTATAACCTAATTAAAATATGCGTATAGCCTTTAAAAAACAACAACATAGTCGCTAACCAAATTACCATCAGTCATTTGCATACTTTGTTCTATTCTGGCATTCACTGACTGTGTAACTTCAACTGTCTATAACTTCATCATACTTGCATATCTGATCATACACTCATAGACTAAGCATGAATACACTCTTACAAACATATCTTCTAGGGTGCATAACATAACTCAGTGAATACACACATGCGCTGATGCTCTGATCCACTGGTGCTCTGTTATATGTCCAGTCTTCTGTACTTAGCCAAATTCTGATCTTTTGATGAAGTGCGCTAACTCCAAACTATTATATGACTTTGTTGCCATAATGAAAACACTATATTAAGTCATATACAATAGTATATTCAACTTGCCAACAGAATCTAGATAAATTGTCTTGGAAACTGATATGCTAATTGTTCTTGGTTTGTCTTTAAAGACTTTTTTTTTACTTGATCAAGTTTGAAATCAAGATGCTCCAATATTGTTTGCAAAATTTGATATGGATGAAAAGATAAGTGTATTAGGGTATATCCCTAAAATAAAGGTATTGGCTATATTGGTTAGTTTCAAGGTCCCCCATAAGCCTAAGATGTTAGATATGGTAAAAGGAAAGGATGGTGCAACCATAATACAAACCATGGAGAATAATCTCCCATTAGAAGAAATAACTAAACTCATATATAGGGTAATGTTTACCAAGAATCAATTCAAGAACATGTGCCAATAGATTGATCAAAATGAGTAGAGGTAAATTGAATTGCACAAATTTTCAAATTAAATGTATGTTAAGAATGATTCTGTGAATAAAAAAATAAAGGAATTAAGTGACAACCAAAACAAGGCCATTGTATTGCACAAGGATGCTCCACCTCAACATCTAGATATTGATAGAGATGATGAAAATTGGAAGGAAGAAAGGAATAATTATGAAGAATAAATGAAAGGGTTAAAAATTGTGAATGAGAAACTTGTGCAAGAAATTCCCAAATAGGTATACAGTACAATGGAGAAAATTTTACTACATAGGATGAATCTAGTTATCAGCAAGTGTAATGATGTGTACAACGGTCCCCAAATAGTACCTTGTTGGAGATGCAAAATACATTTCAAGATAATAGGCCCAAACTTGAAGGGCTTGTGAAAAAATAGAAGCCATCATATTTTTCTCTTACTCAATTATGCAAGGTTACTAAAAGAGATTCAAATGCACCTCCTGAAATTTGTGAAACTAAAAGAATGATCAGTTTGATCATTAATGAAATCGAATATATAGAATGAGAAGAAAAAAAAGATAAAGGATAATATTTCTTCCTTCAGTACACTTAAACACTAGTATATCCTTGATTTCATTGATAAAGAACGTCGAGTGAAGGGACTAGAAGAATGGACAATTGAATATAAAGATATAGTTACCAAAATTATTTATCACTTAAAAGAAGAAAGGAATATCAATATATAAGCTTTCAACATATTTCTAGATAGGAGTATTGTATTGGATGCTAATTTTTTGAAATTTGTGTTGGAGTCATGGGTGATCATAGATGGGAAATGGAAGGATCACTTGAATCATATGCATGGCATCCTTGATTTCCATTGGCCTACATATCTCTATATTGCACAATGGGTGGAAGAGTACCTGGAACCTCCAAAAAAGAAGACTCGGATGAGAAAAGAGGCAAATGAAGAAACCACTAGAGAAATTTGAGACAATATATTTCTTTAATCATATTATGGCCTTATTTCTCTTTGTCATGTTTTATGTTTTAACAAATTTTATTAAAATTTGATTGTAGTGATGAATTTATGCATTGTAAAGGTCTGAAGCTTGTCGCCTCTCCTAAATTTGTATAAAGTAGAGACCATGATGAAAATGATATGGGAATATATATATGATAGAATACATATAAGAATATGCTTTATTGATTAGTATGTACTTATTTCAATTCTGAAGATAATAGAAGATATCCTATTTACTTTTCTTTCGATTGTTTGTTGAAGTTATTGAAGAATATATTGTTAAGTTGTTTCCTTTTGAATTGGTTAAATTAGAGTATCACTAATATTTCTACTTTATCAAGTAGCCTTTTCTACTTTGTGTGTTTCATTTATATGGTTCTTGTACTATAGGATTAAATTCATATAACTGAGTCACAATAATTAAAGGGGAATATAAATAGATTTTTAAAGAATAATTTAGTGATATTACATATTTTCATGTTTATATAGCATATAAACACTCATATGAGCTAATTAATTAGAATTATAGGTAAGAAGATAGATAAAATATTGACTCTATAATCCTAGATAGGGAACTAGTCATAGTAAAATTTCATTTATGAAACATCAATTCACTTTTCCTTTTCATAATCAGAGACAAGTAGAAGTTAGTTAAGTTCAAGGAAAAATAAAGTAAGAGCTAATCAGAAACTGAGAAAGTAGAGGTAGAAACAACTAAGAAGCTAGGAAGAATCAAGTAATTAGTAGTGAATTAACCTATTTCAAGAATACATGTCATTTTGAGATAGAGATTAGGAAAAAGATACATGTGGGATATACAAATCTTCTATAAAAAGCATCAAATTGAAGATTCAATTGGTGAGAAGGCGTACCCTCCTAGGTCTTGTAGAGCCTAAAGTGCAAGGGATTCCAACCATAATTTGGTTAATTCGATTCCTTGGCCAAGTCAATTGAAGGGTTAAAGCATATATTTTGGCATGCTCTTAGAAATTTCTAGTATGTTTATTTGGGAACTAATAGATTGGTGAATATTCTAGGGAGTGGAACATTAAATACATTAATAACATTTGCTTACATAAGAAGTGCACTATGTTGGAGAGGAGAAATCAGAAGGCTGTTACAATATATTCCTCATATTGAGGTGGTGACTCTAACAAAGAAATATAATAACAAAAATATATGAATGAAATAGTGAATTATAAATCCATAAGAACTAGCCAAAGACATTTAAGTCTAAAATTATCAAGACCACAAATTTGTATATTTGGTAGGAGATCATTACATCAAGGTCACCCTATTAACTGTATAGAGTTGGACCAAAGAAAAAGTAGAAGCAAAGAAAGAAAGGTTAAATCAAAAGACTATAGCTCTAAAAGAAATCCAATGGGGTTTGAAGAAAGGAGATTCCCTAATAGAGAGGTTGGTAGATCAAGACTCCAATTAGACAAAAATGGTTTCCCTATAATTGTGGAATACAACTCACATAAAATGTTGCATGAATAAATGAGTTTAACTTAAGTAAATAAAGTTGTTGATGAAAGAGAAAGGAGAAATCAATGGGGGAAAATATTATAATAATTAAAATAGGAAAAGGGATTTGAATGCCCCTCCCATTTTTAGCACTCCATTAAGTAGAAGCTTGGGAGAAGGCCCTTCCAATGAACTAGAGGTGGATGAACAAAAATAAAGTACTAAAAAAATACAATAGAAACTACATAATTATATGATGCAGTGCACAAATAAAAAAAGAGAGAAGGTTTTATGTTGGTTGATTAGGAGATTAATCTTATAGCTAGCTTTCTCAACCTGGTGTTCAAGCTAAAAATATAAATAATCAGAATACTGCCCAAATAGATCACAATTCTAAGGGATCTAGTAGAAATAGATATGTATAAGTTGAGGCACCAAGAAAACAAACCATTTTCCCCCTAGAAATAATTTGCCTCCTAGGAATGGGAATAACCAAAACTTCCACAAAGCTCATTTCAATCCACTATATGATCAAAATAATATGCAACATGGAGGCTATCAATGTCAACCAAATCCTAAAAATAAATTCCAATAGCAGTACCAACAAAATTACTATCATGGACCTCAACCATTTGACCTAAATAGCCAACCATACATCCCACATTATCAACCCCATCATCAGTATAATTATTTTTGTAATCCATAGAATATTTCCATGTGATAAAATCAATACAATCTACATAAAAATGGGTATTAGCATAGGAAAAATGCATTCACAAGGGGACCCATGAATGTGGATAGATATAGGCAATTAGATATCTCTAGAATAATGTAGGGTATCCAAAAGAAATAATCAATGAACTAAGGAATGATATCTAAAAATTCAATGGTAATAATGTTGAAGTAGGAGAGAATTGTGTGAGATCATTTGAAAGCACCATGGACAATTTTGATGTGTGGGATGAGAATTTGTATATGAAAATCTTCATGTAATCTTTGATAGATGATGCTAGAAAATTGTATAAGGGGTTACCTGATGCATCAATTGGTGGTTGGTCATAGTTTATTAGCTTCTTATTGGAATAATATGGTGACCAAAATGATCCTTTATTCACCTTTCATGAGTTAAAAAATGTGAAGAAGAATTACGATGAATCAGTAGCATATTTTAACAAAATATTTCATAAATTGCTAAACAGAGTCCCTAGACATATGAAACCTCTTCATCAAGTTTTCTTGGTATTTTACATGAATTCCTTTGAAATAAAAACTAATTATTAAATCATATCTATAAATAAAACTATGTTACATGATGCATGCAAACTAGCAGTCACAATAGAAAATAATCAAAAAGAAGTAGGTAAAGTTGAAAAAGAAAGAAGAGCCTTAACTATTGTAGTCATAGCCCAGGCTAGGATTAATTATAACTTAAGGCACAGAGTTGTAAATTAAAATCAAGGAAATCTTGTTGGATATTTTTTGAAAGAAAGTAATCCAAAAAAAAAAGGGCCAGCCACCGCAACCAACAAGAAGCCTGAAACAACTACAGCCAAACCAAATGTTGAAAGTGATAAATTCATAAAACTATCTAGAAATAAGAATTCCAAAAAGAATAAATTGGTGAAGTCTACACAAGTTTGAAATGCACCATCATTTGACATGACAAATTATTTTTCATATATGAGAGTGTGTGTCTCTTTGTTGGAGATGATGAGGTTTCTTGAATATAGAGAGAAAACTATAAAGATGTTGTTTGTTTCTCCTAAAGAGAAAAGTAAGGAACAAAAACATGAAATCCTTGTAATAATTAAGTAAGAGGAAGAAGTAAAACCAGTGGTATAATTGGGTAGTACAATAATGAAGAATCCTTCCCAAGTAGATCCTTTCTATATGACATTGTTGATCAAATAGGTTGGTAAACACCTTTATGATTGATTTTGGAGCATCTTTTAACATTTTGCTTTTTAAATTAATGAAGGATTTGGGATTATGGGTTGATACAACCTATGAAAAGTTCTATGCTATGGACAACAAGTCTATCCCTATTGCAGGTATCATGAAGGATGTAGAATTTAAAATAGTTTATTGTCTTGAAGATTCTTCTAGGACACATATCATTTTGGTGGATGTCCCTCCAAACTATGGAATTCTTCAATCTAGACATTGGTCAATCCTTGTACGTGGTTATGTCCAATTTGACTTGTCATATGCTACCATATTGGTGAATGGAAATGAAGTCAAGGTAGAAAGAGAACCTAGATTATTTTACATATATGAAAATATAGATCCCAATCAAATGACCTTCTTTTTTCACTCTAATTTAAAAAATTTCACAGTCCAGTTAAGAAAGCCCGAGTCAAAGAATATTGAACCTATTAGTACTCATGCTGAAAGGGTCCAAGATCAAGTGTGGTAGATGTAATTTTATACAGCATAAAGAAAAGAGGGAAATGGAGTAGGAGTTGTATTCATATCACCATATGGTAAGGCATTCAAATATTCTTTCCTCTTATCATTTGAATGTACTAATAATGTAGCAGAATATGAAGCCCTCCTTCTAGGTTTAAATTTGGCTTACAAAAATGGGATCAATTTACTTACTGTGCATAGATATTTGGAATTGGTTGTTTCATAAATAAGATCCAAATACATTACCAAATATACAAGACTTAGATAGTATATAAATGAAGTATAGGACACAATTGAACTATTCACTTTGTTCTTAGTAGATTGGGTTGATTGATCAAAGAACATCATGGAATATTTTTTGGCTATTATTGCCCTAAAAAAAGTGATGCAACATTGAATGGTATATCAAAAGTAGACCTTATATCCTTGAAAATATTTTCAATTGGAAATTTTTTGAGGATGGCAATGATTTGTTTAAATTTTTATGTTATGAAGATTAGTATGAATCCCAAGAGATAGATTTCAATGCCTATGTAGAGGAGATTGATGGAAAGGAGATGGTTTTTGGGAAAGATGTGGTTCATTTGAAGACAATTAAGATTCCCAAGGGGCTAGTGGCATTTGAAAGAGTGTTTGATAAAGATGACAAAACTTGAAATGAAGATAGCTCTAGTCAATGTGGAAGATGTTGAAAGGATAAATTTGGGAACAAAGAATGCTCCTAAGGATGTATACATTGGAAATAAGCTCACCCAAACTATAAGAGAAAATATGATAGCATTACTAAGAAAGTAAAGGCATGTATTTGCTTGGTCTTATGATGATATAAAATAATATAGAGAAGATTTATTCCAGCATGAGATCTCCTTGAAACCTAATGCCAAACCATTTAGAAAAAGACAACGACCCATAAATCCTACCTTTAACTCCTATGATGCAAGAAGAACTCATGAAGCTAAGAGATGGTGGAATCATCAAACCTATAAGGAATTAAACTTGGATGTCAAATTTGGTTCTAGTAAGAAAGAAAAATGGAGGCATTCAGTTATATGTGATGAACTACAACTGATTGAATATCTGAATGAACTGAAGGAACAATGATTACAGATCACCGAGTACTGATATGATATGTAAGATGATTAAATCAGTCAATATGTTGTCATTGATGTAAACTAGTCTTGACAGTACTTATCATGTTAGTTACAAACATTTGAATATCTGTTGAAGGAAGAAAAGATGAAGAATTGAGATGTCTACATGAGAAAAAGATGGATATGACAGATAAGGATAAGGTAAACATTGGGTAACTTATTGATGAGTATATGGATTTATATTGTTGACCTGAGCATGTTACATTAATCTATTATGAAGAAGAGATTTGAAATTGAACATGTTAATGTGGTTGGTAATTGAAGATTTTGTATACACTGAGCCATTGCAGTGTATACCAACTGACAGTATTAACCGAGCTAGTTCTACTAGCTATCACCAATGCATTTCTATATCAACCGAGTATGGATGAAAACATTAAATGCTAAGAACAGCTGACTAAAATTGATCAGCTAGATATTGGTATCATTTCAAGATTAAGGATGAAGTTTGTTATGAGATCCACAACAAACAAAATTTAGAGAAGATCAAAAGGATGAGATTGAAACGTGATATGGACACATCTATCAAGGAAGGTTTAAGAGGAAAAATGGATGAAGAAGATTAAGCGGCAAAATCTAATCGCTGATATGAAAATTATTTACTTGTCTATATAAGAGATATGAGTTTCATCATTTAAATATGCCGGAAGAAGAAGACTGGAAAGAGTTTGCATGAAGACTTTATTCATGCATGCCTGATCAGAATAGTTATTGAAAGAACTGAGCTGCAGAGTTTACCGAGTGTCAGAGAACAATTTACCGAGTGAAAGTAAGTTAAATTATATTGAGGAAGTGAATTGATTAATGATCAGGGATTTGTATGGGCTTAGCATAGATCTAAATATGTGTAATTGAGTTGTATTTGAATTAGATCATTATTGTATCAATTTAACCATTGATCTAGAAGATCTCTTAACTAAGTGAACTTAACCATCTTATATTATGCCCTATGTCATTCAGAGAATGTACATTGTTATCTTGTTAACCCCACAATGAATGTTGGTGAAAAGTTAACTGTTAGTCATAAATCCTCTAACCGGGTCACACCAAACAGTGTGTATTGTAACCTTTAACAGGGTTGGCTCTTCACCAAGCTCACTTCAGAAGAGTGAATTATTTTGGGTTACTAGTCCTAGTTGGTTTTTCCCTTAATAGGGTTTCCACGTTAAATCATTTTGTTATGTGTTATTTGTGATGATTTTTTTGCTAATATATGTTACATACTACAAAGTTGATTTAGTCGGTAATCACATTTGGATATTTACTGGTAATTAGTAAAAGTGGACAGACAGATTGATATTTTATGTTATCGAGTTAGATAATTTATTGGAATTTTTTTATAAGGCATATCTTTGTATTTGGGACTATAGGATAACTGATCTAACTAATTCACCCCCCCTCTCAGTTATTCTAACAATTGGTACTAGAGCTCATTGGTTTCTTGGAAGAAATTTTTAAGGACTTGAGTAGAAAGATTACAAGATGTATAAGAGGGAAGTGTCAAAGCTGAACAAACACAACTTTACTACATGGAAAAACCAGATGAGACTTCACATATTTGGAATTGGAGAATTTTCTATACACTTAATGGAAAATGGCTACTTGCAACTGATAGTTGGTTTGTTGACTCTTGATCAATTGAGAGACCGTCATGAACACAATATTACTATGATAGAGATTTTTGTTTCTCTATCTAATGTTGAATTTAAGGATGTCAAGGATTGCACTAAAATGAAGGAAATGTGGGATAAACTTGCTCTAGTTTATGGTGGTGATGTGAATGTGATGAGAGCCAAAGTTGAAAGCCTGAGAGATAGATTTGATGACATGAAGATGAAGGAAGGAGAGAATATTACACAATACACAAACTAAGTCAAAGAGGTAGTTAATGCTATCTGAGGAGCTAGTGGTATTATTTCTAAGGACACAGTGGTAAGTAAAATACTGAGAACCTTGTTGCCTATCTATGCAATCAGAATATCTGCAATTCATGAAATGAGGTTTGCACCTAATAGAACTCTTACTCTTGATAGTTTGATTGGAAAGTTAACAACTTTTGAGCTGAATAATTTTGATAATAGTGTTGTACTAAGTATTGAGTCTATTTTTATGTCTTCTCTAAAGATTGGTAAATTGAGCAGTAAGCATAATATAAGGAATGAAAGTGATAGTAATATTGATGATGAGCTTGATGAGCTTGATGCACTCATGTCCTTGAGACTCTATAAAGGAAAAGGTAGATATAAGGGAAAATTACCTTTAACATGTTTTCATTATAAAGAAGTTGGGCATATTGCTGCTATATGTCCAAACAGGAAAGAGGAAGATAAAGACAGAGACTGATTTGGTGATGGAAGCTATGGTAGAAGGAACAAAAGAGGTTACCAACACTACAACAGAGACAAATGAGATCACAAAGATAAGGGAAAAAATGCATGTTACCTTGCTGAGGAAGATGACTCCAACACTGACACTGATGATGATATCGATGTGGTGTTTGTTGCAATGAAAGATGATTCAGAAGAGGAGGAAAGGTATGCAGAAAAAACACTTATTTCTAAAGTTAGTAAAAATGATACTTGGATCATTAATAGTGGCTATAAACATCACATGATTGGTGATGAAGATAAGTTTGATCATCTTGAGCATTATAATGGAGGTTTGTTGAAAAATGGGAAATGACACACCTTGCATGGTTAAAGGAAAATGATCTATTCTATTGAATGATAAAATTAGATGTGATAATGCATACTGGGAAAAAGGACTTAATTACAATTTCTTAAGTGTAGCAAAATTGAATAACTCAGGACCCCGAGTTGCCTTTGAGAGAAAGAAGGTGAAAATCTATGATGAAAATGGAAAGCTTGTCAAAACATGTGGACAATCAAAAGGTAATTTATTTTATCTTGACAATGCTGAGACTTCTTGTTTACTATCAAAAAATGAAGATGCATGGTTATGGCATAAGAGGTTATGTCATGTACATTTTGATAACATGATTAAGATCAATAGAAAGAGAAAATTTAGAGGATTGCCTAGTCTAACCAAGCTTGATCATGTTATGTGTCATCAATGTCAGAAAGGGAAGATGACAAAATCTAGTTTTAAAAGTAAGGACTACTCATCTAAAGGAATTTTGGAGTTGGTTCACACTGACTTATGTGGTCCCATGAGAACTCAAAGCTACTATGGTGATAGATACTTTATTTTTTTTGTTGACTATTATGTTCTTGAAAGAAAAATCTGAGGCATTCAAACTATTTAAATGGTATATAAGGCTAAAGTTGAAAAAGAAACCGAAAAATAATTGAAATGCTTAAGGTATAATAGAGGAGGTGAGTTTGTTCCTGATGAATTCACTAACTTCTATAATGAGCATGGTATAAAAAGGTAGGTTTTTGCACCTAGAACACTGCATCAGAATAGAATTGCTAAAAGGAAAAATTGATCCATTGTTGATTGTGCTAGAACATTGATGATTGAGAAAAATGTTGCACAGATGTACTAGAGAGAGGCAGTGAGCACTGCAATAAATGTCCTAAATTGATTTCAACTAAAGAAAGACACAAAAAAGACACCTTACGAGTTATGGTTTAGATACACATTGAGTGTAAGTTATTTCATAATCTTTGGTAGCAAGTGTTATATTCTGAAAGATGATAGAAATGGAAAAATTGACTCTAAAGGTGATGAAGGTTTATTCTTACGTTATTCTACTAAGAGTAAAGCTTACAAATGTTTGAAAAGGGTTACTAATATGATGATAGAGAGTACTAATGTTATATTTGATGAGTATGCTGAAAAGAATGAAGAAGAAAGCATGAAGGAGCTAGAAGATTATGGTAGGTTTACTTATGTTGAAGAACTAGACTATCTAATGAAGCCACAGACTGAGTCTACCAAGCATCAGGAAAATGCTACTGAGAATCAAAAAATGGAAACTGAGAATCAGGAAGAAGCTACTGAGCAGGAAAATGTACCTGAACAGAATGATGAGAAAATGAGAGATCAAGTGTTAGTAAGATTTGTTAGAAGAAATCATCCCGAGAACCTATTGGGTATATTATAGGTTTTCTGAGGTCTTTGCCCCAGGTCTTGTTTTAATGTCCTTGCTTATGTCTTTGTCTAGTTTAGGGTTTTAGAACTCCTTAAAATTTGTTATACTTGTGTTGTAAAACCCTTTCCTTAGACATTTTTCCCTTGAAATGGTTATTTCTTTGGTTGGTTTTGAGTGTGCCCTAGTTATTTCTATTCGCCCATTACTTTTTGGGTCACTTAAGTCTTCCAAATTTGCACGTGGTCATTTTTCCTTGTCTTCGCTGAATCACACAATGTTCTTCCTTGTCTCTAAATCTTTTAGTGAACTAGCGACCGTGGTGAGTCTGTTGTTTAGTTTCCTTTAGTCGCTAAATCTCCCAGTCTATGCCACGGTTAGTTTTAACATCTAGTAATTCAGCGACTGTGTTGTTTTCTATTCACTTGATTCTTGGTGATTTCTTTGAAACATTTGGAAACTTGGCATGGTGGTTATCTCCTATTCTCCAAGATGGGTGGCTAAGTTTAAATTTTTCTAGTGATCCAGTGAATGTCATCGATCATCTTAGCAATCGGTGGTCAAGTTTTAATCTCATGAAGAATGGGTCATATACCATATCATCCAGTGATCTAGCGACTGAGTCTTGTTATCATATCCTCTAAGTTTGGGGGCTCTGAAAAAGTTTTCCTTTGTCGCTTGATCTCAAGAAAAGGTGGCAATGTTCTAAGTTATTTGGTGATTAAGCGAGTGAAGTGCTCATAGGATCTCAGAATCAGTTAGTAAGGCACTAAATATTTCAATGACTTGGTCAACAAAGAAAAATTGAGATGTGTCTTCTTCTATCATGCATTCTTAGAATGAAAGGGTTAAGTTTCATAACCTTGGGAGATTAGGTGAATGCAGTAGTCGCTAATTCTCAAAATTAAAGGTTAAGGTTTTAATGGATTAAGTGATTTGGTGACTGTCGCCGATTGTTCCTAAGATCTACGGTCAGTGTGAAACCTCAAGATATAACTTGAGGTATGAAAAGCATTCAGCGAATTGGAGATTTGGGTTATTCACTCAATCTCGAAGCCTAACCATGGTTAAGTATTTCCTTCTGAGATTAAGAGATTTAGCATGTTCACTGATTCTCGAGATGTAATCATGGTCAAAGTATTCTATTTCATGACTTGTAATATCCTTTGTTCATTGATTCTCCAAGTGTTTGATGAGTTAAGGAAAAGGTTTTGAGAATTGGCAAAGTCTTTGGTCACCTATTCTTTGATTTTAACCATGATTGAATCAAGTATTCTGCGAATGTGACATTTCTTTTAGTCATCGAATCTTTGATTGTGGTGGGGCCATGATAAGTTTTAAAAGGTAGTCTAAGAACTGTTGATCATCTCTAGGATCAATGGTGGTCACTGAATCTCTAGATAAGGTCATGAGTTAAGAATTCATTTTGAGATTCCGCAAATGGTTCATTCACTAGATCTCCAAACTTAACCTTGGATTAGCAATTCTTTTGGAGATCATGAGTTCCTTTGTTCGCTAGATCTCTAAAACATGTCTGGTTAGGTTTTCATGCCATCAATTTTATGAGTCGTTGCAATGTGGAAAAGGGTACTCTGCCAGGATGGAACAAGTAAAATGTCATCCAATCAGGTTTTAATGAGGGTTTACATCATTAATTAAGGATTTTAATGCCAAAAAGCCATGATCATTGCTCTCGTACTCTATTTTTTATTTTTTAAATCATCCTGTCAGCATCCACACCATGACTAGATATGATTTGAAGGTTGGTAATATGACTAATTGAATGCAAAAGTGACTAAGGCTAGATTTGTTACAATTTTGCAATAATACGCATGCAATTTTTGAAGTATATAGACATGACTGCATTTCTTTTTGTGCTCAAAGTTATTCTGAAGACAATTGAGATTATTGGTGTTGAAGAAAAGAGTGAGTAGTGCATCAAGATGAGTCATCCAAAGGTGAGTGTAGCATCATCCAGTGGAGTTGCAAAAGAATAGAGTGGAGAGGATAAAGGAAAGCTAAATTACTTGGATGAATTCGTCAGGCTACTTCCTGGTTCAAATCAAAACAAGAAGGCCATTGACACAGCATTTGAAGATATCATGGACAAGTGTAGGGACCCTATATCTCCTTCAGGTTCAGGTTTTACCATATTCTCATACTTTTATAATAATAGGACTAAAGCTATACCTATTTGTAATGCTTGGGCATTAGGAATGGCAAAGCTAATTGTGCCTGATGTGTTCTTAGATGTTGATTTAATTATTGAGTTAGCTAGGTTGTATGACCCCATTTCTAGAACCATCAGGTCTGAAGACCAGTCTATTTTTATTTCTTTTGATAGGGGGTCCTTCATGAAATCTTTCAATTTCTATTCCTCTTCATCCACTAAAATTGACTTCAAAAGGGAAAGAGATAAGTATGCCAGTAATATAAGGTCAGTAAAAAGCCAAATAGTCAAGCATATGCCCAATCAGGGTAAGTACATAGCCCCTCTCCCACCAAATATGAATGCCCCTTATCTATTTTCACCCCTCAATCATTACATGAAATTCTTGTGTCATGGGTTGTGTAGGATTCTAGGGATATATGGGGATGAAGAGAAATTGTCTGCTGAACTTTTAATGATAATCCTAGACATCCAGAATTCTCACACCAATACTGATTATGATTACATCTATTATGTAATTGATAGGATGCATGAAGGGTTTATGTCTGTCAAGGAGAGTAAAAGACCTATCAGATTCATGCATTACTCACTTCTTATGCATTTGATTTTGTACCACCATGTTAATGACTTTGATGCAAGAATGTTGAAGATAAGGACTCATTTTGAGGGAACTCCTAACCTAGTGTAGTATTGGTTGAGAGCATGGAATTACACATCTAATCAGTGTAATTTCTCTATTTTCCAGAACTAATTTGTCCATCCAATTCTTCAAATGTTAGGAAAAAATGTTGTGAGCTTGTCGACTAAGGTCTTGAAGCTCTTAAGACCAATGCAATATGAAGATAAATGGCTAGGTAACCACAATTGGGGAGATTTCTACCTGGGGGGAAATTTCATAGTTATTAGGGTTTATGGCTGCCCTCAACCTCCACACCTACTTCCTAAATTTGCACCTCCCAGAGTTTCTATAATGGAGTTCATCTGGCAATTAATATTGACTAACAAAGAGCACCTAGGACCTCATAGGAAGAATACCTTCACACCAAGGAAATTCAGAATTGGTAGCTTCTTGATTGGAAAAAGAGCACTAGACCAAGTCAGTAGCTGGCTCAATCATTTCAAGATGACTACCGGTACCTACCGATATGTTGATTCTGAGGGTTTCATCAAGATTACCAGGATGACTTTGATTCCTAACATTGGAACAATCAAAGAGCATGAGGGCTTGGATGAGGAGGATGTGATGAGAAACATGATGGACCTGGATGAAGTAGGGAGAAGGTGGACTAAGTATTTTGATTTGCTGGACATAGAGGCTAGATTGAGGAAGGCAGAAATTCCTTTTGGTGGTTTTTTCCCTGAGCTCCCATATTTGCAAAGAATGGAGAAAATGATAGAAATGCATGGAACCCTATCTAACCAGTTGGAAGGGTTTCTTGAGGAGAAGTTGTTTGGAATGAATGCTAAAGTGTTTGGCACCCATTCTATAGTAGTTTTTGTTGCATTCATGACTATGATTGTCATTGATGTCAACACAGTGTTTTACCAAAGACTTGCAAAGAAGCAAATAGCGTTTTGATTAGCACATGTGGTATATTATAGTTGGAGCTATGTGACATTGAGGATATACTCTTTGATATGTTATATGTCTATGGTTAAGAGTGCAGATAGTAATTCTTTTATTCATGAAAGTTATGATCATTTTGGTGGAAGCAGTATTCAGGCAATGTTCCTGAGTAGCTATTTTTGGCAATCAGATGATATATCCTAATCGGGATGGAACCTAGATTTATGCAATTAAAGGGAAGTTAGAGACACATTTTTAGTGACATGGATGACAACACAAACTTTGAAGTCACAAGAGTGAAGATTTCTTGTATTTGGAAGCTGACAGTTTTATGTAATTTTGGTGTAGCATGTGGAAACTTTTATTTTGCAATTGTGTGCTGACTCATTTGTAATTATTTGAGTGTGGTATAAAGGAAGGAATATTTTTCCTTGTTTTAATGGTGATGTGTGATGTGGTATGCATGAAGTGAAGAAAAGAGCTAAGTATGAGAGTGAAATTGTGAAGGAAGACATGCGAAGTACAGAGATCTGAAACTAAGATCTGATGTAGCAGTGAGTGTGGTTTGGCATAGTCAGAGAAGAGATAAAAAATTATTCAATTGAATAATGAAAAGATTATCTAGACAGTCAGTTCAGTGATCTTACCTTGAAGTTGTTTGGGCAGTGGGTCCTTCTGTCTTCCATAACTCTTAACAGGGTTAGAATCTTTTAACAGGGATTCAAAATCTCCTAACAGGGATTCATATGTACTGAATATATTTCATAAGACTCCTAATAGATTCCATCCTTTCACAAGAAATATTCATATTAGTGCATCTTTTTTGGGCATCATTCCCACTGGGGTTTACTCTTTGATCAAGAGGTTCCCTAGTCAACATATCTTGTGTCATTGTGTAATTGTGTATGAATATCTTTCTATGGTTGGTAATTATATTGCTTATATGGTTAATTGTTGTTGAAGATGATAAAAGTTATAATTATTAGATAACTAATTCAACCCCCCCCCTCTCAGTTATCTTGGAGGAATTTACTTTCTAACAATTGGTATCAGAGCAGTAGGTCCTTGAAAGAGAAGTTTAATAGCTTAAGGAGATCCATGGCAAATTTCAAGAAAGAAAGCCCTAAGTTTGATGGAGTAAATTTTGACAGTTGGAAAGAGAAGATGAAGACATATCTATTATGTTTAGGACTAGGTTATTGGTTGACTACAAAGAATGATAAGACTATCATTGAAGAAGATGATCTTGAGACATGCTCTAATGATGACAGAGATCTATTCATGTGTAACATACTTGCAAGAGAAGCACTTTTGACAGCACTTCTGAAGAATGAATATAGTTAGGTAAAATGTTTGAAAAAGTCTCATGAAATTTGGAAAGCTTTGCACTCTACTTTTGAAGGTGATGAACATGCAAAAAGAGTTAGATTACATAATTGGATATGTGCATTTGAAGATATAAGAATGTTGGAAGATAAATCTGTTAGAAGCTATATTGGTAGAATGTTAGAAATTATTGCAGGGATAAAATCTTGTGGAGGAACAAAGACAGAGAATGAAGTGATATGAAAAATTCTGAGGACATTGACTCCTTTATTTAAGCAGACAACACAGATGATTGAACAAGTTATACCTTGTACTATGAACTTTACAAGAGAGACTCTTCTTGGAAGATTGGAAGCAGCAAAGATGAACCTGAGGTTATTAGGAGACTTACCTAGAATGGAGACAGCATTCAGTGCTCTTAGTGTTTTCCCTACATTATCAAGAAGCATTAGTGTGAGTGGAGTTTATGCTGGTAGCAACAGATCTAGAAATGAAGAAGACAAGAAGATTGAAGAAGGTGTTTCCTTGCTTGTGAAAAGAGAACCAGATGGTAAGAAAATTTTTAAATGTTGGACTTGTCAAGAATATGGTCATTTTGCATCTAAATGTCCTAAGAGAGTTAAGAAGTACATAAATAATTTCAAGCCTAGAAGATCTAAGGAATGTTATTATGCTAATGATGAAGACCTTGAAGCTAGTATTGAAAGAACTTTAAGTGAAAGTGATACTGAGAATAATGATGAAATAGGATTTGTAGCAATTAAAGAAGAAAATTCTAAAACTAATGTTAAGGAAGAAAAATTCTTAGTTTCCCAAGTTGAAAAGAAAGCTGATTAGATTATAGATAGTGGTTGTTCATATCATATGACTAGAGATATGAAGAAGTTCATAAAGATTAACAATTATGATGGAGGAGTTGTTAGAGTTGGTAACAATCCACATTGTTTGTTTAAAGGTATAGGATCCATTACTCTTGATGGAAAGACTAATATTGATGATGTTTACTTTGTTGATGGATTGAAACATAATCTTTTGAGTGTTGGAAAGTTAGTTGATAAGGGATATCAAGTTTGGTTTACTGAAAAAAACTTGTGTGACAAAGGATAAAGATGGAAATCTGATTGGAACATGATCTAGAACTAGAGGTAATGTATTTCAATTGAATCCTACTGAGATGATATGTTTGATTACTAAGATTGATGAAAGTTGGTTATGGCATAGAAAGTTTTGTCATATAAACTTTAATAATATTGTGAAAGTGAGTACTACACTTGTAGTAAGGGATTTGCTTAAAATTATGAAGCCTACTAAGATGATTTGCAAAGAATGTGTGATGGCTAAGCAGAAGAGAAGTTCATTTCCTAGTAAAAAGTTCACATCGGCAGAGAAGTTGGAGATTGTTCATACAGACTTGAGCGGTCCTTCCAAGACTAGAAGATTCTATGGAGAAAGGTATTTTATGATTCTTGTTGATGATTTTACAAGAATGATGTGGATTGCATTTTTGAAAGAAAAATCTAAAGCATTTGATAAGTTTAAGATCATTAAGAACAAAGTTGAGAATGAATCTAGAATGAAGATTAAATGTTTGAGATCTGATAGAGGTGGTGAATTTACTTCTAGAGATTTTAACACTTTTTGTGAAGTGAATGGTATTAAGTGATATTTTTCAACCCCTAGAACACCTAAACAAAATGGTATTATAGAAAAAAGAAATAGATCAGTAACTGAAGCAGCAAGAGCTATGTTATTTGAGAATGATTTAGCAAAGACATTTTGGAGAGAAGTAGTGAATACAACAGTATATACAATTAACAAAGTACAAATTAGAGTAGGAAAAGAAAAGACACCTTATGAATTATGGTGTGGACATGCACCCTCAGTTAAGTATTTTAGAATTTTTGGAAGAAAATGTTATATAAAGAGAGATGATGATATTGGAAAGTTTGATCCTAGAAGTGATGAAGGTATTTTTCTTGGATATTCTTTGAAGAGAAAAGCATATAGATGTTACAATAAGAGAACTAAAAATATTGTTGAGAGCGCAAATGTTAAAGTTGATGAAAATTTTAAAATTCAGGAAAGAATGCTTGATTATGAATCTGATGAAGAAGCTCATCCTAAACCTAACATTGAAACTACTAAATTATTCTATGAGACTGACAATGAATTGTTGAATGAGTCATGTTGAAGAAACCAGAGAGGAATCTAGAGAAGAATCTACAGTTAAAGCAAGATCTGAGACTATGACACTGATCAGGTATTTATCAAGACATCATCCTATTGATTAAGTTATTGGAAGTTTGGATAGAGGAGTTCTGACTCACAATAAAGTATATTTATGTTTGATTTCTCAAATTGAACCTAAATCTACTAGTGAAGCTTGTGAAGATGAACATTCGATTAATGCTATGAGAGAAGAACTAGATTAGAGAGAAAAGAACAAGACATGGGAATTAGTCCCTAGACCTAAAGACAAGAATGTAATTGGAACTAAATGGGTATTCAGAAACAAGATGAATGAACAAGGAGAAGTTGTAAGAAACAAAGCAAGATTGGTATGTAAAGGATGTAATACCCCAAAAATGGGCTATATGTTCATTAACCTCCTACATCTACAAATCAAACAAAATCAACATTGAAGTCCTAATCTAAGGCACATCTAAACATCATCGAATCATAATTGATTATCTTAAATTCTGCATCGGGAAATATTCCTAGCAATATTCTTAATTATCTTAATTATCTTTAATTTAATTATTATTTGGCGATAAATCACATTTATCCTAAGTTTGATTAATTGAATATTTTCATATTTAATTAATTAGATTTAATATCTTGCCACTTAATTATGTAATTAAATTTAATTCTATCTATTATTAATTGTATTATTTAATTTTGACAATAAATCCAATATCCTATGAATAATTGATTAAATTTTTATTTAATTAATTAAAGCAAGTTGTCATTATTTAATAATATAGTTTTTAATAAAAGTTTGATTAAATAATTGATTAACCCATAAATCAATTATTTATTTTCAAAAATCAGTTAAGTTGAGCATAAATCACTTTATTTATTAAATTAATTCATAAATAAAACATGCACAATCATAAAAGGAGACAACTATCAATTATCAATTAAAGCTAAACTCTATTTTGAGTTAAAACTTAGCTTTTGCATGTTTTTGTAAATTAAATTATCTTTATTATCAGATAACTCAAAAATCAAGCTGAGTTAATCCGAGTGATTTATGGTTTTTTTCTCATGCACCTCCAAAGCCCTGGATTTCTATAAAACCAAGGCTCAGCTCTTCATAATTCATCCACAAATTTGCACAATCATGCTGGAGAATCGAAATTGGGAGAATCAAAGCTCTGGTGAATCGACACCTTTGTGAGATCAATTTCAAATTCATAGCTTTCATATTATTGTTAGAATTTTCATTCTTATATCATATCATTTCTAGATTAGCATTGCATATCAATTTCCATATTAGCATTGATTCATATCAGTTTTTCATTATTATTGCATAAAAAATATCAAAAAATAGATTAATTGCATTCATATTTCATATCAATTTGGCATTCAAATCCTTCATTTAGGTGCCGTCTAGGTCACTGATCTCGATAACAATCTGAGAACATTAATCTCGCACCTACTAGAAGGCAGTAAATCGCTTGGTTAAATTAGATTTCAATTTTGCATGATTTTGATTTTTACTAACCTCTAATGTTTTACTAAAGTGTTGTGTCTATAGATCAGGTTCAATTTTCACACACACATTTCTGGTGCCCACCGTGGGGCAACCCACCTTTACATGCTAGTTTTGAATTTTTGGGGGAGCTAAAACCCTAAAGTTTCAAAGATTTAATTTTATCTCTCAAATGGATTGGATTGTTTCTCTAAAAAAATTTTTGCAAGTTGTAAACATCTCAGAGAAGCTACAGTAAAAAATTTAGAATTTTCTGAGATGTTTTTAATTTTTAATAATTTTTTCTTGAAATTCTGGAAAAAATTAATATCTGATGCAAATCAACATATTTTTCAAAAAAATTTATATTTTCAGAAATCACTCTAAATTATATAGGGGGTCCATTCTAGTATTTTAAATTTGGATGCAATATAATAGATCAAATAGTCAATTTACAAAAATTAGTTTATTTTGATAAAAATGGTTCTGTAGGGCACAAATGAAGAGACTTTTCTAAAATTTTTATATTTTTGGAAAGCTCCCTATCTTTTAGTAGCGGTCTCTATTTTGAATTTCTATTTTTGTGGCCAAAATCATATCCAAAAAATTAGATCTTATTGACTAGGTCAAATGCAGTAAAAAAAAATAAAGTTTTGTGATGGGTATGCACTTATTTTTTTTACATAGTTCAATGGATGATATGAGTTGTCATTTGGGTTAATTGCTAGTTATTATTGCTAATAATAATTGATTTTTAGAGCTAACCCTATGGTTTTCATAAGTTGAATATATGTTGCATATCTTGTTTGTTTATTTGCTTGTTGGAGAGTTCGTCACTTGCTTGCATGGAAAAGCTCAACAAGAATTGCTAAAAATTAGGTAAAATCTACTAAGCACATTGCAAGGATCCCAAGTATTCTCCTTCATCTAATAACATTTCAATTTGGCCTTAAAATAAATCTCTCATGTGTCTAGCGTGGGTGATTCTTTTCATGCTTTTGTTTTACACACTTGCATAATTGATACTAGGTTGTGACCCCTTAAGGATTCATTAAGTAGTCTCAGATACTTGTGATTGGTCTTAATTGCTATCTTGGGTTATTGGACTCGCTAATCTTCTAGCCCCTCATTCTACCCCGTGGTTGCAATCTCAGTGCCACATTAAAGGGGAGGGGTCAACAAGACAGAAGTGTTAAGTGTTCCACTTGGCAACCCATTTGTGCTTTTAGGAACTCACTTGTTTTCTAAGTTGGGGACTCATTTTCAGCTTGTGTGAGGTATTAAGTGTTCCACCTTGTGGACTCATCTTATATTCACTTTAAGCGTTAAGTGTTCCTCTTTCTGCTTTTTGGGTACTTTTGGTAGATTTGCTTTTGGAAACATACATCTGTGCTCACATAGTAATTAGGCCCTATGAACACTATTCATGATTCTTGAGAGACTAGATTCCCAGTGAAATCCTTCTTGATGACAGAATCCTTGTAGGTAGGGAGGATACTTAGTGCGTTTCACATTCAACTTGGTTAGTGATTCTTCTCTTATTGATCGATACATTCTCTCCCAGGAGAGGTTGATAGATCACGTGGGGTTGACATCACGAGCTTTGGTGAATCAAAATTGGTTAGTGCATCTTCCCTTATTGATTGATACATTCTCTCTCCAGAGGGATTGATAGATCATGTGGGGTTGATATCATAGACCTTGGTGAAGAAAAACTTTGTCTTAGCGTGTCAGATTAATCTGCTTGCTTTGTTTGGGTTAAAAGTAAAAATGCATCAAAACCTTGGATCTGGAGCCAAGTCCCCTTGTGGTATCATACTGTGAGTCACCTTTAGAGAGGGTTAACTGTAGTGGACAATCCCTTCACAGGGTAAACTGCATTGATGGAACCTCAAGCGGTAATAGCCATTTTTGCCGTGGTAGTGACAGCCACTATATAAATGTCCTTGTGGAAGAAATATCCATGGGTATGGTTCATTGTTGGGTTGTTAGATCTCCCTAGCAGATCCTAAAGATTAAGTTCTCAAACTGTGTCAAAACCCTAGTGTGCCGGGATTGGAGTTCACCCCTTTGGATCATAAAAGTTGCAGAGTCAAACCATTACTAAAAACCCTAGCGAGACCCAATTTTCATTTTATACGGGGTATGTGCATTATTGCAAAACATTTTTGGAACATACACAATTAGCGCTTCTGAGGATTAGAATGAATAAGTAACTTGATTGTTCATGTGCAAGGTTTCTTTTGCCCTTGTTCATTATTTTCAGACATGCTTGAAATCATGTGCTTGCTATTTTATGTACTTGTTTATCTATCTGGTTATTGAAAATAGACAAATTTGTTACAATCCTCAAATCTAGACATTGAAATTTGCAAACAATTCAAATCTAAAAACTCAAAATTTGCAAAATCTAAAGTAAAATCCTTTTTTAGACTCAAAAGTCATCTCAGGAGGTCAGAAAGTCATACGAGTTTTTCCAAGTGTCATTTCATTACAACCCATCTATCATATGATTGAGTACCTAGTGTCGTACGAGTTTCCATGCCAGCAAATTCTCAAAGTCAAAATCTTGCAACTGTCGTATGAGATTTTCAACTGTCATTTCATTGCTACGCAACTATCGTATGAGATTTTCCACTGTCATTTCATTGATACCCAACTGTCATATGATAACGAACCCAATGTCATACGAGTTTTGATGCCAGAAAATTATAAGAGTCAAAATATTGCTTGCAATTGTCGTAAAAGTTTTGCAACTGTCGTTTCACAGCATACACACTATCGTACGAGTCTGCAAAGTGTCATTTGGAAAAAATTTTAAAGTTGTTAAAAAATTATCAAAATTGCCAGATATTTAGCTTTTTCAGCCTAGTTTCAGAATCTGTCGAACAAATCACTGTGTCAGGAACAGAGCAGTAGCCATTGAGAATCAGTACACATGTCTCAAAGAATCAGTACACAAGAGGAAGAAGCTCTAATCACCGCTATAATGAAGCAGCTGCAAGCTATGCAAGTCTAGCTTGACAAACTTGAGAAAGAAAAGGAACCTAAAGAGTTCTCCATGGAAACTCTATGCTCTTTTCCATTTGATAAAGACTTGTACATGTCACCATGCACCTAGACATAATTTGAGCAATGTGATAACCCTTATGATACCTCTTCCATGGAGAGTGACACATCCAACTTTGGAGACTATGATGACTATGACGACAGACAATGTAATGATACCTATGACACCTCTATTATTAAGAGTCCTCCTCATCATGTGTTCCTACTTACTACAAATGGGCCATCACATTGGATAGATCGTGATGGTGATCCATATGATTCTGATTTTGAAAGAGACTTTGATGGCTTTTGTGGACAATACCTTGATTATGATCCATCTACTACTGATGAGGACTATAAAATGTACCATGCTGATTTGAAATGTCAATACTATAAGGATCTCTCCTCTAAGAATCTCAGGCTGAAAATAAAGATTACACTCTCAAGCAAGATCATGTTAATGTTGGACCTTTGTCTTGTGATGGTTCCCTTCCATCCCCTATTTCCTCCAATACTTGTACATTTCCTAAAGTTTCCGAGTCTTTCAAATCTTTCACAGAACCTTCATCCGACACAAGTCTTGATATTTTTCATGCGGTTCCCTATAGTTATCCTCCAGGGCTACCTCTTAAAGAAACTCAAGCTAACCTTCACTTGGCTGCAAATACTTTCAATAATGATAAACCTAAAGAGCCTAAGCCTTCATATGCTATAGTCCCTACTTCATCTAGTCCTCCACCATCTCTTCCAAAGTCATCTATACAATCCCAACATGCTTCCTTGTCCTTAGAAGTGGATCCATGTCAAGACGACTCTAAAAATGATGAAGAAAAAAACATAAAGAAAGATCAAGATCAAGAACCCTCCATGTCATCCACTCTTTTTCCTAATGTCAATTATCCGCTTCATGGTTCTGTTGATCTTGTACACCCTTTTTCATGCATTCCACCATGTCTTAAGTCTTCTCCTAAGCAAGATCAAGCTACTACTTACACTATTGAGCTTATTGACAATCAAAATAACCTTACTACGCTTGCACTTTTCAAAGATGATACTTCCATTAAGGTTGTTAAAAATGGTGTTGTTACTTCCAATGTTAAGCCTATTGAAAATCAAAAGAAAAATTATGCGCTTGTACTATCCAAAGATCCTTGTCAAGATCAAAGTCTTCCATCCTCTTATTTTACCAGTCCATGTTCGCTTCCACTTTCTACTCTTCCTAAGTCTTTGCAAGCTTTGAAAAATCCTATCAAAGAAGGTGCTCATATTCAAGATGTCCATGATTCTATTAAAAATTCTAATGCTCACTCTAAAAATGCTGATATCCTTGGTTGTCATATAGATTCTGATGAATTTATTGATTATCCTTTTGTATCTTCCACTTCCATCCTTGGACCTCTTCCACCACTACTACAAGATTCATGTCTACCTTCCATCTTAGGTCCTTATGTACCTTCACTTTCCCCTCCTAACTCTCCTAATTTTCCATCCATCTTGGGTCCTTACATCCCTCCATCTCCCATCTTTCCTCAAGATCAACATAGATGCATACCCTGAAATCCTTTTCATCCATCCACCCATCTAAACCAGTCATATCCTCCCTCTTCCACAAGTCCCAAGTCCTTTGGAAGTAACTTGAATGTTCAATACAAGAAAAAGAAGCAATACAAGAATCCATCAAAAAAATAAGATCACCATATCTCCTCTTATAGACATGGAAGCATAAAGTCAAAAGAGATATCTAAGAAAAAAATTACAAGACAAGTATGGGTTCCAAAATCCATCATTGAAGATATTCTCTCTAGATCATCAAAAGGAAATAAAAAACCTACGGCTATATGGATTCCAAAGTCTCTCTTGAAAGAAGTCTAGTGTTGAGCAAAAAGTGAAATTGACATTCAAGCTTCCAAAGACTTCCACTTCATTTCCCTCCAAAAACATTCCTCCATTCCATGCACCTAAACCACAACCTCTACTATCCATTCACCATATTCCTTCACTTATTCCTTCATTCATGATTCCTCCATCCTCTCACCACCCTTCAAGGTATGTGTGGATGTTGAGCTTGCCTTCCTTTCCATCTACCCTTTCACAATCCTTCCATGAATTATCCTTCTACCTTCTATTATTTTTCCTCATTTTCCTATTCCTCCTATCTTCCAACCTCACTCTCTTTACATAAAACCTTATCTTCCATTTTTATCTTCCATCTCTCTTTCCCTATGAGCATCTTTGAGCATATCATTTTGAATCTTTGGCATATCATGGTTTATCCTTTCAAGGAGCACTATCTAAAAAGCTTGCCTTCTTCCAAATGAAAAAAGAAATAAATAAAATAAAATTGAAAATGTGCATTGGTGAAAACTGGGAAATAGGCACCTTGGTAGCAAAAGTAAAGAGAAATAAATTCATCCTATGGTGAAAACCACTCCCTTGTGACGCTTTGGATAAGTACCATGATGAAAACCTGGCAATCAGGCATCATGTGTAGTTCTACATATTTCATCCATTCCATCTTCTCTCTTTGATCTGGACAATGTTGATCTATACATGAACATTTGGCTATCTTGTGAGCTATCTTACGATGATCTTGCTTTCATTCCATTCATGTTTAGCCTTCATATCCATCTTCCTCCATTCATTTTCACCTGTCGCTATACTTTTCACCTTTGGTCTTGATCTAATAGAAAGAAAGAGTAAAACACAGTGCTATGAAGCCTCTTGACATGTCTATTCTTTTGGACTACATCCTTTCCTTCTTTGGCATTACACTTTTGTGACTTATCTTATGCTAGCCTTTCTGATGAAGGGTGCTCCCCTTAATAACACAAACACATAACAGAAATAGAGAAACAACAACAATAATATGCAAGAACAGAAAAGTGGCTTCTTATTATTTCCACAAATGTGGAATTACAAACTTTCAGAATTACAATATGCAAAGCCACATGGGCATTCCTTACAATATTCTGTAGGACAAAGCCTCAAATCAATACCCAGATCTACTACCCAGAACTATTCTGAACTGCCTAAGACAATAATACAGCCTTCCTTATATAGGCAATTTTTCCACCGCCTGGGAAGGTTCAAGAATTTTAGCCAATAGCCAATAAGGCCGACCAAACTTAGAATTATTTTATTTTACATTTTATTACATCATAGTCAGCCCAAGATAACCTTTGAAACCCGAACAAAAATTTTGAAGAAAATTATTTTCTGCCATTTCAGGTGACCCAACTTCCGAAGACCATAAATCATCACCAGTTGACCCGATTGGCTATTATAACCCCATTTCAGAAATGCCACGAAGCGCTCTACAGGCTTGACATGTGCAACCACCCATCACCCAAATTCTTTGACCTCATCTGGGGCCTCTAAAGCCTTCAAAACTGAGTTCAAAGTTTCTGTACCCTACCACCAATACCAAAAATTTTCAATATCTTCCAATGTACACTTGACTTGGCAATGAAACTTTACTGGTAGACTTATATGACCAAAATGAACCTCCAAGAAAGAAATCAGATCATTCTGAGCACATACGAAAATTACCAAAAATAGTAAATTTCCATAAATAGCAGCTCTGCACAAGATAGCCCTTATTGAATTCAAAAATAGAAATATTTTTTTGGGTGATGCAAGATTGCTCTTACACCCAGGATGCTCCTGCATCAAACACCCGGGGTAATTTGAGAAATGACCCTATCATGACTCAGGTGTGCAGAGGAAAACCAAGACGGTTAACCTCCTCCTTTCTTAGCCATGATGAATCTTCAATAGGTCGTCTTTTCCATTTGACCAAATACTCTTCATATGTCATGTTCCTTGTGCTTCTGCCAACACGACTGTCCAGTATGTCTTCAATCTCCTTGATATCTGAACTGGTTGCTGGAATACTCCACTGTGCTGCTACAACCTCATCTTCAACACTTCCTTCATGATACTCTGTCAAATCTGAAATGTTAAACACTGGTGAAATATTTAGCTCAGTAGGCAATTCTACCTCATATGCATTTCCTGAATCATATTTCTTCAGTATCTTACATGGCCCAAACTTCTTGATTTTCAACTTGTTATATGTACCAACCGGAAATCGCTCCTTCCGCAAATGAAACATGACTTCATCACCAACCTGAAATTTCTTATACCTCATTTTCTCATCTGCCTTAGCCTTATACTGTGTGTTCATCTTGGTAATATGCTTCCTCACCTCCCCATGGATGTTCTTCAAGTGTTCTACAAAATCTTCAGCTTTAGCACTACTTATTTCTCCTTTATCTATCTTCCTCAATTCAGATGCATTTCTTGGACTACTTCCATATACAATCTGGAATGGTGATTTACCAGTGCTCCTATTAACAAAATTATTGTATGCAAATTTTGCCTGTTGTAAAATCAAATCCCATCCTATTGGCTTATCTCCAACCAAACATCTCAGTAAATTTTCCAAACTTCTATTCACCACCTCTGTCTGTCCATCAGTCTGTGGATGATGTGATGAACTGAACTTCAAATCTGTCTTCAACTTCTTCCACAATGTACGCCAAAAATATCCAACAAACTTAGTGTCCCGATCTGAAACTATGGTCTTTGGCAAACCATGAAGTCTCACTACTTCTCTGAAAAACAATTCTGCTACATGAACAGCATCATTAGTCTTCCTGCAGGGAATGAAATGTGCCATCTTTGAAAATCTATCAACCACCACAAAAATTGAATCATGTCCCCACTGTGTCCTTGGTAAACCAAAAACAAAGTCCATACTGATATCCTCCCAAGGCTTCTCTGGTATAGGTAATGGCTGATACAACCCTGTATTCTGCTTCACTCCTTTTTCCATCTTACATACTCTACAACTCTGTACAAACTTCTTCACATCTTGCTGCAACTGTGGCCAATAATAATTCTCACTAACCAAACCAAGAGTTTTATCACGACCAAAATTCCCAGCCAATCCTCCACTATGCTTCTCCTTGATGAGATTCTCCCTCATAGAACTTCGTGGAATGCATAACTGACTCCCTCTGAATAGCATATCATCTTGGATGATAAAATCCAGCAATTTCATCCTATCTAGAGTAACAGGTTCTGTACAAGCTTTCCAAGCTTCACCAAAATCAAGATCCTCTGGATACAAATTCTTGAGTTCCTTGAACCCAACCACTTCAATCTACATTTCTGTCAGCAATAGTTGCCTTCTGCTAAGAGCATCTGCAACCCTATTAGACTTTCCACTCCTGTGTTTCAAAACAAATGTATAACTCTGCAAAAACTCAACCCATTTCAAATGCCTTTGATTCAATTTTCCTTGACTATTCAAATATTGCAAAGCTTGATGATCAGTATACAAAACAAACTCCTTAGGAAGTAGATAATGTCTCCACTTCTTTAATGCCTGAACTATAGCATAAAATTCCTGATCATAAACAGAATATTTTCTCTTGGTATAATTTAATTTCTCACTAAAATAAGCAACAGGTTTACCTTCTTGGCTCATAACAGCTCCTATTGCAGTACCAATAGCATCATAATCTACTTGGAACACCTTATTAAAATCTGGAAGTGGTAAAACCAGTTGTTCTGTAACTTTTTGTTTCAACAATTGAAAACTCTTTTCTGCCCCATTAGTCCACTTAAACTCTTTTCTATCCCCTCTCATTGTTTCAATCAAGGGTCCACAAATACTGCTAAAATTTTTGATAAACTTTCTGTAAAAGCTAGCTAGACCATGAAAAGATCTTACCTCAATAGCACTCCTTGAAGTAGGCCATTCAAGGATAGCCTATACCTTCTCTGGGTCTATTTTTAGACCTTCTCCTGAAACTACAAATCCCAAATACACCAACTCTTTCTTCACAAAACTGCACTTCTTCAAATTAATCAACAATTTCCCTTCTCTCAACTTCTCAAATACCATACGAATATGCATCATATGCTCATCCAATGTTTTACTAAAGATCAAAATATCATCTAGGTAAATAATGACAAACTTACCCAGAAATTCTTTCAAAACCTCATTCATGAGCCGCATGAAAGTGCTCGGTGCATTGGTTAGCCCAAAAGGCATAACTAACCACTCATATAGTCCTTCCTTTGTCTTGAAGGTAGTCTTCCATTCATCTCCTTCTCTAATCTAAATCTGGTGATATCCACTATTCAGATCTATCTTTGTGAAATACAGAGCTCCACTCAAACAGTCCATAATATCATCCATTCATGGCAATGGAATCCTGTACTTGATTGTGATCTTGTTTATTGCCCTAGAATCTGTACACATCCTCCATTCACCATTCTTCTTTGGTGCTAATACCGCTGGTACAGCACAGGGACTCAGACTCTCTCGAATCAACCTCTTCTGCAATAACTCATGTACTTGTCTGTTCAACTCTTCACTTTCTGCTGGTGTCATTCTATGTGCTACCTTGTTTGGAAAACTGGCTCTTGGAATCAAATCCATCTGATGATTGATCTTCCTTACCGGTGGTAATCTATCAGATACAATATCCTGAAACTCATTCAACAAATCTGCAACCTCTACAGGTACATCCTCTACTTCTTCTTTACCAACTTTTGGAATTAAAGTAAAACACACATGCTCATGCCTCATACCATCTAAGAATTTTCTTCCATCAACAAATTTTATTCTTGCATTACCACATACCTTTTCTTCAGTCTCCTTCAATGGTTTTAGCTTATGCCGCACTCCATCCTTTGTCAGGGAATAGGTATTCGCACGACCATCATGTACATCACATCTGTCAAACTGCCATGGTCTACCCAACAACATATGACATGAATCCATAGATATGATATCACACAATACCTCATCTTGGTATCCGCCAATCTTGAACTTCACCAGGCATTGTTCATTGACCATGACCTTGTGGTCATCTTGTACCCAGGCAATCCGATATGGATGTGGGTGTTTCTATCTCTTGAGCTTCAACTTTGTCACCATCTCTTCTGACACCAAATTGTCAATACTTCCACTATCAATAATCACATCACAACATTTACCTTCACGCTTGCACCTGTTTCGAAACAGGCTCCTCCTTTGCTCAGGTTCATTCTCACCACTCAACAGGACTCTTCTGTTAATCAACGTTTCTCCTCTTTCAGCATCTTCAGAATTTGATGATCTGGCATCTTCATCTACATGTGCAACTCTGGCCTGGCCTTCATTTCTCCTGTCTGTTCTGCCTTGGCGCTGAGGACATTCAAATGCCCTATGACCTTCTTCTCCACAGTGAAAACATGTTCCACGGAAGCCACCTCTTCCAGATCCTTGTCCTCTTCCTCTCTGATATTTATTATTCTGATCCTGGAAGTGATTGGAATTATTTCCTCGCTGATTCTGACTGCTACTGGCCTCATCTTTCTTTTTCAGATCTTCATTTCAGCCACCATATGACTGTCCACCAGATTGTCCACCACGACCTCTTCCATTTTGTCTGCTCTCAAACTTCTTGTTCAGCTTTTCCTCTACTTTTAGGGCAAACTGGTATGCCTCTTCAATACTATTCATTCAAACCAGATTCAGCTCCTCCTGAATGCTTGGCCTTAACCCATTAAGGTATCGGGCAACTTTCTCCTTATCAGCTTCTGCATGGCCTGTTCTGATGAGAAGTCGATAGAACTCCTCTGTATACTCCTAAACAGATCTTCCTGCTTGCTTCAAACTCTGCATTTTCTTTAGTAGGTCAAGCTCATAATCAACAGGAATCAACTGTCACTTTAATTTATCCACCATCTGATCCTATCTTGTGATTTTATCTTTCCCTCTTCTATTTCACTCCAACTGAATTTCTTGCCACTAGATCTTCGCATGACCTTTCAATCTGGCCTTCGCAAATTTGACCCTATCAGGATCGTCAACATCTTCATACTCAAAATATTCCTCACATTCATTGATCCAGTCAATCAATTCCTCTGGGTTAAGATTTTCAAAAAATGTAGGAACCTCAATCTTAGGTCTTTTCTCAATCTTGGAAATGGCCCGAAAAAGTCTTTCTTCCTTCTAGTTCACAATTTTGACTTCTCCTTCTTGATATTCTTCTTTGGCTTCATCCTCACTTTCATCTCTGACATTGAGATTCATACCTCTACGAATCTCTTCTTGCAATGCTCGCACTTGTCTCTGTAGCTCTCTAACCTCAGGTGTCACAGCACCAGGTCTTCCGCCACGTTCTCTTCGTGGAGGCATTTTCGTGATGCGCGCTAAAACTCTAACCACGGTCCTGGTACAAACTGCCTCACAGTCGGTGATCTATTTACAGACTCAAGAACCTAGCTCTGATACCACTTGATGAAGGGTGCTCCCCTTAATACCACAAACACATAACAGAAATAGAAAAACAACAACAATAATATGCAAGAACAGAAAATTGGCTTCTTATTATCTCCACAAATGTGGAATTACAAATTTTAGAATTACAATATGCAAAGCCACATGGGCATTCCTTACAATATTTTGTAGGACAAACCCTCAAATCAATACCCAGATCTACTACCCAGAACTATTCTGAACTGCCTAAGACAATAATACAGCCTTCCTTATATAGGCAATTTTTCCACCGCCTAGGAAGGTTCCAGAATTTTAGCCAATAAGGCCGACCAAACTTAGAATTATTTTATTTTACATTTTATTACATCATAGTCGGCTCAAGATAACCTTTGAAACCCGAACAAAAATTTTGAAGAAAATTATTTTTCGCCATTTCAGGTGACCCAACTTCTGAAGACCATAAGTCATCACCAGTTGACCTGATCGGCTATTATAACCCCATTTTAGAAATGCCACGAAGTGCTCTACAGGCTTGACTAGCGTAAGCGCTTGTCACCCAAATTTTTTGACCTCATCCAGGGCCTCTAAAGCCTTCAAAACTGAGTTTAAAGTTTCTGTACCTTGCTGCCAATACCAAAAATTTTCAATATCTTCCAATGTACACTTGACCTGGCAATGAAACTTTACTGACAGACTTATATGACCAAAATGAACCTCCAAGAAAGAAATTAGATCATTCTAAGCACATATGAAAATTACCAAAAATAGTAACTTTCCATAAATAGCAGCTCTGCACAAGATAGCCCTTATTGAATTCAAAAATAGAAATATTTTTTGGGTGATGCAAGATTTCTCTTACACCCAGGATGCTCCTACATCACTTTCATTGCTTGTCCAAATGTGCTTTACATGACAATTTTCCCTAGTTTGGGTATTCTTGAGGAGTTTTCCCTTGAGGATTTCTTCCCTTCATTATCCTTCATTCTCTTATCTTCCATCTCTTCCACTAGCTTGCTAATCCCTCTTGTTCTCCACCTTGCTAGACATTGGGACTACATGATATGATCTTGCTTGGGAGTTTGCAATGGAAAAAGATGTTATCAAGTATACCAATATCAAAAAAAGTATCAGAACAAGTATCAGAACCAGTATCAGAACTAGTATCAGAACTAGTATCAGAACTAGTATCAGATCAAGTATCAAAACTCCCACTGGGTTTACACTTTTTGTTTTATTTTATGGGTCCAAAGTGGTACTACCTATTGAGGTTGAAATCCCATCACTAAGAATCAGAATGCATGGTCTAGTAACTGATGATGACTATAGAGTGTCTAGGTTACAAGAACTTGAACTACTAGATGAGCGTAGACAAGCAACGTATGATCATCTTAGAGCATATCAAAAGAGAATGTCTAGAGGCTACAACAAGAAAGTCAGACATGGAGAATTTCAAGTTGGTGATCTAGTCTTGAAAGAAAATCATAAAAATCAATCACATCGAGAACGCAAGGGAAGTTCAAACCCAACTGGCTGGGTCCCTTTGTCATCACTGCTACTTTTGGCTCTGGTGCCTATCAAATTTCAATAACTGAAGGAGCATAGCTCTGAGAACTAATCAACGTTCTCCATCTGAAGAAATTCTATGCCTAAGGCATTCAGTCTATGGTAAAATATCCTGAAAAAATCTTAAAAATCAAAAAAGTCCTGAAAAAATGAACATCTTGGTGAAAACCTCGCAATAGGCGCCTTGATGATTCACAAAAAAAAATTAAAAAAATATCAAAAGTAAAAAAAGAAAAAAAATTAAAAAATGAAAAATACAAAAAAAATGAGAAAAAAAAAAAGTGCCTTGGTGAAAACCTAGAAACAGGTGCCTTAGTAGAAAAAATAGAATCTCTACCAAGATGGTGAAAACCCGGCAAATAGGTGCCACTTATTTTAAAATAAACCATCTATCAGCACAATCTTGATCTTTCCCAGCTTCCAGTTTTGCTTTAGTTTGTACATATCTCCCGGTTTGTTTCTGCATTTTCAGTTTTCAATAAGTCGGTCTGTACACCAATCGGCTCCAGCATCTGTATCCTATCAATGTTCAAACTTGTGGGCAATCAATGTCAACTCTTATGGTCTCTAGTATATCTTAGATATCTCATATCCAATCAGAGTCCTTTGAAGCTTCATTTGAGTCAATCAAGTTTGTTTTGTCTCTAGAAAGGATTTTGCATCTACAACAACGTAATCAAACATCAAACTGAAAATAATCTATTCTTTTCATGCTTTTATCTCCTTGTATGCTTACTAATTCGCATTGAGATTTTTGTATATTGTGTCCCTTCAAGCTCTCCAATGACATCCTTTATATGATTTAGAGAGTGATGACTGGGGGCATAATCTTTTCTTCTTATATGTGAAAATCTAACAACTTTAGAAATTTTGGATTGAAATGGTGTCCGACTGTAAGAGCCTCTATCTCGAATTGGATGGCCATGCATACCTCGACCATTGATACCCAAAAAATTCAAGGAAGTTTGATCTAACTATTGTCTTTTTGAGTGAGTTCTTTCTCCTACTGAGAAATGCGATCTTACCTAAGGATGTGAACAATAAACGGTCACTACGGGTAATTCACACTGGATTTAGAATGATCTCTTAGCTGTTTAATGTGTTTGTAATGCAAGGCATATTCAGGTCATCATGATGTTCATGTTTTGATGCTTATACAAACTACTATATCAAAATGGACATGATATTCAGGTCATCCTGGTGTTTGTGCCTTGGTGCTTATATCTAATCTGACATTTCAAAAACAAAACCAATATTCATATGTCTATGGTATTTTTGGACCAGTGGGTGTTGTATTGGTTCTTGAGCATTACAAATTGATATTCATATGTCTATGGTTTCATAGCTAGTGGGCATTGTATTGATTTATTCGGTTACCTAAAAGTTCAATGATGATAACAAATCAACACATGATCAGTGACTAGGTCCTAGGTCCTAGGTTGCATTTCATTTTGCATGTCTCTTTTCATTTTGCATGTTGCATTATCTCACAATGGCTAAACGAACTTCAAAGCTTAAACAATTCTTCATATCAATTCTTCAAGTCTAACATGAGTTTAATCTCACACAAAGGTTCCTCCAATGAAATAGCAAGTAGAATCTTTTTTCGGGATCAAAATTCAAATCTGAGATTGTTCATATTACTAACTACTTGCATATTCGACCTTGAATCATCACAAAAATCTAGTATTCAATTTAACTGATTATCTTACATCAAACTATCAAAATTTTAACTTGCCCAACTATGGTCAACTCATAGTTTCACCTAGTCAAACATGGTCTTTTGGGACCTTCTAACGATGCAGAATGCATTCTTGAACATTTTTAACCACTTCTCAAATCAATTTACATGCTTCTAAACCATTTAACACTAACTTCTCTTGTCAGATTTCAATTTTAATCCCAAAGGGGGCATGGTATTGCACATCATTCAAAGTTTAAAAATTCTATCAATCTTTCCTCAGTAATCAAGACAACAACCACGTCTAGTTACTGATTCATCAAAAAAGACCTCATCGCTCGGGGCAAATCTATCATCACTTGAGGCATATCAAATTCATCAAGATCCATATCAATCTGGTATTCTCCTAATCTTGTAAATTATATTAGTTTTGGCAACCATCAGATCATAGCGTTCTTTCCTTGGTACTTCGGCAACTGACGGATTCGGATGTGATACCTGCTAGTTCTGCTAAGACAATCGAGTCTACAACCGGTCACTCACTTCTTAGCAATCCTAAGGTTTGGAATCAGGCATTTTGACACTTTTTCACAATCATAGGTTCACTTGCTGCTACAGTGAACATTATCTTTGGTCATTCAAGACCTAATATCTCCATATCTTTCAATCGGTTTCTATCTTGGAATCAGTTTATCTTTTGAATCAGTTTCATATCTTTATCATACACAGACTATCTTTGAACCACTACGCTTCGCACAGTAATTCAAAGAGGGGCAAAATATAATACCCCAAAAATGGGCTATATGTTCATTAACCTCCTACATCTACAAATCAAATGAAATCAACATCGAAGTCCTAATCTAATGCACATCTAAACATCATCGAATCATAATTGATTATCTTAAATTCTGCATTGGAGAATATTCCTAGCAATATTTCTAATTATCTTAATTATCTTTAATTTAATGATTATTTGGTGATAAATCACATTTATCCTAAGTTTGATTAATTGAATATTTTCATATTTAATTAATTAGATTTAATATATTGCCACTTAATTGTGTAATTAAATTTAATTCTATCTATTATTAATTATATTATTTAATTTTGACAATAAATCTAATATCGTATGAATAATTGATTAAATTTTTATTTAATTAATTAAAGCAAGTTGTCATTATTTAATAATATAGTTTTTAATAAAAGTTTGATTAAATAATTGATTAACCCATAAATCAATTATTTATTTTCAAAAATCAGTTAAGTTGAGCATAAATCACTTTATTTATTAAATTAATTCATAAATAAAACATGCACAATCATAAAAGCAGACAACTATCAATTATCAATTAAAGCTAAACTCTATTTTGAGTTAAAACTTAGCTTTTGCATATTTTTGTGAATTAAATTATCTTTATTATTAGATAACTCAAAAATCAAGCTGAGTTAATCTGAGTGATTTATGGCTTTTTTCTCATGCACCTCCAAAGCCCTAGATTTCTATAAAACCAAGGCTCAGCTCTTCATAATTCATCCACAAATTTGCACAATCACGCTGGAGAATCAGAATTGGGAGAATCAAAGCTCTGGTGAATCGACACCTTTGTGAGATCAATTTCAAATTCATAGCTTTCATATTATTGTTAGAATTTTCATTCTCATATCATATCATTTCTAGATTTACATTGCATATCAATTTCCATATTAGCATTGATTCATATCAGTTTTTCATTATTATTGCATAGTAAATATCAAAAAAATAGATTAATTGCATTCATATTTCATATTAGTTTGGCATTCAAATCCTTCGTTTAGGTGTCGTCTAGGTCACTGATCTTGATAACAATCTGAGAACATTAATCTTGCACCTACTAGAAGGCAGTAAATCGCTTGGTTAAATTAGATTTCAATTTTGCACGATTTTGATTTTTACTAACCTCTAATGTTTTACTAAAGTGTTGTGTCTACAAATCAGGTACAATTTTCACAGACATAAAGGATACATATAGCAAGAAAGAATTGACTATGAAGAAACTTTTGCACCAGTAGCAAGAATTGAAGCAGTAAGAACATTTTTGGCCTGTGAAGCTTTTAAGAAATTCAAAGTATATCACATGGATGTGAAGTCATCATTTCTGAATGGAGAATTGGAAGAAGAAGTCTACATTGAGGAGCCTAAAGGTTTTCCTTGGACTCAAGAAGGAGACATGGTATGTAAATTAAAGAAAGCATTATATGGACTAAAGAAAGCACCTAGAACTTGGTATGCAAGACTGGATAAGTATTTTTTAAAGTTGGGATTTGCTAAAGAAATCGCTGATAGCAATCTATACACAAAAGAAATTGAAAATGGTTTGTTGATTATAGTTATTTTTGTTGATGACATTATTTTTGGAGGAGAAGATGAGGCTAGTGACAAATTTGCTGATGAAATGAAGACTGAATTTGAAATGAGTATGATTGGTGAGATGAAATATTTTTTGGGATTACATATAACACAAAATAATGATGGTATTTTTGTTAGTCAAACAAAGTACTTGAATGATTTGCTGAAAATATTTGGAATGAAGGATTGTAAACCAGTTGGAACACCTATGGTAACCAGACATAAGTTATCTAGCATAGATGAAACACTAATAGTTGAGTAGAAGAAATACAGATCCATGATTGGAGGATTATAGTATTTGACACACACAAGACTGGATATAGCACATTTAGTTGGAATTGTAACAAGATTTCAAGCTGAACCTAGAGAATCACATTATGCAGTACTAAAGAGGATACTGAGATATTTAAGAGGCACAATGGACTATGAATTGTGGTATGAAAAATCTGATGATTTTACCCTATGTGCATATACAGATGTTGATTGGCGAGGCAGTTTTGATGATAAGAAAAACACCAGTGGAGGAGCATTTTTCCTTGGAGGAAGATTAGTTTCTTGGCTAAGTAAGAAGTAGAATTGTATTTCACAAAGCACAGCAGAAGCAGAGTAGTAGTAGCAGCAAACAATTGTAACCAATAATTTGGATGAAGTAGATGCTAAAGGATATTAGAATTAAATTTGTTGAACCTGTTGTTATACATTGTGACAACACCAGTACAGTCAGTATGTCTAAAAATCATGTACTACATTCTAAGACAAAACATATAAAGATCAAGTATCATGTTGTAAGAGAGAAATTTGTTGAGAAAGAAGTCAGACTGGAGTACATAAGCACAAAGGAACAAATAGAAGACATATTTACAAACCCTTTGCCTAAGGATACATTTGAGTATCTGAAAGGTATGCTTAGGGTTATGCCCCAACCTACTTTTGAGTAGTGATGCAGTTGGTTGTATCTGTCTAGTAATTTATGAGCCCTATCTTTCTTCTAGACTGGATGTAGGTAATTCCTCTATGGGGGAGTATGTGTATCTGAGCTGAGTCATGAGGACTCTAGTAAATGTATTTTCTAAATAGTGTCTTTTGACGTTGAGTTTTTGTTGACTTAGTGATGGAATTTCTATAATTGATGTCAATGGGGGAGAAGTATGCATGAAAAAACAATATGTGAGAACTGAACAGGATAACGAAGCAAGATTTGATTGATGAGGATTTGCAGAAGCAGTGTTGCAGTATTATATTTTTAGAACATTGGATGTTTTTCATTTATGTTTCCATCAATGCCAATGGGGGAGATTGTTAGGAATGAATGATAAAGTGTTCGGCACCCATTCTGTAGCATTTATTGTTGCATTCATGACTATGATTGTCATTGAGTTAACACAGTGTTTTACGGAAGACTTGCAGAGAAGTAGATAGTGTTTTGATTAGCGCATGTGGTATATTGCATTTGGAGCTATGAAAAATTAAGGATATACTACTTGATATGTTATATGTCTATGGTTCAGAGCATAGATAGTAATTCTTTTATTCATGAAAGTTATGATCATTTTGGTGGAAGCAGTATTCAGGTAGTGTTCCTGAGTAGCAGTTTTTGGCAATCGGATGATATCTCCTAATCAAGATGGAATCTGGATTTGCATAGTTAAAGGGGAGTTAGAGACACATTTTTAGTGATGTGGATAATAGTGCAAACTTTTAAGTCACACGAGTGAAGATTTATTGTATTTGGAAGCCGACAATTTTATGTAATTTTTGTGTAGCGTGTGGAAACTTTTATTTTATAATTGTGTGCTGACTCATTTGTAATTATTTGAGTGTGGTATAAAGGAAGGAAACTTTTTCCTTTTTGTAATGGTGATGTGTGATGCGGTATGCATGAAGTGAAGAAAAGAGCTGAGTATGAGATCGAAATTGTGAAGGAAGACATGCGAAGTATAGAGATCTGAAACTGAGATCTGATGTAGCAGTGAGTGTGGTTTGGCACAGTCAGAGAAGAGGTAACATATTATTCTATTGAATAATGCAAAGATTATTTGGATAGTGAGTTTAGTGATCTTACCCTAAAGTTTTTTGGGCAGTGGGTCCTTTTGTCTTCCATAACTCTTAACAGGGTTAGAATCTTTTAACAAGGATTCAAAATCTCCTAATAGGGATTCATATGTACTGAATGTATTTCATAAGACTCTTAATAGATTCCATCCTTTCATAAGGAATATTCATATTAGTGCATCTTTTTTGGGCATCATTCCCACCGGGGTTTACTCTTTGATCAAGAGGTTCCCTAGTCAACATATCTTGTGTCATTGTGTAATTGTGTATGAATATCTTTCTATCGTTGGTAATTATATTGCTTATATGGTTTAATGATGTTGAAGATGATAAAATTTATAATTATTAGATAACTGATTCACCCCCCACCCCCCTCTTAGTTATCTTGGTGGAATTTACTTTCTAACAATAAGTTAGAAGTACCAAGAAATTATTCTACTTCTGATTCTGAGTAATTTACTCATGAATCAAAAGAAGGTAGTAGTCCACCTCCAATAGGGGAAGCACCAATAATTGATTTGACTCAAGATCCAATGGAGGTGGAGGCTACTCTAGAGCCACCATTGAAGAAGCAAAGGCTTGAAGTAGGTGAGCCTTATAAGAAGAAGAAGCTACTTGATAGTGCTTTAGTTCTTATCCCTGGTAAAAGAGCTTACCACCATTAATTGAGAAAGGCTATCAGAGAAGGGAAGAAAGTTGTATCAAAAGAAGAGGGGGATTTACCCTTGTTATTAGGAAAGGATGAAAGAGAATTGTACCAAGAGGAGTTTCTCAATGATGACCAGTTCATCCAAAGCAAGAAATTCAGGGATTTCCTCATCTGGAGGAAACATGAGGAAGTCAAAAATTCCCTGCCTGAAGGAATGCAACCAATTGAAGAAACTTTGAGGGCTCTGACATCATATGATCCCAATCTTGAGAGGATTACTATGGAGGAAGCAAGAGAAATGGTTAAATCAAGTGGCATGCTTCTAACTCCTAGATGGGACTTAACCTCTGCCTTTATCATTGACCAGATTAGAAAGCAACTAGAGGGAAGCCTATCATATGAAGTATAGATAGATGATATGATCATAGGGAGTGGTTATGACCCAAAGTCACAAGTTGTTGTACTTTGGTCTTTGGCCCCTAGGACTCAGAATCCATCTTTGGTAAGCATTGAGAACAAGATGGAAGGTAATAAGATTGTTTGGATTGTCCAAAACATCATTGATCTTGAGGTGTCTAATGTAGTAACACACTTGACTCACCTCAATCAGGCCAAAACTATCTAGTTGTCACAGAGGTATGAATTTTTTTTTGAAAACTCAATGAAGGTTGCAAAGGATAGGGATTTAAAGCTCATGATGATCAAGAAAATGCAGGGTGAATTGGAAGAGCTAAGAGAAAAGCTTGAAGAATTAGCTAAGGTAGTGCCTCCCCCTCCTTTGCAAATTGAGGCCCCTCCTCAGCTAGAAGTAGAGGTTCCTGACCGTCCAATAGAAGATCTAGAGAAAGTGAGGCTAGAAGTAGCCTTAAAGACTATGACTGATGTTGTGCAACATAGACATGACAGAATAAAATATAGGATGGATTCAGTCCATCAATCAGTTATCTTGTTGCATAAGGCAAATGAAAAGGTGAATGAGTCACTAGCTACCTTGGAGCCACTCTATAGCATCTGGTCAAGAAGAAACTTGTTGTTTGAAAAGCTTGATTCCTTGCAAGAATACAAGCCTAATATACCTGAGGTGGTGACTGAGGTCTATGAGAAAATTGGATTGGTGAGTGCTCTTTCAAAATTTTTTAAAGAAAATTCTAACCAAATAAAGGCCAAGTTGGCCATGTTTGACAAGGATTACAGTAAGACCCTACCCTCAGTGTATGGTGATGATGGAAATATAATTAGTGTAACTGAATGGAAGCTGAGCATGGGATAGATAATAATCAAGCAAGAGGCTTTTCTTGGGGATGACAATGCTTTGGACATCCAAGGTTGTAATAATATCATTAATAACTTGATAAAGGTTAAAAATGACTTCACAAGGTTTATCATAGATATAAAGAGCATCACTGATTCCAAGTGGGAGGTACAATTGAAGATATTACAATAGCTATAGAGTTTTGATTGGACATTTGATGGTGATGTGGCAGCTTGGGAAAAGAATATCAATATGAAACAGAAGAAGCCAACTATCTTGGAGCTGGAGGTAGAAGAAGAAGAGTGAAGTACACATGGCACCTGATCCAGAATTCTAAGGAGAGGATGTACCGAACAAAAGATGATGTAAGTTAGCCTATAATGGAGGTCATCATTCATGCAACAAATCAAAGTAACTACTCTGAAATATCTCTAGACAAAGGTGCCACATGTGAAGATGATAGTAGTTGTAAACTACTTTCTATTTCTCTAGTCCTTGTCATTATGGTTTGTACTTTTTTTCTATAGTGCAAGTCATTTTCCTAGCCATATGAAGCTTGTTGCATCCTATCAAGGATTCCAAGATGACTAGAGGTATAAATAGAAAGTTTTTCTCTTTTTGTAAGGGTGGTCAAAGTTTTTTGTAAAGAAAGTACTGAATATAGGATATGACTTCTTTGAAGTTTTTGTCAAAATTTGTATGGATATAGTTGAAAATTAATACAAATACACTAGAATTTCATTGCTATCTCTTGCTATCTTTTTGTTTAGATGCTTTTATTTTATTATGCATTAATTAGTAAGGCTCTTTAATGTGTTGTTCAAAAGGTGAATATAGGGGTTGAACTCAAGTTTCTCTCAAGGAGAGAGTAAACCTTCAGGGAGGTCTCTGGGAGTTAAATATCTATACATGAATTTGATGGAAGGGTTGGGAATTGGGAGAATCAATTGTTAGGTAGTTTATTTGAATTTCAGTATCTTTGTGTTGATAAGATTCTATAGATGTTAGATTTTGACTCTAGCCTGATGAATAAGGCATTGGTTTAGCTTGATTTGCATTTATTCACCACCACATTATCAAAAACCATTTCAATTTACTTTTATTTGTATGTTTATGAGTTTCATTGGCTATGTCAAGTACATAGATCAATTTTATTATGCTTTGTAGAAGCAATTGAAAGGTAAACCCACCTAACTTTTACACTCAAAGTGAAGAAGGCTCAAAGCCTTAGTACCTTAGCATTTAAATTGTGCTAGATGTAGCTGTTGGGAATGCATGAGTCATAAGTTTAGTAAACTTTCTAAAAATTTCAACCATCTACAGGTTTAAGTGCTAATAGAACCAAATCATTGGAGATAAGAAAGATGGCATGTTGACCCAAAGTAAGTTAAGACAAAACACATGCTTAGTTTTTGAGTTTGAACTTAAGAATATTAGGGATACACTTGAAAATGAGGAAAGTATAAATGCTATGAATGAGGAAATTGAAAAAATTGAAAAGAATAAGACATGGACATTGATACTTGACCAAAGGATAAAAACGTTATTGGTACTAAGTGGATTTTCAGGAATAAGTTGAATGAGAATGGAGAAGTTACAAGGAATAAGGGAAGACTTGTTTGCAAAGGATATGGACAAGAATAAGGTATTGATTATGGTGAAACCTTTGGACATTTTGCTAGACTGGAAGGATTTTGCATATTACTTGCTTATGTTACACATAAGGGATTTAACGTATATCTAGTGGATATGAAATGAACTTTTCTGAATGGAATTCTTGAGGAGGAGGTCTACATAGAACAACCAGAAGGGTTTGTTGAACAAAATTAGAAAGACATGGTATGTAGATTGCACAAAGCCTTGTATGGATTGAAGAAAGCACTGAGGGCATGGTATGAAAGATTACATGCTTATCCTATAAGTATTGGTTTTGTAAGAACTAGTGAAAATAGTAATTTGTTCATGAAAGGAGGATCCGATGATAACATTTTGATTGCTCAGATATTTGTTGATGATATAATCTTTGGTGGACAAGATATAATTTGAAAATCTTTTGCTGATGACATGAGAAATAAATTTGAGATGTCTATGTTTGGAGAGATTAAATTATTTCTAAGTTTTTAGGTTACACAACAGAAAGATGGAATTTTCATCACTCAATCAAAATACATTAAAGAAGTATTGAAAACTTTTCTCATGGAAGATGCTAAACCAGTGGGAACACCGATGGTAACTCATTGTAAATTGACAAAAGATGATGAATCTGGAGAGGTAAATCAAACTCTGTACCAATCTATGATTGGTAAATTGATGTATGTAGTACATAGTAGGCCTGATATTGCACATGCAATGGGGATTGTGGCAAGATTTTTTACCAATCCTAAAGATTCACATATGATTGTAGTAAAGAGAATTTTGAGATACCTGAAGAAAACATAAGACTATAGATTATGGTATACATTTGAAGGCAAATTTGAACTTAGAGTTTACATTGATACAGATTGGGTTGGAAACATAGATGACCAAAAGAGCACAACTGGTGGAGCATTCTTTTTAGGGGAAAATCTTGTGACTTTGATTAGCAAGAAACAAGCATGCATTTCTTAGTCTATTGCTGAAGCATGTGTGTGTGAATTTTGTACCTAATCTGTAGACACAACACTTCAGTAAAACATTAGATGTTAGCTATAATCAAAATCGTGCAAAATTGAAATCTACTCTAACCAAGTGATTTACTGCCTTCTAGTAGGTGCGAGATTGATGTTCTCAGATTGTAATCAAGAACAGTGACCTAGACGACACCTAAATGAAGGATTTGAATGCAATTGATCTAGATATGAGATTGAATGCAATTAATCTATATTTTCTTGATATTTTCTATGCAGTATGAATGATTAATCTAATATGAAATCTATGCTAGATGAAATTGATATGCTATGAATGCTATTGAAAATTGATATGCAATGCTAATCTAATAATGATATGCAATATGAATGCAAAAATAAGATTGATCTCACAAAGATGTCGATTCGCAAGAGCTTTGATTCTTCAATTTCAATTCTCCAGCGTGATTGTGCAAAAATATGAGATGCTTGGATGCAAATTTGAGATATGATTGAGAGATGAGCCTTGCTTTTATAGAAATCCAAGGCTTTGGAGGTTGTGAAAGAAAGCCATAAATCACTCAAATAACTCAGGTTGATTTTTGAGTTATTTGATAATAACAGATAATTAATTCACAAAAAAAATATGTAAAAGCTAAGCTTTAACTCAAAATAGAGTTTAGCTTTAATTGATAATTGATAGTTGTCTGCTTTTATGAGTGTGCATGTTTTAATTATGAATTAATTTAATAAAAGTGATTTATTTCCAACCTAACTGCTTTTTGAAATAAAATAATTAATTTATGGGTTAATTAACTAATTAATCAAACTTTTATTAAAAACTATATTATTAAATAATGACAACTTGCTTTAATTAATTAAATAAGAATTTAATCAATTATTCATATGATATTAGATTTATTGTCAAAATTAAATAATACAATTAATAATAGATATAATTTAATTTAATTACACAATTAAGTGGCAAATATTAAATCTAATTAATTAAATATAAAAATATTCAATTAATCAAACTTTAGGATAAATGTGATTTATTGTCAAATAATTATAAAATTAAAGATAATTAAGATAATTAAGAATATTACTAGGAATATTTCCTGATGCAAAATTTAAGATAATCAATTATGATTCGATGGTGTTTAGATGTGCCTTAGGTTAGGACTTTGATGTCAATTTCATTCAATTTGTAGATGTAGGAGATTAATGAACTTATAGCCCATTTTTAGGGTATTACATTTTGCCCCTCTTTGAATTACTATACGAAGCGCAGTGGTTCAAAGATGGTCTGTTTTGATAGAGATATGAAACTGATTCAAAAGATAAACCGATCTCAAAATAGAAACCGATTGAAAGATATTGAGATAGGAGTTGATTGATATTGAATTGATATGGAGATAATAGGTCCTGAATGACCAAAGATAATGTTCACTGTAGCAGCAAATGAACCTATGATTGTGAAAAAAAAAAAAAAAAGTGTCAAAACGCCTGATTCCAAACCTTAGGATTGCAAAGAAGTGAGTGACCCGTTCTAGACTTGATTGTCTTAGCAGAACTAGCAGGTATCCCATCCGAATCCTTTAGTTGCCGAAGAACCAAGGAAATAACACTATGATCTGATGGTTGCAAAAACTAATACAGATTACAAGATTAAGAGAATACCAGATTGATATGGATTAATGAATCTAATATGCCCCAAGTGATGATAGATTTGCCCCGAGCGATAAGGACTTTTGATGAATCAGCGACTAGACGTGATTGTTGTCTTGATCACTGATGAAAGATATTGATAGATTTGATCGAAAGAATTTGATTTACAGACTTTGAATGATGTGCAATACCATGCCCCCTTCGGGATTAAAATTGAAATCTGACAAGAAAAGTCAGCGTTAATAGTTTAGAAGCATGTTAATTGATTTGAGAAGTGGTTAAACACATCCGAGAATACATTCTGCATCGTTTGGAGGTCCTGGAGACCGAATTTGACTAGGTTTGACCATGAGTTGACCATGGTTGACCAAGTTGAAATTTTGATAGTTTGATGAAAGCTAATCAGTTAAGTTGAATACTAGATTTTTGTGATGATTGAAGGTTGATTATGCAAGTAGTTAATAATATGAATGATCTCAGATTTGAATTTTGATCCTGAAAAAGGATTCTACTTGCTGCTTTGTTGGAGGAACCTTCGTGTGAGATTCAGCTCTTGTTAGATTTGAAGAATTGATATGAAGAATCATTTAAGCTTTGAAGTTCGTTTAGCCATTGTGAGATCATGAAAATATGCAAAATGCAAAGAGACATGCAAAATGAAATGCAACCTAAGACCTAGGACCTAGTTACTGATCATGTGTGGATTTGTTATCATCATTGAACTTTTAGGTAACCGGATAAATCAATACAATGCCCACTAGCCATGAAACCATAGACATATGAATATCAATTTGTATGCGCAAGAATCAATACAACACCCACTAGTTATATAACCATGGACATATGAATATTGATTTGTTTTCAGAATGTTGGATTAGATATAAGCACCAAGGCACAAATGCCAGGATGACCTGAATATCATGTCCATTTTGATATAGCAATTTGTATAAGCATCAAAACATAAATGTCATGATGACCTGAATACGCCTTGCATTCCAAACACATCAAACAGTCAAGAGATCATTCTAAATCCAATGTGAATTACCCGTAGTGACCCTTTATCGTTCACATCCTTAGGCAAGATCGCGTTCCACAGTAGGAGAAAGAACCTACTCAAAAAGACAATAGTTAGATCAAACTTCCTTGAATTTTTTGGGTATCAATGGTCGAGGTACGCATGGCCATCCAATTCAAGATAGAGGCTCTTACAGTCGGACACCATTTCAATCCAGAATTTCCAAAGTTGTTAGATTTTCACATACAAGTAGAAAATAAAGAAAAGAGTATGCACCCAGTCATCACTCTCTAAATCCTATAAAGGACATCATCGAAGAGCTCGAAGGGACACAATATGCAAAAATCTCAATGAGAATCAGTAAGCATACAAGGAGATAAAAGCATGTAAAAAAGCATAGATTATTTTCAGTTGAGTTTTGATGTTTGATTGCGTTGTTGTAGATGCAAAATCCTTTCTGGAGATGAGACAAACAGACAGACTCAACTTGAAGCTTCAAAGGACTCTGAGTGGATAGGATACGTCTAAGATACATTGGAGGCCATAGGATATGACATTGATTGCCCCCAAGTTTGAACATTGATAGGATACAGACGCGCAAGCTGATTGGTGTACAAACCAACTTATTGAAAACTAGAAATGTTGAAACAAACCGGGAGATATGTACAACTAAAGCTAGACTAAAAATTAAGAAAGACCAAGATTGTGCTGATAGATGGAGCGTTTGGAACAAGTGGTGCCTGTTTGCCAGGTTTTCACCATCTTGGTAGAGATTCTATTTTTGCTACCAAGGCGCCTATTTCCAAGTTTTCACCAAGGCACTTTTTCTTTTTTTTTGTATTTTTCTTTTTTCAAATTTTTTTTTGAATTTTTGATATTTTTTATTTTTTTTGTGAATCATTTTTTTGTACGGTGGGCGCCATTTTTTTTTTATTTTTTTATTTTAAATTTTTTTTTTTAATTTTTTTTTTTTTAATTTTTTATTTATTTTTTTTTTCAATTTTTTTGTACTTTTGATATTTTTTTATTTTTTTGAATTTTTTATATTTTTTGATTTTTTTTATGAATCATCAAGGTGCCTATTGCTAGGTTTTCACCAAGATGTTCATTTTTTTTAAGACTTTTTCTGATTTTTAAGATTTTTTCAGGACATTTACCAAGCATTGAATGCCTTAGGCTTAGAATTTCTTCAGATGGAGAATGTTGATTGGTTCTTGAAGCTGTTCTCCTTCAGTCGTTGAGAGTTGATAGGCACCAGAGCCAAAAGTAGCAGTGATAACAAAGGGACCCAGCCAATTGGGTTCGAACTTCCCCTTGTGTTCTCGATGTGATTGATTTTTAAGATTTTCTCTCAACACTAGATCACCAACCTGAAATTCTCTGTGTCTGACTTTCTTGTTGTAACCTCTAAACATTCTTTTCTAATACACTCTGAGATGATCATACGTTGCTTGTCTGCGCTCATCTAGTAGTTCCAGTTCTTGTAAGCTAGACACTCTGTAGTCATCATCAGTTACTAGACCATGCATTCTGATTCTGAGTGATGGGATTTCAACCTTAATAGGTAGTACCACTTCAGACCCATAAACTAAAGTGAAAGGTGTAGCCCCAGTAGGTGTTCTGATACTTGTTCTGTAGGCCCATTCTGATACTTGTTTTGATACTGGTTCTGATACTGGTTCTGATACTAATTCTGATAATTGTTCTGATACTGGTTCTGATACTAATTCTGATACTGATTCTGATACTGATTCTGATAATTGTTCTTATACTGGTTCTAATATTGATTCTGATACTGATTCTGATAATTATTCTGATACTAGTTCTGATGCTTGTTTTGATACTAGTTGTGATACTTGTTTTGATACTAGTTCTGATACTTGTTCTAATAATTATTCTGATACTTGGTATACTTGATAGCATCTTTTTCCATTTGCAAACTCTCAAGCAAGATCATATCATGCAGTCCCAATGTCTAGCAAGGTGGAGAACAAGAGGGATTAGCAAGCTGGTGGAAGAGATTGAAGACAAGAGAATGAAAGAGAATGAAGGGAAGAAATCCTCAAGGGAAAACTCTTCAAGAATACTCAAGCTAGGAATATATCATCATGTAAAGCATATTTGGATAAGTAGGGAAAGGCTAGTATAGGATAAGTCACAAAAGCGTAGTGCAAGAGTAGGAAAGAATGCAATTCAAAGGAGTAGACATGTCAAGAGGCTTCATAGCATTGTGTTTTACTCTTCTTTTTTTTTTTATTAGATCAAGACCAAAGGGGAAAAGGATAGCGATAGGGGAAAATGAATGGAGGAACATGGATATGAAGGCTAAACATGGAAGGAATGAAAGAAAGATCACCATAAGATAGCTCACAAAATAGTCAAATATTCGTGTATAGATCAACATTGTCAAGATCAAAAAGAGAAGATGAAATGGATGAAATATGTAGAAGAACTATGCATGATGCCTGATTGCCAGGTTTTCATCATGGTACTTATCCAAGGTGCCACAAGGAAGTGGTTTTCACCATAGGATGAATTTATTTCTCTTTACTTTTGCTACCAAGGTGCCTGTTTTCAGATTTTCACCAAGGCACATTTTCAATTTTATTTTTTTATATTTTTTATTTTTTTTGGAAGAATGCAAGCTTTTTAGATAATGCTCCTTGAAAGGATAAACCATGATATGCCAAAGATTCAAAATGATATGCTCAAAGATGATGATAGGGAAAGGAACATGGAAGATAAAAATGGAGGATAGTGTTTTATATAAAGCGAGTGAGGTTGGAAGATAGGAGGAATAGGCAAATGAGGAAAAAGGATAGAAGGTAGAAGGTTAATGAATGGAAGGATTGTGAAAGGGTAGATGGAAAGAAAGATAAGATCAACATAAACACACACCTTGAAGGGTGGCGAGAGGGTGGAGAAAATGTGAATGAAGGAATACGTGAAGGAATATGGCGAATGGATAGCAGAGGTTGAGGTTTGGGCGCATAAAATGGAGAAATATTTTTGGAAGGAGATGTAGTGGAAGCCTTTGGAAGCTTGAATGTCAATTTCACTTTTTGTTCAACACCAGACTCTTTCAAGAGAGACTTTGGAATCCATATAGTCATAGGCTTTTTATTTCCTTTTGATGATTTAAAGATAATATCTTCAATGATGAATTTAGGAACCCATACTTGTCTTGTAGTTTTTTTTTTAGATATCTCTTTAAACTTTATGCCTCCATGTCATTTAGAGGAGACATGGTGATCTTCTCTTTTTGATGGATTCTTGTATTGCTTCTTTTTCTTGTATTGAACATTCAAGTTACTTCCAAAAGACTTGGGATTTGTGGAAGAGGGAGGATATGACTGGTTTAGATGGGTGGGTGGATGAAAAGGATTCAAGGGTATGCATCTATGTTGATCTTGAGGAAAGATGGGAGATGGAGGTATGTAAAGACCCAAGATGGATGGAAAATTAGGAGAGTTAGGAGGGGAAAGTGAAGGGACATAAGGACCCAAGATGGAAGGAAGGTGTGAAGATCTTTGTAGTGGTGGAAGAGGTCCAAGGATGGAAGTGGAAGACACAAAAGGATAATCAATAAGTTCATCAACATCTATATGACAACCAAGGATATCAACATCTTTAGAGTGAGCATTAGAATTTTCAATAGAATCGTGGACATCTTGAATATGAGCACCTTCTTTGATAGGATTGTTCAAAGTTTGTAAAGGCTTAGGAAGAGTAGAAAGTGGAAGTGAACATGGAGTGGTAGAACAAGAAGATGGAAGACTTTGATCTTGACAAGGATCTTTGGATAGCACAAGTGCATAATTTTTCTTTTGATTTTCAATAGGCTTAACATTGGAAGTAACAACACTATTTTTAACAACCTTAATGGAAGTATCATCTTTGGAAAATGCAAGTGTAGTAAGGTTATTTTGATTGCCAATAAGCTCAACAGTGTAAGTAGTAGCTTGATCTTGCTTAGGAGAAGACTTAAGACATGATGGAATGCATGAAAAAGGGTGTACATGATCAAAAGAACCATGAAGCGGATAAGAGACATCAGGAAAAGGAGTGGATGACATGGAGGGTTCTTGATTTTGATCTTTCTTTATGTTCTTTTCTTTATCATTTTTAGAGTCCTCTTGACATGGAGCCACTTCTAAGGACAAGGAAGCATGTTGGGATTGTATGGATGACTTTGGAAGAGATGGTGGAGGACTAGCTGAAGTAGGGATTATAGCATATGAAGTCTTAGGCTCTTTAGGTTTATCATCATTGAAAGTATTTGCAGCCAAGTGAAGGATAGCTTGAGTTTCTTTAAGAGGTAGCCCTGGAGGATAACTATAGGGAACCACATGAAAAGTATCAAGGCTTGTGTCGATTGAAGATTCTGTGAAAGATTTGAAAGACTCAGACGCTTTAGGAAATGTACAAGTATTGGAGGAAGTAGGGGATGGAAGGGAACCATCACAAGACAAAGGTCCAACATTAACATGATCTTGCTTGAGAGTGTAATCTTTATTTTCAGCCAGAGAGTTCTTAGAGGAGAGATCTTTATAGTATTGATGTTTCAAGCTAGCATGATGTATTTTATAGTCCTTAGCAGTAGTAGATGGATCATCATCAAGGTATTGTCCACAAAAGCTATCAAAGTCTCTTTCAAAATTAGAATCATATGGATCACCATCCAATGTGACGGCCCATTTGTAGTAAGCAGGAATGAACGATGAGGAGGACTCTTAGGAATAGATGTGTCATAGGTATCATTACATTATCTGTCATCATAGTCATCATAGTCTCCAAAGCTAGATGTGTCACTCTCTGTGGAAGAGGTATCATATTGCTCAAATTTTTTTCGGGGGCATGGTGACATGTACAAGTCTTTATCAAATAGAAAAGAGTATAGAGGTTCCTTTTCTTTCTCAAGTTTGTCAAGCTGGACTTGCATAGCTTGCAGCTACTTCATCATAGCGGTGATCAGAATTTCTTCCTCATGTGTACTAATTCTTTGAGACATGTGTACTGATTGTCAATAGCTACTAATTTGTTCTTGACATAATGATATTTTTGACAGATTCTGGAACTAGGCTGGAAACATTGGATATCTTGCAATTTGACAATTTCTGACAACTCTCTCAAATTTTTCCAAATGACACTCTATAGACTCATACGACACTGGGTAGTCTATGAAATGACAGTTGCTAAACTCGTATGATAGTTGGGTAGCAATGAAATGACAGTTGACAAAACTCATACGACAGTTGCTAACAAGGTTTTGACTTTCTTGAATTTGCTGGTTTGAAAACTCGTATGACACTGGGTTCTCAATCGTACGACAAATGGGTAATACTGAAACGACACTTGACAAAACTCGTACAAATTTTGACTTCTTGAAATGACTTTTGACTCCAGAAAGATTTTACGTCAATTTTTGCAAAATTTAAGGTCTTCAGTTTTGGATTGTTTGCAAATTGTACTGTCTAGATTTTGAAGGTTATACCAGATTTGATCATTTTTAATAGCCAAGTAGATAAACAAGCACGTAGAATAGCAAGAAAGTGATTTCAAGCACATCTAAAAATAATGAACAAGGGAAAAAGAAACTTTGCACATGAACAATCAAGTGACCAAATTGTGCTAATCCCTGAGAGTACTAATTGTGTATGTTTTGAAAAGTTTTGCAATAACACACATATACCTAAAAGTGGAAAATTGGCCTCTCTAAGGTTTTTAGTAATGGTTTGACTCTACAACTTTTATGATTCAAAGGGGTGAACTCCAATCCTGACACACCAGGGTTTTGACATAGTCTGAGAACTTAATCTTCAAGAGCTGCTAGGGAGATCTGACAACCCAACAATGAACCATACACGTGGAGATTTCTTCCACAAGGACATTTATATAGCTGCTGTCACTACCATGGTGAAAATGGCTATTACCGCTTGAGGTTTCATCAACGCAGTTTGCCCTATGAAGGGATTGTCCACTATGGTTAACCCTCTCTAAAGATGACTCACAGATTTATACCACAAGGGGACTTGGCTCCAGATTCAAGGTTTTGACACCTCTTCACTTTTAACCCAAACAAAGCAAGCAGATGAATCCGACATGTTAAGACAAAGTTTTGTTCCACCAAGGTCTATGATATCAACTCCACGTGATCTATCAACCTCTCCGAGGAGAGAATGTATCAATCAACAAGAGAAGATGCACTAACCAATTTTGATTCACCAAAGCTCGTGATATCAACCCCACGTGATCTATCAACCTCTCCGGAGAGAGAATGTGTCGATCAGTAAGAGAAGACACACTAACCAAGCTGAATGTGAAATGCACTAAGTATCCTCCCTACCTACAAGGATTCTATTGTCAAGAAAGATTTCTCTGAGAATCCAATCTCTCAAGAATCACGAATAGTGTTCATAGGGCCTAATTACTATGCGAGCATAGATATATTCCCGAAAGCAAATCTACCAAAAGTACCCAAAAAGAAGAAAGAGGAACACTTAATGCTTAAAGTAAATATGAGATGAGTCCACAAGGTGGAACATTTAACATCTCACACAAGCAAAAAATGAGTCCCCAACTTAGAAAACAAGTGAGTTCCTAAAAGCACAAAAGGGTTGCCAAGTGGAACACTTAACGCTTCTGTCATGTTGACCCCTCCCCTTTATGGCGCTGAGATTGCAACCACGGGGTAGAAATGAGGGGCTGGTGGATTAGTGAGTCCAATAACCCAAGATAGCAATCAAGATCAATCACAAGTATCTAAGACTACTTAATGAATCCTTAAGGGGTCACAACCTAGTATCAATTATGCAAGTGTGTAGAACAAAAGCATGAAAGGAATCACCCAAGCTAGACACATGAGAGATTTATTTTAATGAAAAATTGAAATTTTATTAGATGAAGGAGAATACCTAGGATCTTTGCAATGCACTTAGTAGATTTTACCTAATTTTTAGCAATTCTTGTTGAGTTTTTCCATGTAAGCAAGTGACGAACTCTCCAACAAGCAAACAAGCAAACAAGATATGCAAAATATATTCAACTTATGAAAACCATAGGGTTAGCTCTAAAAATCAATTATTATCAGCAATAATAACAAGCAATTAACCCAAATGACAACTCATATCATTCATTGAACCATATAAAAAAAATAAGTGCATACCCATCACAAAACTTTATTTTTTTTTGCTGCATTTGACCTAGTCAACAAGATCTAATTTTTTTGATATGATTTTGGCCACAAAAATAAAAATTTAGAATAAAGACCCTTGCTAAAAAATAGAGAGCTTTCCAAAAATGCAAAAATTTTAGAAAAATCTCTTCATTTGTGCCCTAGAGACCCATTTTACCAAAACAGACTAGTTTTTGTAAATTGACTGTTTGAGCTATTAAATTGCATTCAAATTTAAAAAAAAAATAATAGACCCCCTGTAGAATTTGAAGGGCTTTCCAAAAATGTAAAAATTTCAAAAAAATATTCTGATTTGCACTGAAAATTAATTTTTTATTAAAAATTCAAAAAAATTTAGAAAATTTTGAATTTTTTATCGAAGCTTCCTCGATATGTCACCAACCTAAAAAAAAAATTTCAGACCAAAACCCCTAGCTGTTTGGGGGATAAAATTAAATCTTTGAAACTTTGGGGTTTTAGCTCCCCAAAAAAATCAAAACCAGCATGCAAAGGTGGGTTGCCCCACGGTGGGTGCCAGAAATGTGTGTGTGAATTTTGTACCTGATTTTTAGACACAATACTTCAGTAAAACATTAGAGGTTAGCTATAATCAAAATCGTGCAAAATTGAAATCTACTCTAACCAAGCGATTTACTACCTTCTAGTAGGTGCGAGATTGATGTTCTCAGATTGTAATCGAGATCAGTGACCTAGATGACACCTAAATGAAAGATTTGAATGCAATTGATCTAGATATGAGATTGAATGCAATTAATCTATATTTTTTTGATATTTTCTATGCAGTATGAATGATTAATCTGATATGAAATCTATGCTAGATGAAATTGATATGCTATGAATGCTATTGAAAATTGATATGCAATGCTAATCTAATAATGATATGCAATATGAATGCAAAAATAAGATTGATCTCACAAAGATGTCGATTTGCAAGAGCTTTGATTCTTCAATTCCAATTCTCCAACGTGATTGTGCAAAAATATGAGATGCTTGGATGCAAATTTGAGAGATGATTGAGAGATGAGCCTTGTTTTTATAGAAATCCAAGGCTTTGGAGGTTGTGAAAGAAAGCCATAAATAACTCAAATAACTCAGGTTGATTTTTGAGTTATTTGATAATAACAGATAATTAAGTCACAAAAAAAATATGCAAAAGCTAATCTTTAACTCAAAATAGAGTTTAGCTTTAATTGATAATTAATAGTTGTCTGCTTTTATGATTGTGCATGTTTTAATTATGAATTAATTTAATAATAAAGTGATTTATTTCCAACCTAACTGCTTTTTGAAATAAAATAATTAATTTATGGGTTAATTAACTATTTAATCAAACTTTTATTAAAAACTATATTATTAAATAATGACAACTTGCTTTAATTAATTAAATAAGAATTTAATCAATTATTCATATGATATTAGATTTATTGTCAAAATTAAATAATACAATTAATAATAGATATAATTAAATTTAATTACATAATTAAGTGGCAAATATTAAATCTAATTAATTAAATATGAAAATATTCAATTAATCAAACTTTAGGATAAATGTGATTTATTGCCGAATAATTATAAAATTAAAGATAATTAAGATAATTAGGAATATTACTAGGAATATTCTTTGATGCAGAATTTAAGATAATCAATTATGATTCGATGGTGTTTAGATGTGCTTTAGGTTAGGACTTTGATGTCAATTTCGTTCAATTTGTAGATGTAGGAGATTAATGAACTTATAGCCCATTTTTGGGGTATTACAAAGCAGAGTATGTTGTTGCTACTGCAAATTGTTCAAGTATAGCTTGGATCAGACAAGTCTTGGAAGGAATGAATGAAGTAATCATTGACCTGATGATTATATATTATGACAACACTAGTGCTATAAATATTTCTAAGAATCCTGTGATGCATTCCAAGACAAAGCACATATCCATTAAGTATCACTACTTGAGAGGAGAAGTTCAAGAGAAGTGGATGAAACTAGAAATTGTAACATCTAAGGAATAACTTTCTGATGTCTTTACTAAACCATTATTGAAGGATACATTTGACTATTTGAGAACTAGACTTGGGGTTTGTCCCCTGTCTACCAGTCACTAAGGTGATCTAGAGGTTGCATCAACCTACACTTATCAGAAGATCATTCATTTTGATGCAGATAGCTCACACTTTGGATTTTGTCTAAGGTTGTGAAAGATTGTTGAAGATGGACCAGAAATTTGTTTATCTGTACACTGAAGCTACATGATATGAACCAAACAACAAAGAAATACTTGGCTAATGTAGAGCTATTTATATATTTTGTTTGGCATTGTTGTCAAAGAGAGAGAAAATGAATATGGAAAATTAGTTATTGAGAACACAAATAGAGAGAAATTGTAGAAAGGGAGATACTTGAATATTTGTTGCTAAGAACAAAGGGAATATGAGGACTAAAAAGATCAAATCTATAGGGAGATTCTGCACTTGTAATGCTATTATGTTTTGTAGTGATTAAACATATTAAAATTTGATCTTACTAAGCTACAACATTTTCTTACATAGTTATAGAATACATGTTTGGTATGTGTATGGCATATTTTCATATTTATTGTGTTGCCATCAATGCCAAAGGGAGAGATTGATGAACTACAACTCATTGAATATCTGAATGAACTGAAGGAACAATGATTAGAGATCACTGAGTACTGAAATGATATATAAGATGATTAAATCAGTCAATATGTTGTCATTGATGTCAACTAGTCTTGACAGTACTTATCATGTTAGTTAAAAACATCTGAACATCTATTGAAGGAAGAAAAGATGAAGAACTGAGATATCTGCATGAGAAAAAGATGGATATGATAGATAAAGATAAGGTAAACATTGGGTAACTTATTGATGAGTCTATGGATTTATATTGTTGACTTGATCATGTTACATTAATTCATTATGAAGAAGAGATTTGAAATTGAACATGTTAATGTGGTTAGTAATTGAAGATTTATGTATACACTGAGAAAGTGCAGTGTATACTGACTGACAATATTAACCCAGCTAGTTCTACTAGTTATCATTGATGCATTTCTATATCAATTAAGTATGGATGAAAACATTAAATGCTAAGAATAGTCGACTGAAGTTGATGAGCTAGATATTGGTATTATTTTGAGATTAAGGATGAAGTTTGTTATGAGATCCATGACTGATGAAATTTGGAGAAGATCTAAAGGATGATATTAAAATGTGATATGGACACATCTACCAAGGAAGGTTTAAGAGGGAAAATGGATGAAGAAGACTAAGCAGAAAAATCTAATGGCTGATATGAAAATGATTTACTTGTCTATATAAGAGATATGAGTTTCATTATTTAAATATTCCAGAAGAAGAAGACTACAGAGATTTCGCATGAAGACTTTATTCATGCATGTCTGATCAGACTGGTTATTGAAAGAACTGAGCTATAGAGTTTATTGAGCGTTAGAGAAATATTTACCGAGTGAAAGTAAGTCAAAGTATATTAAGGAAGTGAATTGATTAATGATCAACTAATTTGTATGGGCTTAGCATAGATCTAAATATATGTAATTGTTTTGTATTTGAATCATATCATTACTATATTAGTTTAACCATTGGTCCATAAAATCTCTTAACTGAGTGGATTTAACCGTCTTATATTCTGCCCTATGTCATTCAGAGAATGTACATTGTTATCTTGTTGACCCCATAGTGAATGCTAGTCAAATTTTAACTGTTGGTGATAAATCCTCTAACCAAGTCACACCTAAAAGTGTATATTGTAACCTTTAACAGGGTTGGTTCTTCACCGAGCTCACTTTAGAAGAGTGAATTATTTTGGGTTACCGATCCCAGGTGGTTTTTCCCTTAAGAGGGTTTCCATGTTAAATCATTGTGTTATGTGTTATTTGTGATGATTTTTTTTCTATCATAAATTACATACTACTTAGTTGATTTAGTCGGTAATCACATTTGGACATTTACTGGTAATCGGTAAAAGTGGACAGACAAATTGATATTTTATGTTACTGAGTTACATAATTTGTTGGGATTGTTTTATAAGGTACATCTTTGTATTTTGGACTGTAGGATAACTCATCTAACTGATTCACCCCCCTCTCAGTTATTCTAACAATGTGTAGATTTTAGAAACTTGAATATTTCATGCTTAAAGGATAACTATGCATTCCAAACATGGAGGCCTTATTACAGAGGGTGACTGGGTGTGAGATGATATCAATGATGGATGGTTTCTTAGGTTACAACTAGGTCAAGGTGAAGGAATCAGAATAATAGAAGACAAATTTCACTACACCTTTAGGTACATATGTGTATGTAAGGATGCCTTTTGGTTTGACCAATGTTGGAGCCACTTTTCAAATAGAAATGGATGTGGTGTTTGTTGAACTAATTAATATGATCATGGTAGTTTATTAGGATGACCTAACTGCATACTCCAAGAGGGTTGGAGACCATTGTAATTACTTAGTGAAAATATTCTTAAAAGATTTAGAGTATGGGATATCATTGAACACAAAGATATGGCATTTTGGTGTAATAGAGGGAAAAATGTTAGGGAATATAGTATCCATGGCAAGGTAAAATTGGTCCCGAGATAGTTTTTCATTGACAAGATCTCCATTCCCAAGACAATGAAAAAATCCATTTAGTCATTCTTTGGGAAAATAAATTTTGTGAGAATATTCATTTCCAACTTTGTTGAGATTGTCAAAATATTAACTAAAATATTAAAGAAGGGAGTAAAAATTGATTGGACAAAAGATGCAATTGATGCATTTGTAAATATAAAAAGATTTATCAAGGAGACACGAGTGTTGAAATCCCTAGATTTCTCTAAACTATTCTAGGTTTTATCTTTTTCTTAATATCACATTATTGTTGATTTTATGTTACAAATAAGTAAAGATGTCTAGATGGATTAATTAGGTCCAAGAATTCAACATCAATATCAAAATTACCAAATTGGTAAGAGGACAAGGATTGGTAAGACTGGTGGCTGAAATGAATTTAGATTCTATGCAAGTTAACAATGTTGGCTATGGAAAGAGTGTGGTATATAGCATTGAGCACACTCCAACACACTCCTTAGTACATTGATATGGTTTATCTTCTCAAAATGAAAAGGTTCCTTGATAATCTGAGTGAAAATAAGAAGATGAATTTATTTTATCTTCTCAAAATGAAAATGTTCCCTAATAATTTGAATGATAATTTTTAACAAGGATTCACCTTCACCATCAAATTGTATTTATCCCACCTAGACATTTCAATTTTCCACCTCATTTTGGTTTTCTTTTCCCAGAGATGTTTCTAGATTCTTATAGGTATTTAATGAATACCTCATCCCCAAAAAGAGACACTATTGGAACCATAAATTTTGGTAAAATTTAGTGTTCCATGAAAATAAGATCACTATCTCCTATAGCCCCTTTCCATAGGTCATCACTGAGCTTTTGTATTTGATCTTCTATAGGTTGAAGCTATTGAAGTTTTCTTTGCATAAAGACCCATTAACAACATTATAATACTTAAGATATTTCATAAATTATATACCATTGCAAAACATACCCCTTTTGACCATGTTTCTCTATTTTGATAACCCCAAAACATTAGGTTGTGGAATATAATTTTTTTTTTCTAGTTCATTGAGTCCTAAACATCGAACTACAAAAAAGAAATTTTTTGTCATTTCGTGAGAGGCAAGTTCCATTATGGAGAAATGGTGAAGTTTTTTTATTTTGTAGGGGGGATTTTTAATTATAAAAAAAGTATTGAAATGATTTTTATTTCGTTAGTGGCTATTTCTATTGTGGTGAAATAGTGAAAAGGTTTCTATTTCATCAGAGATAAATTATAGTTTGTCAAATTGACAAAAGGTTTCAAACTAAGATAGCTAATGAGTTGATGGGGCACATGTGCATAGCTAACATGAATTAAATGAAAATGGAGTGAAATAATTATTATTATACTAAGCTCAAATATTGAAGATGCCATAAGGATTGAATTAAATATAGATAAATCTAGTTTATATGTGAGAAAAAATTGTGACCAAACTAATTCATTGAAGCTAATTGGAGTTAGAATGAAATCTAGGTGTGTGGAAGCATAAATGACTCTAGGAAGTGCTCAAATTCTATAGACGGAGCTACCAGTAAGTTTGAATCTTCTTCCTTGAGCTAAACTTCTTTTCCATAAAATGCCCAAGAAGAAATAAATGGGTGAAAGTTCAGAAAAGGGGGTTAAGGATGAGCTCATTAAAAGAGCCTTACAGAAGGATATGTAAAATGCATTGCTAGGGTTGGAGGAAAATGGTGATAAAAAAAAAATTTATAATGCATGGGAAGGGTGTAGAGATGCTAAAAATCCACATGCTAGTAGGGATTGTTTCTACTATTTTTATAATAATAGGAATGAGAAAGTCACACGCTCAAATCCATGGAATCTTGACTTAGTGAAATGTATACTCTCCAATGTTTTTATTGATGTTGAATTAACTAATATGTTGGAAATAAGTTACAAACCTCAAACCTACATATTGAGAGGTATAAATTGAGACCCAATATTGGTTGTTACTAAGTCATGCATAATAGGATTTTTTATACTCAACAAACAAGCCCTCACTAAAATTGACAAAGAGAAATTCAAGGTAGATAATGAGAGATTAGTCAAGACATTTGGGAAGAGGGAAGTACCATATTTCAAAAGAGGAGTGTCAAGAATACATTCATGCCTATCACAAAGAGTGAACCATTTTATACTCTAGGTTTTATAAATAAAAAATAAAAAACATATTATGAATGGTGTCAATTACTTCGAGATGATTCTAGAAACATAGTACCAATCAATTTGATATTTATGTCAATGAGAATTCAGAACCAAGAAGCTAATTTGGAATTAGTTATTGCTACTGAGATTTAGAGGTTGATTCATAACCAATTGGTAAATTGGAATAAAATGAGGGATTTTAAACATTATTTTTTTCTATGTCACTTGATCTTATTCTAAAATAGTAACGTTTTCACAAATAGTATGTAGTTGACTATCACAGATTGCCAAGGTAGCAGACTTCATATTCAGCAATGGTATCATATATGGGACAAAGATGGGACAGATTGAAAATACAAGATATTTAATGATTGTTTTGTAATATGGATATTCAGAGCCCTTGGTCACCAAGTTCAAAGGTTACCTCTCAAAGTAATAAGTATTTTAATGCCAAAGCTTTATAATCCTGAAAAGGGACACACACACAACTTTGTAGACAAGTTCCTAAAGGGGAATCACACTATTATTAGAGTTTATGGGTGCCAATAGGCCCCTCACGAATTTTTAGTCTTTGTTTTAAAAATGATAGCATTTCTCGAGTTTATATGGAAAATATTGTGGTTTGAAAATGAATCTATGGAGAAAAGGAGAAAGGAAACCTTTTTGCCTCATGTGTCAAGATTTGTAGGTCTTTTTATTAGTTATGATACCATTGAAGAAGTTCAAAAAAATTTGAAGGAAATTTATCACCTAAAATATCAAGAGGAGATATGATGTGATCCTAAGGATCATACTCATTCCAATACCAAAAGAATGTCCCACCAAGCAGACATATAAGAGGAAATAGCTAGAAATTTTCTTACAAATGAAGATGTTTTTCAAAGATAGAAAAAATAGAATATCCTAAAGAAGATTGAAGAAGAAAGAAAGAAAAGAGGAGAGCCTCACTTCTATAATGATATAACTAATGAGGCATTGAGTATTGAAGCATGTCTTATTGATTTCAAGAGATTATATGGGAAGATTGTCAGTAGCACACCACAAGAGGTAAAGCCTCCACCCCGACAACATAGAAAATTGATTATTCATGAATCATCTGATTCAGAGACTACACCTAATCCCCCTCCATAGAACAAGAAGAATATGGATAAAATAGTGTCTATTGAAAACTCAAATGAATTGGGTAACACTAAGGAGGTGAAAAGTGTACTGAATGCATTAAAAAATTGAGGAGATAGTAGAAAATCCTCAAACTCCCCTACAATGCTAGGATGAAATTCATGGTTATAAAGGTTAGGTTCATGAGGGAGAGTAATCCATTAATCCTAATAATGAGGTATAGGTTATGACTTTGAGATTCCTTTACAATGAAAACTTTATCAGTCCCAAGAGTTTAAGGGTTTTTGGATTCAAATGAAGATGAAAGAATTTGAAGAAAGAAAAAAGGTAAACCTCATGGGTGTTGAGGAAGAAATTCATGAGGAGGTTATAAATAAAAACTCTTAGGGAGATGAAATTAGATAAAATAAATATGACTCTAGAGGAATCCATAGAAATGGTCTTGAAAATTGATATGCTAATTATTCCTAGTTTGTCTTTAAAATATTTATTTTTACTTGATCAAGTTAGAAAGAAAGATGATCCAATGTTTGTTGTAATATTTTATATCAATGAAAAGATAAGTGGATCAAGGTCTAACCCTAAAATAGAGGTGTTGGATACATGAGTTAGTTTCCAGGGGCCCCATAAGCCTAAGATGTTAGACATAGTGAAAGAAAAGGATGGTGCAACTATAATACAAACCATGAATTCTCCCATTAGAAGCAACAAATGAGCTCATTCATAGGAAAATGTTTGCAAGGATCAATTCAAGAACATGCAACAACATATTTATCAAAATCAATTGAGGGAAATTGAATTGAACAGAGTTGTAAATGAAATGCATGTTGATAATGCTTCTTTGAAGAAAAAATTAAAGGAACTAAGTGACAACCAAAACAAGGCCATTGTATTGCATAAGGATTCCCCACCATAGTCTATGGATATTGACAGAGATGATGAAAATTGGAAGGAAAAAAAGATAATTACGAAGAGTAAATTAAAGGGTTAAAAACTTCCAATGAGGAACTTGTGCAAGAAATTTCCAAATAGGTATACAATGCAATGTAGAAAATTTAACTACATAGAGTGAATCTAGTTATCAGTAAGTGCAATGATGTGTACACAAGGTATAGTACCTAATTGAAGATGAAAAAGATATTTAAAGATATTAGGCCCAAGTTTGAAGGGTTTGTGAAAAAATGGAAGCTATGATCATATTTTTCTCCTACTCAATTATGTAAGGTTACTCAAACAGATCTAGATACACCTCTTGAAATTGGTGAAAATAAAAAAGTGTGATTAGTCTAAGCATGGATAGAATTGAATACATATAAAGAGAATAAAAAAGGACAAAGGATAAGGTTTATGCCTTCGGTACACTTAATGATGAAGGGTACTCCCCTTAATACCACAAACACATAACAGAAATAGACAAACAATAGCAATTTGCAAGAATAGAAAATGGGCTTCTTATTATCTCCACAAATGTGGAATTACAAATTTTCAAAATTACAATATGCAAAGCCACATGGACATTTTCCTTACAATATTTTGAGGGACAAAGCCTCAAATTATTACCCAGAACTACTCTAAACTGCTCTAAACTACTGAACTACCCTAAACAACACTACGAACCTTCCTTATATAGGCAATTTTCCACCATCTGGGAAGGTTCCAAAAATTTAGCCTCTAAGGCTAACAAAACTTAGAATTCTTTTATTTTTCACTTTATTACATCATAGTTAGCTCAAAACAACTTTTGAAACCCAAACAAAAATTTTGAAGGAAATTTATTTTCTGCCATTTTAGGTGGCCCAACTTCCAAAGACCATAAGTCATCACCTGTTGACCTGATTGACTATTGTAATCACCTAAAAATGGACAAAGATCAAATCAAGGCAAACCAAGTTAAATCAAAGAAAATCAAGGACAAAATTGAAGCAATTGAATCACAACGCACATTTAGCCAATCAAAACGAAAATCAAGTCTTAATTCAAGATAAATCAAAATTGAGAGCATTTTAATCAAGTGCAATCAAATCAAAATACAATTAAATCAATTAATTGTATAGTCTTGGATTAAATTAAATTCAACCCATTCAAGGGGTACATGGCTAAAATAAATCAATTAAATTAATTAATAAATCTCAATTACTCTCAACAAACCAAAAGGAGAGGAAATCAATCAACCAATGAGATTTAAGGAAAGGCATTCACATGGATCAAGTCAAATTCAATATCAATCACTCAAAGTGAAAGAGAATCTTGACCATCCATCTTGTCTACTTGTCCCAAGCTTTGATGACACAAACTTTGCATTGTCTTCAAAGGGTGGAACCAAGGACTCAACCAAGGTTTAATCATGATCAAATACAACTACACCCCCTACCATTGGAAAATCTATAAAAGGAAGACTAAAATCCTTCATAATTATGAACCACATATCTAAGAATTGCATTGAACCTCTTGCAATTTGAGTTTAGAAAGGCATTTGAGAGCATAATTACATTGGAAATATAAGTGGAAAAGTAATACTGAGAGGGGGGGGTGAATAAGATATTACCTACTTTTGTCCTTTGATCTGATAAAACTTTATGCATAACATAAATAAAACTTGATCATAGTAAGCAACAAAACATATAAAGTAGCATACATGAAATTACTCATAACACCAAGATTTTGGTAACCCAGAAATCCTTGAAAGGTAAAACTGGGGTGGGGATGACACCCACAAATCTTCACTACTACAGTAATAAGTTTTTCCTATTAAGGCTTACAAAATGTGATCAAATCATGATCTACCTTGTGAAAGGTCTACTCAATTAAAAGAAAAAAGACTGGTATAGTCTACCTTGTTAAAGGATTTATAAACTTACAATAAACTAAGCACTCGGTAAAGAGATTTACAAAAAGTCTACTAAGACTACTCGGTTAAGAGATTTACCCTAATACACTAGTCAAAATGTCTTAGTACCTGATCTTTCAGTTTGCACTAGTATGCAGATTATAGATCTTCTCTTTACTCTTTGTTTGATCTCTTCTATCTTATCTTTCTTGATTCTATCCTTTCATTGCTTAGCTCGGTCACTGAACTCTGTCTGAATACTTCGCTATTCTGAATATACTAATCTGATCATTTTCTCATACTGATTCCATCTTATCTCTCTGATTCACAAACACATCTCTGATCTAGATCTTTCCCTTATATAACAACAAAAATGTTTTACCATTTCAAGATCTACGGATTAGATTTATTTCTATTGCTACCTTAACTATATAATTTTCTGATTGGCTCTAGGTTTTACATAGGGATCAATGATAACAATATGGATGTGTAATTACCTCTGTAATTACCTCAATAGACAAAATACAAAACATTATTATCACCAAAAATGGTTTACCTCGATCATTGTGTCATTCCAAACTTGTATGTCAATTCTAGCTAACTCAACAAAAGTTATTCCTAGCACTTGGCATAAACTATACTCGACATCGGTTGAACTTCTCTATCACTCTGTAACCATTGATACATGTAACTTGGTAATAACTATACTCTTGACATATTACAAACATATAGTGACTATGACTTTACTCGGTAGTATTACTGCTCGGTAAGTATACAATACAAAACTCAGGCTTTAAAAAATGACTCAGTCGCAGTGATGACCGACCATCATTGCCTAGATAAATGACTAAGTGTGAAACACTAATGGTCAACAAAAAAACTATAGGGATCTACAATCTCCCCCTTTGACATTAGTGGCAAAAACACTTTTTCATGACATTGGTATACACAATTTACAAAAGTATGTTTGTACTAGCCTAATACTCATACTCCCCTTGAGATATATATATACATTCAAAATTTTATTACCTGTCCCTATTCTACCCTTGTTCGGACTTTTGTCATGATGATTCCTCCTTTTTTTTGACACAACTAATCTCTTCATCAGTTGGTAGCCCACAAATTTTCTCTAGGAAAGGTTTATGCAGCACCATGATCATGTAGAGGAAATCGGTCCAAGCATTTGAAGCAAGGTTCAAAACTTCTATCTACACTTCTAAATCAGCAGCTAAACTGATAAGGCTCTCAGCTATGGATAGATGTGGATCACTCTGGATCAATGTTTTAGCCTTTGCTAATTTTCTATGTATAGCTTCTAGATGCAATGTTAACACAGTTTGAATAGAGAGTAGGCGAGAATGAATCTTGCCATCATTAGCCATCAGCTCGGCTAACTCACCTTGTGTCTACATAATTTTCACATAATTTCTGGCACTGGTGTCGGCATCCAAGGTCAGGGATTGACTTGTAGCTTTGATTTCTTGCTTGAGAGTCTCAAGCAATTGTTGATTTTCCTCTGTGAATAGTTCAACATTACATATCTTGGCCAATAGAGACCATCCGTTCACAACTAGTCCCTCAGTCTCCTTTACCAATTTGGATAGCTCAACCTATTTTACTACTATCTCGACAGATATCTTGTTTAGAATTTTGGTTTCAAATCTTCTTTCTGACCATTCAAATAACTTATCACTTGCACAACTAACTTCATTATTTACTTTATGAACAATGTGTACAAGTTGTTCTAATATAGGAATGGAACTATTTACATCAGGTAAGTCATATACTTCATTAAATATATCTTTAATTTCATGAAGAACCTATTTTTGCTGATGTTCTCTTCAAAGTTCTTCTTGCCTGCTCTTTCTTGTCAACAAATCTTTCATTATATGCAGTTGCTCATAGGAAAGATTATCTATATCCCATTTAGTAATAACAATTTCTTCATCAATTATGACCTCATCTTTCTCCTTTTGTCCAATCTGTGGAGTGCTTCCACTCGGCATCTGTACAAGAGCTTTTATTTCTTCTTGTTCCTTTGGTTCCTATTCTTTAATGAGTTTTCCTTTTGTGTTTTCTTCTCCTTTCTCCTTCTCCGTCTACTTGGCATGAGGGCTAATGGCTAATTGTTCTTCTATGTTGTGTTCCTCCTTAGGAGGACTTTGAATGTTGTCTACTTCTTTAACTTCTTCCTCAGCAGATTGAGTTAGTGGTACCAACTTAATAGGTTCCTCGGTAGGACTTGTACCGACTAACTGATCAACAGTAGCAACTCTAGGTAGAGTAGGATTATCATCGATAGATTGTGTGCTTGCAATGGTGGGATAATCCATGACTTGCAATAGTACAGTGTTGCTACCAAGCAGGGTTGTGTCAGTTGCTTTTGTGTTCTTCAAATCATCCTTAGTTAAGAATGAATTCTTAATAGGACTCTCCTCTGGTATGTCAACAATGTGAACCTCATATGTATCATGTGATTTCACTTCCTTGGGAGTATCAGTCTCCATTTTATTTTTCTTGGTGTCAGGTTCAACAACTATTGAAGTGGTAGCATCTTTTCCTTCATTCTTTCCTTCATCCTTTTCTTCATCAGGAATAGGTATCAAACCATACAATACCTTCCAAATTCTTAAACTTTCTTGGACAACATCTTCAACCTTGTGTTGAAGAATGTTTTAGGCTCTAATTTTAGGATCAAACTTGCCTCTATATTGCTCAATTGTCTGTTTGATGTCTATAGGGGTGAGATTGGATTCAACTTGTTCTAGTGTACTCTCCCTAATTTCCTTCTCTATTTGTAGAGCATACTCCCATTTCTATGCGACCCTGTTGCATAATTCCTTTGGAATTCTATTCTCAATTTCAATTGGCAACATCTTGAAAATGCATAACATTTCAAGAATAGCATCCTCAACTCTCTCTTTATCTCCAATACTCATTTTTCCAAACTTTAATCTTTTTACTTCATCTACTACTGATGTTTTAGTAAGCTTAAGACATAACTCATCAACAGTGAGTTGATGTGTACCTTGTTGTGTAGCCTTCCCCTTTATTGCTTCATCACTTTCTATTTCTTCATCATCTTCTATTAGAACAAGTTTCCTTCTCGGCTTCTTCATAAACTTGGTCGGCACTGCCTTGGGTTGATCAGATTTTGGCTTTGCAAATGGAGGAGTTTTCTTTGGAGTCACTATAGTAGCTCTTCTAGTATGAGGCTTTAGTGATGGTGTCACTGACACTTTTCATTTAAACACTCTTCTCTTTGGCGGGGACTCAGCAATTACTAGTTTCTTTTCTTCCTCTTCTTCTTTCTCACTACTACTAGTTGCACTCAATTCATCTTCTCTCAATCCTTGGGTCAACTCTAATGGTGCATCCTTCTTAGATTCTTTGACATATTCCTCTAGATTTCTCACTCTTTTCTTTCTTTTCCTTTCAGTTGTGGCAACCAATAATCCCAAAGAAATCTTGGATTTGGCCTCTTCAAATGTTCCAAAATAGGGTGCCTTTGTATCAATTTCCTCATCTAAGAGGGCTTTGATTGCAGCAGTAGCTTCATCTATGTTGAGTTCATAGGGTAATGGCATTAACCATGAAACCCTAGGTAGGACTACCTGTGCATAGGTAAAGTCTGTGTCTACCAGAAAACATATATCTTTGTTGTACTTCTCAATTAAAGACACAGGGATTCTAGTCCTATTCCTCATCTTCTTCTTATACTTAATGAAATAATTATCCATAATTCCTTCAAAATCATTAATTTGAACTGTGATGGGCTTCTTCTTATCTCATGTGACATCACCATGTGTAGGAAAACACTTCTTAACATAGAATAATATACAGATCAGTAGGGAACTGAACTTACACATAGTGTTCTTTGCCGTCTAGATGGAGCTCAAATTCTTGGCAAGTTGAGTCAACTAGAGCTCAACAAGGTCATATGTGTGCCCTTTCTTAATAATCTTCCATGCCTGGTCCACTACCATATAGGGGACACTGTCCAACCAACTAGATTGATAAAACTTGTGTGAGATGCCTCTAACAGTGAAGTCAATCTCTGGATTGGTAATGGTGGAAATTTTCATGCCACTTTTGTTCCAAACTACCTGGGTGTTTGCTTGAAAATCCTCTTTTCCTACACATTTCATTGTTCTCTTCCCGTCAATTGTAGGATAACCAGTGACCTTGTGTATCATTTCATTTTGTGATCTTCACCGGTCTATCTTCCAACCATAACTGCATGTCATGTACTCAACCCAAAATGATCTTGATCCATTCAACTTTAAAATTTTGTGGGAAATTTAGGGCATGCACTAACCCTTGATCGACAACAACCTTATGTTCTAGCTTCAGTACTCTGTTGACACATAGTTTGTCATATGCTTCCCTGATCTCATAATCACCAATTTCTCTAATTTTGCACATATAGCAAGACCTAACACCGTTCATCAATAACACATTCTCCGGAATAGATGAAAGGGCTCCATTCAAATCTCCTCTGACAGCACTTTTTGACATTGTCTTGAATACCCTCAGTTTGCAAACTTCATTCCTTACAAGTTGTACATTGAAAACTTCCACCCCTTGCTTCTTAACTGGTGCAAATGAAGATGATTGCATTTTAAACTGTAATTTTCAAAAAAGAAAATATTTTCTCGATAAAGTACCTTTTTGTCAATAACCCTGTAGATGAATTTTGCCGATGGTGCCCTGAGAGAATTTGGAATCGCTTTGCTTAATTAGGTTGTTCAAACTCTAAATCGCTCTCTGAAATCTTGAATAGCCTGGTAAAATGAAATTAACGACAACTTTCTGCTTTATAGAATCCAAAAAAAAAAAGGATTAGGGCCTCATAAATGCTCCGTACAGATTTAGGTAGATTACAGCTATCTCAGCAAACTCACAAGCTTAGTCGATATAACTGTTGTGATACATCTAGGCATACATAGCATTTCGGCCATAACAGGTGCTCGACATGCATTGATAGGTAAGTCGTTGACACTGATGCTCAGCATCAAAAGTGAAATTTTCTATTTTGTTCACATATGTCCTAGTGCATCTTTATCTATGCTAATGTGGACTTTTGCTCGGTTCTATGTTAGGAACTGATGAAAGATAAGGCTTTGCAAGACTTAGTTCTGAACATACCTTTCAAGCTTAATTAGAAGAAGTGTGATCACCTGATCCATTGGATTGGGTGATCTCCGATGTGCTAGCTTCGCTTGAGTTTTCTTGTTCTTTCTTCCTCGATGTCTTTTCAATCTGACTCTTCAGTTTCTCATGAATACCTCCATTCTATTTTTCATTTCTCGGCATAGGTGATCTGAAATCTTTCTTTAAATGACCAACCTTGTTACATTTGTAAAAAACCATGCTTCCATTCATCCAGCTTTTAGATTTTCCTCTAAAGTGAGTCTTCATGCAATTTGCTCCAATGTGTCCATACTTGCCACAATAATGGAAATTATACCAAGTGTTGTAATCCCAATTATAACAGTTGTGCTTTGTGACTGGGTTTGTTTTCTCATTTGATGACCACCTTGGTCTAGATCTACATTCAAATGCATTATGCCCATATTTTTGACAATTGAAACAACTTCCTTGAAACTTGGGTGAGGTGGATGAATTACTAGCTTTGAATCTACATTCATGTGCTTGATGTCCATGCTTCTTGTAGTTAAAACAATGTCCATTAAACTTAGGCTTAGAATCAGACTTACCATGTTTGCTTCTACATATGTTTCTTGTATGTCCTGGCTTTCCACAGTGATGACATGTGGGTTTGGTGTTCTTTGGTTTAGCCATCTTTAGTTCTCCATTCATTAATGATTCTCCTTCTTTAGTATATGAATGTTCATTTAGTCCAAGTCCTGATGTATCACTGGATCTTCTAGGTGATCTTAACAATTCTTCAAAATATTTTGCATCTTCATTGGGTTTGTTCATCCTTTCATTGATCTCTTTTTCAGTTCTCAGATCATGTTTCAACTGATCATTCTCAGATCTTAGTTGATTGATTTCCATATCTTTTCTGCCCAATTCCTGATTTACCATCAGTAGCTGATTTACCATGTCTAGTTGATTATTAGTCAATCTTTGCATGTCACTTGTTCTTTCATCTAGTCTGATTGCAATTTGTCTTTTGTCTTCCTCAGCCATTGTCTTATCATCTTCAACTTTCTTTTTTTGTTCTACTAGTTCACAAAGTCTGACAGATTGAATTTCTTGTTCTCTCCTTAGAGTTCTGATGTCATCATTTAGTATGGTATTTTTCTCCAGTAGTTCTTTTATAGCTTTATCACTCTTGGTAGAGTTACCATTGTCAAATTGTCTAGAGATGTCTTCCTCTTTGTACTATGACTCATTCTATTGGATTGCAATCTCTCTTCTCTTACTCAAAGATTTCTTCAATTCTCCTCTGGTTGTTTCTAGTTGCTGCAATGCTAGCTATACTTCAATCTTTTGATTCTCTATAATCTTCCCCAGTTTATAAGCTTACATTTTAAGATCTTTTTGCTCAAGTGGTTAGACTTCCTTAAGAGAAACATTGCTTCTCTGATACCAATTGTTGGAAATATAAGTGGGAAAATAATACTGAGAGGGGGGGGTGAATCAGATATTACCTACTTTTGTCCTTTGATCTGATAAAACTTTATGCATAACATAAATAAAACTTGATCATAGTAAGCAACAAAACATATAAAGCAGCATGCATGAAATTACTGATAACACCAAGATTTTGGTAACCTAGAAACCCTTGAAAGGTAAAACTGGGGTCGGGATGACACCCACAAATCTTCACTACTGTAGTAATAAGTTTTGCCTGTTAAGGCTTACAAAATGTGATCAAATCATGATCTACCCTGTGAAAGGTCTACTTGGTTAAAAGCAAAAAGAATGGTATAGTCTACCTTGTTAAAGGATTTATAAACTTACAATAAACTAAACACTCGGTAAAGAGATTTACAAAAAGTCTGCTAAGACTACTCGGTTAAGAGATTTACCCTGATACATTGGTCAAAATGTCTTCGTACCTGATCTTTTAGTTTTCACTAGTATGTGGATTACAGATCTTTTCTTTACTCTTTGTTTGATCTCTTCTATCTGATCTTTCTTGATTCTATCCTTTCACTACTTAGCTCGGTCACTAAACTCTGTCTGAATACTTCACTATTCTAAATATACTTCTCTGATCATTTTCTCATACTGATTCCATCTTATCTCTCTGATTCACACATACATCTCTGATCTAGATCTTGCCCTTATATAACAACAAAAAAATTTTACCGTTTCAAGATCTACAGATCAAATTTATTTCTATTGTCACCTTAAATATATAATTTTCTGATTGGCTCTAGGTTTTACATAGGGATCAATGATAACAATATGGATGCATAATTAGCTTACCTCAATAGACAAAATACAAAACATTATTATCACCAAAAATGGTTTACCTTGATCATTGTGCCATTCCAAACTTGTATGTCAATTTTGGCTAACTCGGCAAAAGTTATTCCTGGCACTCGGCATCGGTTGAACTTCTCTATCACTCGGTAACCATTGATATATGGAACTCGGCAATAACTATACTCTCAGCATATTACAAACATATAGTGACCATGACTTTATTCGGTAGTACTACTGCTCGGTAAGTATACAATACAAAACTCAGCCTTTACAAAATGACTCGGTCGTGGTGATGACCAACTATCATTGCCTAAGTAAATGACTAAGTTTGAAACACTAATGGTCAACAAAAAAACTATAGGGATCTTAGCATTTATTTTGATAATTGTTAGCTTTATCATTGTTTATCTTTATCATTCTGATTCTAGGACTAGCATTAATGAGAGCTTGCTGAGAGCTTATTCATTAACATCTTAGTTAGAGAGCCATAGGATGCTCAATTGATCATTAATTTTCTATAGTTTTCTCTATTGCTTTCTGGTTTAATTTAGTTACTATTTCAATTATTGATGATTAACCTTAATTCTATGAAGATAATTTCATTAGTATACAAAATGGCACCCACCGTGGGTCTCTAAGCCTCATTTTTATCAATTTCATCATTTGGATCATATTTTGTATAGTTGTATTTTCATTTTTTCATGAATATTTTGTAGAAAATAGGGAAAGTCACACGTAAAATCAATTCAGTCATGCCTGGAGTCATTCTGATGATGCTTACAATCTCTATCTTAATGCCTATTAGCTGAATACTCATGCCTGGTTGATCACTTCTATTCGGTCTTGCATTCTTTCTTGTCGCTTGGCAGAGAAATGTTCACGCATATGTGATAAAGTGTTCATGCTTTTGACAAAAATAGTCATGCCTACAATCTAATCAGCATCACCAATTTGCAATTAGTTATCACTTGTATCAAAGCTTTGCTCCATAATTGACAGAAACAATCACACCTATGATCTTTTTATTCACGCTTTGAACTGATTTATTATTGCTTTGAATTAGTTCATTGTCACAATTTTTAATACTATTCACGCTTTGCAATAATTTGTTCAGGCCTGTATAACTTTTGATAACACTTGAGCCACTAGAAAGTGATGCTCGCTATTATTAAAGTTACGCTTGTAAGCAATTTGTTCATGCGTATTAGCTGGACAATGTCGCCTGCCGTCTGTTGTCTGAATTTGTTGTTAAATTGATAAAGTTCATTATCTAACTCTTTGTTTGATATTTTTACTGTAAATGAGCAGGTATAGAAAGCTCCAAAAACTAGAAAACAAATTCAATCAAGAAGAAAAGACACTAGCTAAAAAGATCAAGAAGGAAATATTTGAGCACATAAAGGCTTTTCCTGAGACATCACAAGAGGAAGACAATCAAGTATACCAAAATTATCTTGCAATTTTTGAAGCGTATAAATCAAAATTTGTCTCTTTAAATTGGATTTTTAGTCCTTAGTTAAAGTTTTTCCTTTAAAATTTTCAAACAAAGTCCTTAAAGTTCATTACATAAATATTTGCTTCATCAATTTCGATTTGGTTTCCCCTCATTGTGATTGTTGGTGTTGACTAAATTGCTGGTGGAAAAATACACTTGGGAAGAGCTATTGCCAAGGTAAGGTAAAAACAATGGAATCAAACAAAAATGCCCCTAGCTTAGGTTAGCTACAAAGAATAAGGTAAGCCTCAACTAGTCAATATTTTCCCTTAGCTTGTGGCACTGGTGCATTCAAAATCTAGTAATTAAGAAGGATTAAGGAATCAAATACTAAGAATCAAAGCCCCTTGTTTGTGGAAGAGAGTAGAAATACTTGAATCCCAATAGTTAGTGGGTGAAATCAATCAGACATTATTAATTGTGTTTGGGAACTAAAGGGAAAGTTAGGGATATGCTCTTCACCTTTTGGTGAACCAAATTCCCAAAAGCTTAACCTTAATTTCATTTTTCCTTTCTTTACAAATGAACATGCTAGAGAATTAATGGGCTCACCTCCTGAGTTGTGCCTTAACAAGGCCGGTGTGAGGGACAGCCCAAAGTGGGATACACTCACTTTTTGCTTTGGGAATCCAACCCACTCTAAAACAAAATGCATGCATCCTTAATGGGGTGTATGACAAATGGATTTTAATTTTTTGAACTTCCTCTAGTAATCTTCATGGATTGTGCAAAATCATACCTTGGTGCATGTGGGAAGCCCCTTAACATACTTGGGAGATAAGAGATTAAAGTCTATTTGAACAGAATCAATATTAAATCGTTGATAAAATAGCAAGACCACCTTTTAGAGCCATGTTTACGAACCAAATCTTGTGCTAGGTATGTGTTTGAAGTGTCTTATTGTGCAAAACCCATGACAACATTCCTCAAATCAAACATTTTGTGTTAAAAGGGTAAAAAGAGACAAGTGAATGCGTGATTGTTGTGTTTGAAATACATAAACAAGTGAGAGATATCCATTGAAAACTCATCTTACATTTTATAAATCTCTTCAATATAAAATCAACAATTTTTGAATCAAGGATCATTCCCACTTGAACCCTTGTTGGATGCCGGTTTCCATGCGATCCCACACATATAGGGCAGCATTACCAGGGGATAGCACTCGTTTTGCAAACCAAGGGCAAGAAGTTGAGTAACACAATTTTTTCAAAGACCCTAATCAAGAGGAAATTTTTACAAATCTATTTGAACCAAGACTTGAAGAGATGGCAGATAGAAATTCAACATATCATAATCACAATATCAACCATGCCAATTATAATCCTAAGGAGACACTTGAAGAAAGGGTTGAGAAAGCTGCCCAAGACAATGATTTCCTAGAGGTTATGGAGAAATTAATAGACAAAGATAGGGAGAACTTCTTTTTAAACCTAGCCCAAAAGGCAGTAAAGCTGCCCTATGATTTTGATATTGACCAACTCAAGAAAGATCAACACCAAGATGATCCTATGAATGTTATGACTAGGCAAATAAAGGCCTTCCAAGATAAAATTGATGTCATGAAGAAGGCAGCCAAACCTAAGGCCTTTTCCATAGAAGCTTTGTGTCCTTTTCCTTTCGACAAAAGCTAAGCAATGTTATCTTTTCCTTTCAATACCATTTTTCCTAAATATGATAAGTACATGGGTAAAAAAGACCCACAAGATCATTTAAGGGAGTTTTGTGCCCTAAGCATAGAGTTCATACATAATGATATGTATCTAATGAGACTCTTTCCTAGAAGCTTAGGAGGTCCCGCAATGGAGTGGTTTTCAAAACTAACCCCCAGAATAAAGTCCTTTGAGGAGTTAGCCTCCAAGTTTGTAACCCATTACTCTTATAACATTGAGCATGAAATCATAATGCCCAAGTTATGTGATACCAAACAGAAAGATGGAGAGTCTTTTTTAGGATTCCTACAAAGGTGGAGGACCGTTTTTGCAAGGTATCCACGAAGTATCCCAGAGAAAGAGATGATGGAAATATTCACCAACAATTTGACCTTGGAAATGAATTATAGATTACAACTTCAATGTCCCCCAACATTTGAGAAACTCATCGAAAATGGGATAAAGATTGAAGATTTTTTGGTCAAAAGAGGTGAAGTTAAATTATTTAAAGATAACAAGTCCAACAACAAAAACAATAACAACAACAACAATAATTATGTACCTAAGTATTTCAATAATTAAGGGTCCAACAACGATAATGATAAATCCAAATCATGGATGAAGAACAACAATAAAAACCTTGTTAATGACAGAGTTGTAGAGGCCCACACCATGAAGTCAACACCTTTTATCCTACCATATGGATAAAATTCTTCAAATAATGTTAATCAAACAAACAAAGCTCCATATAATTCCAATAATAATTCCAACACTTCAGACAATAATGTTAGTGGAGACAAATCAAAATCATCTTACTCCAATTACAATAAAAAGAAATTCACCAACTTAGGTGAACCTTTGGAGAATGTATTAAAAACTTTGGTCTCCAATAATGTCATCACATTACCTGATATGAAAGATTTTGAACCCGAAGTTAAACCTTATTGGTGGAATGCATCCCATCATTGTGAATATCATAGAAATAGGGGTCATCCGACAAATGAATGCATGAGGTTAAAACACTTGGTGCAAGATTTAATTGAGAAGGGGACCATTCAAATCGAAGGACCACAAAATAATGGAGATCATACGGCCTTCAAGAACCCCTTTTTGAATCATGAAAAGGGGGAGTCATCAAATATGAATCAAAATCATAAAAAAGGCAATGAGAAGGTGAACTTCTCTCACACATATGATAACATGATATATACTCTAAGAGAAGAGGATCAAACCATAAATGTTATCATAGTGAAAGATAAGTCAACAAAAGTATGATCAAATGTTGTCACTAGGGGGAAAGCATAAAAAATTACCGTACCTACCAATGCTCAAAAAGTGGTGATATAAAACTAAGCTTCAACATCATCATCAAAGCAATACAACTTGGTTGAGAAATTACAAAGAACTCCCGCTCAAATCTCTATTCTTGAGCTACTCAAATTATCACCAATTCATAAGGATATCTTGGAAAAAGCCTTGTTGGAAACAAACGTGCCTCTAAACTTTGAGGTAGACAAATTCCAAAATATGGTAGGGCACCTAATCAAACCTCATTGACTATCATTTTCCAAACAAGATGACATGTCTCTTAATCATCCTGAAAATATGCCCTTACATATAGAAGTGTTGATCCATGCGAATAGGGTGAAAAGAGTCCTTATAGGTGGAGGAGCAGGCCTAAACATTTGTACCCTTAGATTGGTAAAAGGGCTAGGATTTTCTAAGGAGGCTATTGACCCAAAGAAGAAGATAACCATAAAAGCCTATGATGAAAAAGAAAGAGCCTCAAAAGGAGTCATAGTATTACCTATAAGGGTTGGTCCCATGCAAAAAGAGACCATATGCCAAGTATTAGACCTCAAGCTGACATATAATATTTTGTTAGGAAGGCCATGGATCCACGAAATGTAAGCTATTGCTTCAACATATCACCAATGCCTAAAATTCGCATATCTAGGGCAAGAGATAATTATAAGTGGGGATCTAAATCCATTCCTATATTGTAATAATGTCAAGCCTATCAATGACTCCCTAGTCCCATATAATACTGAAGGGTCTATACCTAAGAAAATGGAGCAAGATCAAAATTCTAAGAACACCTGTTGGTTGAAGGGAGAGGCAAAAATGGAGGAAGAAGTTATTATTGAAGACACACCAAAACTCATTAACCCAATTACATCAACTAAAGGAAAAGAGAGGGTTAATGAGGATAAAATTATTGAAGAAATAAAAGAGCATCATATCAAAGACACTCAAATATCCTCCAAAGAGGCCCATTATCAAAAGATGGACCAAATGATGAAAATTTTTGATAAGAAAAAGGGAGTAGGTGAATACTCCTTATCTATGATGGACCTACCTTTATCACCCAAGTCCTTTGGGAAACCCTTGAACCTACCCCATAAATATAATGAGAACTTTGTGAGGGAAATTACATCATTTTCCATGGATGAAGAAGACAATGAGATCCTAAACTAGTTGTACAAGGATGAAGAATCAAGTGCCCACGTCAAACATATCCAAAATATAACCCTTCCCACACATCAATATGGGAAAGGATTTGCAATCATGCAAAAGATGGGATACAAAGGTCAAGGACCTTTAGGAACAAAGAATAAAGGAATCATTGAACTCTTAGAAAGTACATGGTGAGATTCTAAGGAGAAAGTAGGAATAGGGTATCTTGAGGAAGGATACACTCAAAAACATCATCCTGAACTTTATAGCCAAATATTACAATTAAAGTCTCATAGTGATGAGGATTCTAATGAATGGGAATGGGAGACCTTATCAGAAGATTCATGCCAAGATAAGGGAATTAATGTTATTCATACCTATGCTTCTACCAAAAATAAAGGACCAATGATAGAATCAAATTCAAATCAAGCATCTAGTTCTAGCCAAGTGATTCTAAATGATGTACCAAGTATAGAGATAGAAATCAATCAGTGGGTAGGTGAACCATACATTCCTTCTTGGAGACCTACTATGGAAGAGACAAATGCTAGGTTTAATCCACATGACTTTTATCCAATAGAAACCCAAGAGGACTCTAGTGAGGGGGACTTTGATCCTTCTTCTTTAGAACATTTAGAGGAAGCCCATGTTTGATATTTTCAAGATATAATGTATGAACCCTCCAATAACAAGATCTACACCTTAAACCCTATCGAAGTGGACCTAAGTGTTGACCCATTAACTCTCATGCACTCAGACTTAATTGAATGAGATGCCATTGAACCAACTACCTTGCCAACTTTCTTGAATGACAACATGGTGTCCCAATACCTCAACATAGTTGAACCTTCTTCTATCAGAGAATATCAAGAACAAATGATCAGCGGGAGCATCCAAACTTCTAATCTAAGAAAAAATGAAAAAATGAAAAAGAAATAGAAAAGGAAAAGAATCAAGTGTTGAAAACCACTTTTTGGAAACATTAGATCAAGAAAAAAATAAAGAAATAAAGGATGTTTCCAAAGGTGAAAACCCAACTGAGGCACCTATGGAAGGGAGTTTGGATGTTCTACCAGAACACTATAAAGAAAGATCTCAGATCTCGATTGAGCTGACATAAAAGATAAACATTGGATCATAAAGAGAGTCAAAGTTCATCCACTTATCAACATCCTTATCTAGAAAAGAAAGGATAGAATTCATTAATTTCTTTAAGGAAAGACAAGTTAACTTCGCATGGTCTTATGATGATATGCCGGGTTTAGACCCAAATCTGATAATGCATCACCTAAACATCAAGGAAGGAGAAAAACTTGTTAAGAAAAAACTAAGGAAAATGCATCCTTATATAGCCCTACTTGTCAATGTGGAGTTAGAAAAACTATTGAAGGTGGGATTTATAAGGGCCATTGATTATGCATAATGGATCTCAAATATAGTTCCATTATCAAAAGTAAACAAATGCATCAGAATCTGCACAGACTTTGGAGACTTAAACTTGGCATGTCCTAAGGATGACTTCCCACTTCCAAGTATTGATGCCATTGTAGATTTAACTATGGGGCACTCTATGTTCTCACTCATGGATGGATTTAGTGGGTATAATTAGATAAATATAGCACCAAAAGACCAAGATAAGACCTCTTTTACATTTGCATGGGGTACATTTTGCTGGAATGTCATGCCATTTGGGTTACAGAATGCAGAAGTGACCTATCAAAGAGAAATGACTACAATATTCCATGATATGATGCATAAGTTCATGGAAGATTATGTGGATGACATACTAGCTAAATCACATTCAAGGAAAGAACACCTACCAATCTTGGAGAAAATTTTTGAAAGGTTGGAAGAATTCAAAGTGAGACTCAACCCAAAGAAATGTGCTTTTGGAGTCCAATCCAAAAAAATCTTAGGCTATATTGTATCTACCAAAGGGATAGAGGTGGATCCCGCTAAAGTGAAGGCTATCATGGAAATGGAAGCACCTAAGAACATTAGCCAGATGAGATATTTACAAGGAAGGATCCAATCCATTAGGAGATTTATCTCCCAATTAGTAGAAAAATGCCATAATTTCACCCAACTTTTGCATCAGGATACAATTTTCAAATGGGATGAAAAATGTGAAGAAGCCTTTAATCTACTAAAGAAATATCTCATGAATCCACCAATCTTGATGCCACCTTCAGAGGCAAGCCCTTGATCTTATACATTTCAGCAATGGAGAATTCATTAGGGGCACTTTTAGCACAAGAGGATGAAATACGAAAAGAGAAAGTAATTTACTACATTAGTATAACCTTGGTCAAATACAAGCTGAAGTATACATTTATGGAAAGGGCATGCTTGGCTGTAGTTTTTGCTTCCCAAAAATTATGCCATTATATGCTAGCCCACAAGATAAGGCTCATTGCAAAAATTGACCCATTGAAGTATCTACTTAGCAAAACAACACTGAATGGAAGACTAGCAAAGTGGGTAATGGTACTTAGTGAATTAGACATAGAACATGTTGATAGAAAATCAATCAAAGGGAAGGTAATTGCAAACCAATTAGCAAAAGCACAACTTCATGATGATCTTCCCATCCAAGTGGAATTCCCAGATTCAAAAATTGTGAAGGTGGAAGCAAAAACATGGCAACTTTATTTTGATGGTTCCTACACTCACCATGGATTAGGAGCAAGCATACTTCTCATCACACCTAAAGGTTCTACTATCCCTAAATCTTACAAATTGCTATTTCCATGCACCAACAATGTAGCAGAGTATGAAGCATTTGATATTGGAATCAAGCTAGCATTAGAGTGGAAAGTGACAGAACTTAAGGTTTATGGAGATTCACAATTGGTCATAAATCAAGTCAATGAAGAATATCAAACGTAAGATGAAAAATTAGTACCTTAAAAAAACATGGTGCAAAATCTCAAGAAGTATTTCATACTCATCACATTTGAACAAGTGATGAGAGAAAAGAAAAAAGCAGTAGATGCTATGGTGACTTTGACCTCACTTTTGTAGATGCCAGATCAGAGTGCTAGATATGAGTTCTTGGTAGAAGAAGTGATTCAACCAGCATTTGACCCAAACCACCCTTATACCATTTTCCTACTAACAACAACTAAATCACCCTGGTATGGACTAATTTACGTCTACTTGAAAGATCAAACCCTTCCTATCAACCAAACCAGAAACCAAAAGAAAAGTTTCATTCATCAAGCTGCCAAATATACTATAGTTTCTGAAACATTGTATCGATAAAGTCTTGATGGAATGCTCCTTAGGTGTTTAGAAGAGGAAGAATCAAACTTAGCCTTATGATAAATCCATGAAGGAAATTGTGGATCACACTCAAATGGATTATCCCTAGCCAAGAAACTTCTAAGGATAGGATATTTTTGGCCTACCATGGAAAAAGATTCATGTAACTTTGCAAAAACTTGTAAGAAATGTCAATTCCATGGGAATTTGATACATGCACCTGCACAAGAGCTTCATCTGATGATGACACCTTGGCCATTCTACCAATGGGGTTTAGACCTAATAGGCATGATTTATCCACCATCCTCGAATGACCAAAATTCATCATCATGGCAACAGAATATTTTACTAAGTGGGTGGAAGCTGTACCCCTATCAACATCAACAGGCAAACATATATCCTTGTTTATCCTAAATCATATTATTTGTAGATATGGCATACCTCACACCATCATAATGGATAACACAAAGCATTTTAGGAACAAAGACATAACGAAACTATGCACCAAGTTTCACATGATTCATCATTCCTCTTCAATCTATTACCCTCAAGGTAATGGACAAGCTGAAGCAATCAATAAAAAAATCTTGAAGATTTTAAAGAGAACAGTGGACAACTCAGGGAGAGATTGGCACATTAAGATAAACCCAACCTTGTGGGCTTATAGAAAAAGCATAAGAATGCCAACAGGGGCTACACCTTTTTCATTAGTCTTTGGAACAGAAGTGGTTTTTCATTTAGAGGTCGAACTTCCATCTTTGACGATATCTATGCATGGTTTGATAGATGAGGAAGACTATAGGGTTACACGGCTACAAGAACTAGAACTCTTGGATGAAAAATAGAAGCAAGCATTTCATCATTTGAAGGTGTACCAAAATAGGATTTCCAAGGCATATAATAAACATATCAAGCCAAGAACATTCCAAATAGGGGACCTAGTTTTGAGAGAAAATCCCAAGAACCAATTAGAATGAGAAAAGAAAGGAAAGTGGGAGGCAAACTGGTTAGGACCAGTTCTCATTGTTGAAAATTTTGGGACTGACACATACAAACTAGCAGATTGTGATGGTGAAGAACTATCAATAGCATACATCTCAAGAAGTTTTACACATGAGGAAGAAAAAAGAGGATAAAGAGTATCAAATGGAGCAGCATCATATTTATTGTACATAGAAAAAAGAGATCTTGAAAAAGACCAAAACATGTGAAAAGCATAAAAGATCAAAAATAGTGAAAAATTGAGCATCAAGAAAGAAAAAACATTCATATATGATCCTGAAAAAAAACAAAAAAAATTGAAAAAGAGAAAAAAAACAAAAAAAATCAAAAAAGAAGAAAAGTGCCTTGGTGAAAACCTAGCAAATAGGCACCCTGGTAGCAAAAAAAGGGAAAAAGATTTTAAAATAGAAAAATGAGCTAGATCCATTCAATCATTGAAAACCTGGTAAACAAGCACCATTGAAAGTCCAAGTCAGTCACATACCTAGAAGGTCACCTTGTAAATATTGCAGTCACCAGCATTTGTATATATTGCATAATAAAACCCCACAGTTGCATTTGCAAGTACCTCAAGATTTCGGTCACCTAATCAAAAAATTGTCCTAAGTCCCATAAATGAAATCAATATCAAACTGGGGGCAATCTACTCTAAAGGAGCGAGGATTCATCAACAAGCTTTATTCAATTAGAGAATCAATTCATCACACTTGAAAGAGGAACACCTAATCAAATCTACATCCCAATCCAATTTGAGCCTAAAATGAAAAATTGATCCAAGAACTTAAATGACCTTACCTTTATCAGGATTAAAAGTATGAAATGGATGGAACTACACTTGAACTATGGATTTGAAAAACATTGCAAACATTTTCTAAGTGTTGACTCAATTGATGAAATCATTTCTTTCTAGCAAATCGATGAAAGTTTTAGACTAGACAAGCTATGATGAAAGGATGATATATTTCTTGATTTCTGAATGACTGTCTTAAAATCAAAGTTTTAAATCATGTATTATTTTTCTAAGGATGTGATCATCAAAGAATCATCAAGGACTTGTACATAGGATAAAATGGATATTACTACTTGTTTAAGCAAACGAATACCTTGGTTATTTTGATCTTCCATATCATAATACCAACATCCACTTGCAACATAGAATCCAACAAAATTAGTATTCGCACTCTCATGATTGGCTTCAATCAGTGATAGTTGTATCGAAGAGACTGATGGGAAAGCAAACAAAGAGGTAAAAAGTATTCATATCATCATAGTTGAACTAGTGATGGTTGTACTAAAATGGGATTCCAAAAGCGCTAAATGATGATTATAAGCTCCAAATCTTGAATAATGACAATTAGCTGCATACATTTTAGATTAAGTGCATTGTATATATGTGTTTTTCCCTTCTTAGCTTAAGTTGCAAGGGGAAAAATGAAACATTGGGTTCAATTCAAACATCATCATTATTGATTCCAAACAACAAAAGTGAGATTATCTTTTGCATTCATGCATAACATTAATCATTATAAATATAGCAGAAAAGAAAGAAAAAGAATCATTACTCATACATCATTTGCATACATGTAATTAAATGAAGAGTTGCATACATTTGAAAAATCAAAAAACATAGGATCATCCATATCCATTTTGCCATAAAACAATTTGCATCCATACATGGATAAAATAGAAAAATATCTCATAAATCCATACATCAATACATTCATCTATCTATATCATAGAAATAAGATACATTGCATCCATCACATAATCATAAATAAATGCATCATAAACATCATATAGCTGCATACAAAGATAATCTCATAAATCAACTCATCAAGAAGAACGAAGGAATATATCATTACATATCATCAAAAGAGGGTTCATCAATGATCCACCAAATCAGTATATCAAGATACAAATGTCATATAAAGTGATACATCAAAGGTTCTAACCAATCAAATAACATGACATGTGATACAAAGGACATAAAAAATGAGTAAATATTGCATCAAATCAATCAAGATCCCATAGGACCCGATGCATCTAGACCTCTATCATCCTATGGAGGAGGAGCCTGAGAAGTGCTCGCTCCACTCTGTCTCTGAACCACAACTGACATAAACTATTGCATCAAGGTAGCAACCTGATCTAAATGCCCAACAACAGTGGGCATATCTATCCTCAAAGACTAAACCTCCCATACTACAGTACCCATAGTAGGAACATCTTGTGAACCCTGTCCCTGATCTTATGCCTGATGAACCTATGGAGGCACCTGCTGTGCTGGAACCTGATCCTGTTGTGTGGGAACATCATCTTGCTGAGCCAAGGCAACTCTCTTTAATTGAACTAAAGGGTCTAATCCACCTGGAATATGCCTAGCAACATCAACATGAGCCTGTCACTACTGTCTTTGTTGTCTGTGAACTCTCTATTGTCTATCTATTCTAGGACAAACATCAACTGCATCATTATGTCCTCTAACTCTATCTCACACCCATTCTCTACCAGAAATAATCAAAGGAACTCTATGTCCTCACCGTCTCTAATGTCTCCTACCACCACCACTACCATCATCACCACCACCACCACCACCATCACGAGGACCTGGAATAGGCTCTGCTAGATCAGTAAAATGAATAAACCTATTACGAGCTCACCAATCTACATCTGATCCAAGGAAAACTAATAATCAATAGGAGGACCCCACATAGATCTCTCTACCTATACCTGAGCATATAACCCTATATGCAGAGGCATATCCTACACTCTACCATACTATCTGGAAACTCTGCCAAAGAAAAAGCACTCAATAGTGGTATTAGACCTGCCAATCATCCAATGAGGAGTGAACATGTAAGGTAACTCATCGTCATCCTCTCTCCAACCCTCACAACCAATGTATGGAAGCCACTGAACCTAATCAAGATCATCTATAACCTGATGCTAATAATCTAGATGACCTAAATGATGCTAAATCACCATACCAATGTATAGAAAAGCATATGGAAAACCATGAGGCTGAAACCTATTAGAAATAGGCCTGGTAATAGGAAGATGCTCCCAAATCCACAACTGAAGAACCAAGGCACTAGTAGATAAGGAAGAACTCTCATTGTATACCACCTCATGAAGATCTCAATATAACTATGCCAGCACACATGAAGCCCAATCAAAATGTTGAGGCTGCGCTAGTAAATCCTCCAGAATCCTACCCCAACCAATAGAAAAACCATGACCTCATCAGTAGAGAAGAAGTAAACCACCAATCAATGTGCCAAGTACTATAGGAAATGTAGGAAAAGAAGAAAATTGTGGCCATGTGATAGTATCATCATCAATAGTATTGTCCCCGAACACTCGTCGGTAGCCAGTAGAATCATAAAAAGAATCATAATAAACTATCTCTCCTCGGCACGGGATACGTAGAAAATGATACACGTCCTCTCACATGATCGTCATCTCACCATGTGGAAGATGAAAATTATTGTGGTCAGAGTGCCAAGGCTCCACCACAGCTGTCAATAACCCATGGTTTAGCTAGAACCGGGGAAGATTGAGAAGAAAACTCAAACCGCAAATCTCAATGACATAGTACTCTGCTGGAGTAATTTCCTACCTGAGATTGATGACCCATGAAGCAACCAATCGAAGATTCAATATAGGAAAGTGAGCATGTTTGGAAAAATAAGAGAATTATATCAGCATATTATATCAAGGAATAGCTAACGTCGATCAAGTTATCTCCTAACTCTATATCTTGAGGAAGGTAAATCATTGTTTTATCTCTCTAGATATTGAGAGTGAAATATCAAACCATTAACCCATTATATCAGATTAACAAATCACATTCATTGGTATTAATATATTGATATTCTAATCAATTATTTAGTCCAGATGCAACAAACCTAATCCAATCATTCGAATCGAGCATAAGAAATCATCAAAAAATTTCACAAAAAAATCAAGTACAAATGAAAATTTTGCCAAAAAGGGTTGCAAGTGTGATTTTAATCATAGCAAGAGACATTTCTCTTAAGCGATATCAAAAAGTTGTTAAGCGACATTACTTCTATCTCAAGTGATAAATTAAGCATAGGCAACAATGGATCATGCTAGGCGATAACAAAATGTAGCCTACGCAACAACAAATTGTTAGGGTTTCCTACACGATAACATAACTAAAAACTGGCATTTTTTCCCTAGACCTAAGCAGTGAATGTTTTGTTCTCAGGTGAGATTCAAAGTTTGTTAGGTGAAAACTAAATATACGTAAGTGTGGTTGAAATACATGGATGCAGCAATAAACAGGCTTAGGCGACAATGAAATATTGCTAAGTGTGACTTTATATATTCTAAGCAATGATGAAATTTAAATTTGCAATAAATGCTAATAAATGCAATAAGGGAGTTCAAAATAACTTACCAGAGGTCCATAGTAAGGTGGCCTTGCATATCTCTGACACCTCTCAAATCGATGCTATCGGATAGGGACAACCATCTCGAAATTCACCACAGGATCAAAGAAAAATCACCAAAGAAAAAAGTGAAAATGAATAGTAAATCTAGGGTTTTCAACCTATTTAAGCTAATTTGACCTAATCTTAAGGTGAAAATTGGACTTTGACCTATATTAACCTATCATATTTAATCAAGGTAAATTGTGAAGTATGACATATCATGAGGGTTTTTCAGAAATGAAAACATATCAATCAATCATTAGAAATTATCAAACCAAAATAGCAATATGTTTTATTTCTGAGGGGGCATACCATTGGATAATCAGATCAATATCATCATTAACATCATTGAAAATCAAGGGACTGATCATCAAATCAAAGTGAAAGCTTTTATCAAAAAAAAATTCGTAATCAAACAAAAGGGGTATCATATCAAATACAATCATCAAATGAGGTTTTCGCATCAAGAGAATTTCATATCAATCATCAAAACAAACATCATATCAGGGTCAATCATCATATCAACTATCATATCAAGAACAATTCAATCAAGAGAGTTTCATATCAATCATACCTGCATCAATCTCATATCAAGAATCAAAGATCGACCATCAAAGACATCAAACAAACATCAAGGATCGACCATCATTGAATCAAAACCTATTATCAGCAAGATCAGGGTATTCTTTGAATTAACATGCTTCGCACATCAACTCAAAGAGGGGCATTTGTGATCACCTAAAAATGGACAAAGATCAAATCAAGGCAAATCAAGTTAAATCAAAGAAAATGAAGCAAAAAAATTGAAGCAATTGAATCACAATTCACATTTAGCCAATCAAAAAGAAAATCAAGTCTTAATTCAAGATAAATCAAAATTGAGAGATTTTTAATCAAGTGCAATCAAATCAAAATACAATTAAATCAATTAATTGTATAGTCTTGGGTTAAATTAAATTCAACCCATTCAAGGGGTACATGGCTAAAATAAATCAATTAAATTAATTAATAAATCTCAATTACTCTCAACAAACCAAAAGGAGAGGAAATCAATCAACCAATGAGATTTAAGGAAAGGCATTCACATAGATCAAGCCAAATTCAATCTCAATCACTCAAAGTGAAAGATAATCTTGACCATCCATCTTGTCTACTTGTCCCAAGCTTTGAGGACACAAACTTTGCATTGTCTTCAAAGGGTGGAACCAAGGACTCAACCAAGGTTTAATCATGATCAAATACAACTACACCCCCTACCATTGGAAAATCTATAAAAGGAAGACTAAAATCCTTCATAATTATGAACCACATATCTGAGAATTGCATTGAACCTCTTGCAATTTGAGTTTAGAAAAGCATTTGAGAGCATAACTAGCATTTATTTTGATAATTTCTAGCTTTATCATTGTTTATCTTTATCGTTCTCATTCTAGAACTGTCATTAATGAGAGCTTGCTGAGAGCTTATTCATTAACATCTTAGTTAGAGAGCCATAGGATGCTCAATTGATCATTAATTTTCTATATTTTTCTCTATTTCTTTGTGGTTTAATTTAGTTACTATTTCAATTATTGATGATTAACCTTAATTCTATGAAGATACTTTCATTAGTATACAACTATTATAACCCCATTTCGAAAAGGGTGTGAAGTGCTCTACAACACCTAAATGAAGAGAGCTTCATTTAGTCAAAGTTTTGACCTCATCTAGGACCTCTAAAGCCTTCAAAACTAAGTTCAAAGTTTCTATACCCTACTGCCAATACCAAAAAAATTTAATATCTTCAAAACTAGACTTGATCTGGCAATGAAACTTTACTGGCAAGCTAATATGACCAAAATGAACCTCCAAGAAAGAAAATAGACCATTATGAGCTTGAACGAAAAACTTACTAAAAATAGTAACTTTCCAAAAATAGCAAGTCTACACAAGATAGCCCTTATTGAAAAGAAACTAGAAATATTTTTGGGTGATGCAAGATTTCTCTTACACCCAAGATGCTCATGCATCAGACACCCAGGGTAATTTGAGAAATGACCCTATCATGACTTAGGTGTGTAGAGGAAAACCAAGATAGTTAACCTCCTCCCTTGTTAGCCATGATGAATTTTCAATAGGTCATCCTTTCCATTTGACCAAATATTCTCCATATGTCATGTTCCTTGTGCTTCTGCCAACACAACTATCTAGTATGTCATCAATCTCCTTGGTAGGTGAACTAGTTGCTGGAATACTCCACTGCGCTTCTCTGATCTCATCTTCAACACCCCCTTCATAATACTCTGTCAAATCTAAAATGTTAAATACTGGTGAAATATTCAGCTCAGTAGGCAATTCTACCTCATATGCATTTCCTGAATCATGCTTCTTCAGTATCTTACATGGCCCAAACTTCTTCATTTTCAACCTGTTATATGTACCAACTAGAAATCTCTCCTTCCGCAAATGAACCATGACTTCATCTCCAACCTAAAATTCCTTATGACTCATTTTCTCATTTCCTCTAGCCTTATACTACGTGTTCATCTTGGTAATATGATTCCTCACCTCCTCATCGATGTTCTTCAAGTGTTCTACAAAATTCTCAGCTTTGGCACTACTTATCTCTCCTTTATCTATCTTCCTCAAGTCTGAAGCATTTCTCGGACTACTTCCATATACAATCTAGAATGGTGATTTACCAGTGCTCCAGTTAATAGAATTATTGTATGCAAATTCCACTTGTGGTAAAATCAAATCCCATCTTGTTGGCTTATCTCCAACCAAACATTTCAACAAATTCCCCAAACTCTTATTCACCACTTCTATCTATCCATCAGTGTGTGGATGATGTGATGAATTGAACTTCTAATATGCCTTCAATTTCTTCCACAATGTGCATCAGAAATATCCAACAAAATTAGTGTCTTTATTTGAAACTATACTCTTTGGCAAACCATGTAGTCTCACCACTTCTCTAAAAAATAATTCTGCTACATGAACAACATCATTAGTCTTCTTGCAGGGATTGAAATATCCTCCCAAGGTTTCTCTAGTATAGGTAATGGCTGATACAACCCTATATTCTACTTCACTCCTTTCACCATCTAACATACTCTACAACCTTGTACAAACTTACTGACATCTTGCTACAACTGTGGCTTATAATAATTCTCACTAACCAAAGAAAGGGTTTTATCATGACAAAAATGTCCAGCCAATCCTCTGCTATGCTTCTCCTTGATGAGATTCTCCCTCACAGAACTTCGTAGAATGCAAAACTGACTCCCTCTAAATAGCATACTATCTTGGATGATGAAATCCAACCATTTCGTTCTGTCTAGAGTAACAGGTTCTATACAAGCTTTCCAAGCTTCTCCAAAATCAAGATCATTTAGATACAAATTCTTGAGTTCCTTGAACCCAACCACCTCAATCTACATTTATGTCAGCAATAGTTGCCTTCTACTAAGCACATCTACAACCCTGGTAGACTTTCCACTCTTGTGTTTCAAAACAAATGTATAACTCTGCAAAAACTCAACCCATTTCAAATGCCTTTGATTCAACTTTCCTTGACTATTCAAATATTGCAAAGCTTGATGATCAGTATACAAAACAAACTTCTTAGGAAGAATATATTATCTCCACTTCTTTAATGCCTAGACTATAGCATAAAATTTCTGATCATACACAAAATATTTTCTCTTGGCATCATTTAACTTCTCACTGAAATAAGCAATAGGTTTACCTTCTTGGCTCATAATAGCTCCTATTGCAGTACCACTAGAATTATAGTCTACTTGAAACACATTATTAAAATTTGGAAGTGCTAGAATAGGTTGTTCTGTAACTTTCTGTTTCAATGGTTTAAAACTCTTATCTACCCCATTAGTCCACTTGAACTCTTTTCTATCCCCTCTCATTGTTTTAGTCAAGGGTCCACAAATACTGCTAAATTTTTTGATAAATTTTCTATAAAAACTAGCCAAACCATGAAAAGATCTTACCTCAGTAGCACTCCTTGGAGTAGGCCATTCAAGGATAGCATGTACTTTCTCTAGGTCCATTTTTAGACCTTCTGCTGAAACTAAAAATCCCAAATACACTAACTCTTTCTTCACAAAATTGCACTTATTCAAATTAATCAACAATTTCTTTTCCCTCAGCTTATCAAACACCATACAAATATGCATCATATGCTCCTCTAATGTCTTACTAAATATCAAAATATCATCTAGGTAAACAATAACAAACTTACCAAGAAATTATTTTAGAACCTCATTCATGAGCCACATGAAAGTGCTCGATGCATTGGTTAGCCCAAAAGGCATGACTAACCAAAAATACAGTCCTTCCTTTGTCTTGAAAGAAGTCTTCCATTCATCTCCTTCTCTGACTCAAATCTGGTGATATCCACTCTTCAAATCTATCTTTGAGAAATACATATCTCCACTCAAACAATCCATAATATCATCCATCCATGGCAATGGAAACTTATACTTGATTGTGATCTTTTTTATAGCCCTAGAATCTATACACATCCTCCATTCTCCATTCTTCTTTGGTGCTAGTATTGTTGGTACAACACATGGACTTAGGCTTTCCCTAATCAACCCTTTTTGTAACAACTCATGTACTTGTCTATTCAACTCTTCACTTTTTGTTGGTGTCATTCTGTGTACTACCTTATTTGGAAAATTGGTTCCTAGAATCAAGTCCATCTAATGACTGATTTTCCTCACTGGTGGTAATCTATCAGGAACATTATTGGATATAATATCTTGAAACTCATTCAATAAATCTACAACTTCTACAGGTACATCTTCTACTTCCTCTTTACCAACTTTTGGAATTAAAGAAAAACACACATGCTCATGCCTCATACCCTCTAGGAACTTTTTTCCATCAACAAAAGTTATTCTTGCATTACCACATACATTTTCTTCTATGTCATTCAATGGCTTTAGCTTATGTCGCACTCCATCCTTCATCAGGAAATAGGTATTCACATGACCATCATGTACAACATGTCTGTCAAACTGCCATGGTCTACCTAACAACATATGACATGCATCCATAGATATGATATCACATAGTACCTTATCATGGTATCCGCTAATCTTGAGCTTCACTAGGCACTGTTCATTGACCATGACCTTGTGGTCATCTTGCACCCAAGCAATCTAGTATGGATGTGGTTTTTTCTATCTCTTAAGCTTCAACTTTTTCACCATCTCTTCTAACACCAAATTGTCAATGCTTCCACTATTGATAATCACATCACAAAATTTACCCTCACACTTGAATCTAGTGTGAAATACGCTCCTCCTTTTGCTCAGGTTCATTCTCCCCACTCAGCAGGACTCTTTTGTTAATCGGTGTTTCTCCTCTTTTAGCATCTTCAGAATATGATGATTTGGCATTGTCATTAACATGTGCAACTATGGCCTGTCCTTCATTTCTCCTCTATGTCCTTCCTTGGAATTAAGGATATGCATATGCCCTATGGCCTTCTTCTCCATAGTGAAAACATGTTCCATGGAAGCCTCCTCTTCCTGAACCTTGTCCTCTTCCTCTTTCTCTCTGATCTCTATTATTTTGATCATGGAAATGATTGGAATTGTTTCCTCTCTAATTTTGACTGCTAGTGGCCTCATCCTTCTTTTTTGAATCTTCATTTCGGCCTCCATATGAGCATCCACCAGATCTTCCAGCATGACCTCTTCCATTTTGTCTGCTCTCAAACTTCTTGTTCAACTTTTCCTCTACTTTTAGGGAAAACCGGTATGCCTCTTCAATACTATTCATCTGAACCAGATTCAACTCCTCTTGAATGCTCGGCCTCAACCCATTAAGTCAATAGGAAAACTTCTCCTTATCAGATTCTGCATGGCTTGTTCTGATGAGGATTCGATAGAACTCCTCTATATACTCTTGAATAGATCTTCCTTCTTGCTTTAAACTTTGTATTTTCTTCAGTAGGTCAACCTCATCATCAATAAGAATGAATTGTCACTTCAATTTATCCACCATCTGATCCCATCTTCTGATTTTATCCTTTCCTCTTCTATTTTTCTCCAATTTAATCTCTTGCCACCAGATCTTCGCATGACCCTTTAGTCTAGCCTTTGCAAACTTGACCCCATCAGGATCCTCAATGTCTTCATAATCAAAATATTCTTCTAATTCATTAATCTAGTCGATCAACTCCTCTGGGTTAAGATTTCCTGAAATGTAGGAACCTCAATCTTAGGTCTTTTCACGATCTTAGAAATGGCCCAAAAAAGCCTTTCTTCCTCTTGGTTCATAATTTTGCCTTGTACTTCTTGATTGGAATTTTCTCCTTCAGCTTCATCCTCGCTTTTGTGTCTGACATTAAGATTTAGCCCTCTGCAAATCTCTTCTTGCAATGCTCACGCTTGTCTCTGGACTGATCTAACCTCAGGTGTCACACCACCAGCTCTTCTACCACATTCCCTTCATGGAGGCATTTCTGCGCTACATGTTGAAACCCTAACCGTGGTCCTAGTGTAAACTTCCTCACAGTCAATGATCTATTTACACAGAAACCCTAAACCACAGTCCTATGCAAACTGCCTCATAGTCAACAATCTATTTACACACTCAAGAACTCCCTTTCTGATACCACTTGATGAAGGGTACTCCCCTTAATACCACAAACAGATAACATAAACAGAGAAATAACAACAATTTGCAAGAACAAAAAATGGGCTTCTTATTATCTCCACAAATGTGGGATTACAAATTTTTAGAATTACAATATGCAAAGCCACATGGGCATTTTCCTTACAATATTCTAAGGGACAAAGCCTTGAATTATTATTTAGAACTTTTTTGAACTTCTTCGAACTACCGAACTACCCTAGACAACACTACGGGCCTTCATTATGTAGGCAATTTTCCACCGCGTGGGAAGGTTCCAGAAATTTAGCCTCTAAGGTTGACCAAACTTAGAATTATTTTATTTTTCATTTTATTACATCATAGTTGGCTCAAAAAAACTTTTCAAACCCAAACAAAAAATTTGAAGGAAATTTAATTTTTGCCATTTTAGGTGGCCCAACTTCCGTAGACCATAAGTCATCACCCGTTGACTCGATTGACTATTATGACCCCATTTTGAAAAGGGCATGAAGTGCTCTACAACATTTGAATCAAGCAAGCTTCATTCAATCAAAGTTTTGACCTCATGTGGAACCTCTAAAGCCTTCAAAATTGAGTTCAAAATTTTTGTACCCTAAAGTCGATACTGAAAATTTTCAATATCTTCAAAACTAGACTTGATTTGGCATTGAAACTTTATTGGTAGGCTAATATGACCAAAATGAACCTCCATGAAAGAAAATAGACCATTCTGAGCTCGAACAGAAAACTTACTAAAAATAGCAACTTTCCAAAAATAGCAACTCTACATAAGATAACCCTTGTTGAAAAGAAACCAAAAATATTTTTTGGTGATGCAAGATTGCTCTTACACCCAGGATGCTCCTGCATCACTTAAACACTAGTTTATCTTTGATTTCATTGATAAAGAAGGTTGATTGAAGGGAGTAGAAGAATGGACAATTGAATATAAGGATCTGGTTTCGGCCAAGATTATTTACCACTTAAAAGAAGAAAGTAATATCAATGTCCAAACTTTCACCATATTTCTAGATAGGATTATTGTATTGGATTCTAATTTTAAAAAAATTGTGTTGGTGTCATGAGCCATCATAGATAGGAAATGGAAGGATCACTTGATTCATATGTTGGGATTATGGAAAGATATATACTGAGAGGAGAGGGGTGAATCAGTACCTTTAGAACTTTTCAAGACTGAAAACTTTGTGAGCATAGGTAACATTAACCGACTGAATCCATGGTATGTAACATACATTCAAATATAACTAAAATATAAATACATGTAACCTAATCAATAAACCATTCATGAAACTTCATACACTTAACACAAATATTTTGGTATCACAGTTACCCTTGTTAGAAGGTAAAAACTATGGTAGGGATGAGACCCAAAAAGCTTCACTACTGCAGTAACAAAGTATGTCGATTAAGGCTACAAAGATTGTGATCACTTTTGGTGATCTTACCCTATTAGGAGTAACAATAAGATCAGCTAGATCTACTTGGTTAGATGATTTTAGAAACACAATCAAGTGTGCACTTGATTAAGAGATTTACAATAGAACTATGAAGTTCACTCTGTTAAGAGATTTAGAAATCTGCTACAATGGTTAAATAGTAACAATGATATATCTGTAAATAGCAGCTCGAACTTGCCTGATTTAGATCTGTGAAATACTATAAAGATATCACCTCATTGTCATGTGTAAGACCTTATTTTCTTCTTGGTAGCATAAGATCTTGTTTTGATAAACTAAATACTTCTATAAAAACCTTATGTCAAAACCTTGTCTGATCTTCTGATGTCCTGAGTGTGGCTACTTCTTGATGATACATGATCAAATGACATCCTTACAAATTCTATATCAAACTTACTTGACCTAATTAGGGTTTTAAAATATCTTAGAAAACCTAAGATCAATGGTGGAAATAAAAAACCTAGATCTACAATACATAGGAATCATCAATAATTTAATGATTCTATCCATATTAAATTATGTCTCGATCTTGGTAAACCATTTTTTGATCAGTGTAAATAGTTTTCATTGATGTTTGTGCCATTCCAAACTATGATGTTATTTCATGTTTTACTCCATGTTCACTGCATTCATCACTCGATAATTAACTGGTGCTTGATTCATATGAATGCTCGGTGACCATAGTATTTGATACTCAGTGATCATTTGTCTCGGTAAGAATGCTAGGTCAAAGATGTACTCGGTTAACTCAGGTATCTACCTTGTGTCTTTCTTGGTGTATAGGCTCCATGTCTTGACCGATTGTCCTGTTTAGTTTCCTATACTGACTATATGAATAAGTGATACTAATGAAACCAATTAATGCTCAAATAGGAGTAACATTCTCCCCCTTTGGTATTAGTATCAAAACTTTATGTATATGTAATGACTAAAAAAATTGTACTTATCAAAAATATGAATCATATGTTGTGAACTCATATGAACTCCCCCTTTGTACACACTCTCGGTGTGAAGTGCATAGAAGCATATATATATACATATAATTTCCCCCTTTTTTAAATTAATGCTAAAATTAGTGTACTTAAAACTTGTCAAAAATATTTTGATGGGTTGTCTTCAATTTAGACAAGAGGTTTTCTCATTCCTCCTTAAGGTTCTCAAGAGCAATGTGCTCTAAACCGACATGTGCATGCATGTCAAAAATATTTTCTAATGCTGATATTTTCGGGGTGGCAACTAAATCATTTTCCTTATTCATGTGTCTCTCTATTATCTTAAGATGGGGAAGTAGCTCATCTTGAATCTTAGTTATTTGGTCTCTTATTGTATCATCTTGCTTCCTCAAATCAATTCTTAATTGCTAAATTTCTTGAACTTTTGAAAAATCCTTATGGAATTCATTTGGCTTGGTTAAAGAATTATTTTCACTAACATCTATCTCTTCATCAAGCTTCTTTACCTTTTCACTAAGCTTAGTAGTGAAGTCATCTACAATGCATAATTTATACAAAATTATTATTGTCTACTGAATAATTGTTATTTTTATTGCCTCTAATAGTTCCTCCATTCACTTCTCTACATCTATATTAGGGGAATAAGTGTGTCTAGTCAGACTGGCAAGTTGATCAATGATGAGATTTGCCTCATCAACATTGATTTCAGGGACTACTTGCATCAAAATGTATCTAACTTCCTCTAAAACTTGTTTGATCTTGCTTTGTTGCCTTAATTTTTCCTGTCCAGCCTTTCTTGTGCACAATTCACCATATCTTCTTAAGGCTTCAGGGTCTAGAGTCTTAGGGTCAGATTCAGGAATTTCAATAATCTCATCAAGTGTGACAAGATCCTTACCATGTTTCTTCTTTTTATTTTTCTCATGTGTGGGGGATTTTTTGTATGGTACCAGAGCTTTAGTCTCTGGGGTTTTGTTTTCTTTCTCAGTAGACACACTCTCTTCCTTTTCATGCCTGGTGACTAGTGTCTTGGTAGCTTGTCCTTGGGCATCTTATGTAGTGTCTATTGTGTCTTCTTTTCTTTCAACCTCTTTCTTTTTAGCCTCATTTGTATCTTTCTATACTTCTATACCATGTCCCTCGGTTGTATCATTTTTTTTCTTGGGTATAGAGCCTTTAGGTTCCCTTTGTGTAGAAATCTCAATTCCTTGAACAAGGAAAGGTAAATCACCATGTATATCAATTGTTACTCCCTTACTAGGTGGATTCTCCTCAGTGTTGTCTACAACAATGTTGATGTCCTCATCATTATTTACATCATCATCAAGATCTCCATGTCTGATGTCATCAATTATGACATATTTTGTTCTGGTGGTTACTAGTTACTCAGAGCATCTTGTTTATACTCTTCATTATATCCAGATGGGTAGAAATCCATGGCATAAGTTTCATCTGCTATCTCTTTATCAGATATATGTATCGGGTCCTTAGTGGCTATATCAACATCATTTGAGTGAACTCCTTTTCCTTTCTTTTTGTCCATCTCAGGAATGATAACCGGTGCAAGTTGATCATCTTCTGCTCTAGTTTTCAAAATTTTGGTCCATAGAAGGTTGTTGTTTTAATCAACTGCCTCAAAGTTACCTGCTAAAATGTCAAACTCTGTACTCTTCATCAAAAAATGTTTGGAATATTGTTTCATCAATTCTTCTACCTCGGTAATTGATAGAGTAGGCATTGCCAAAATCAATGAGTGTTCTCTCATTTTCTTCTCTGTGTACAAGGCATATGTCCACCTGGCTAACACTTTCTCATATAATTCCTTAGGAATATACCTTGAAAACTCAATAGGTACTCTCTTAAAATTAATCATCATTTGAATGATAGCTTCCTCTATTTTCTCCTGATCCTCGGTGGTCATAGATACATACCGATTCAACTTAGGGTGAGTTAGACTCCCTGTCTCCTTTATATTATTAGCTAACTCATCTACCAACTAAAAATTATTTACTAGAACCTTGAATTTACCTTGATCATCTTTTTCCTCGGATTTGACCTCATCCTTGTCTCTTATCAACCTTCTCCTCTTCTTAGGTTGTTTGGTGGTGACTTGGGCACCTCTCTTCTTCTTCTTATATGTTTTAGTAGGAGTAGGCCTTGTTATTTTTTAAATTCCTTTCTTTAGGGGTGGAGAAGAAGCTGTTGAGGATCTTTTCATTGCTCTTATAGGTATTTATTCTTGTTTCCTCTTCCCTGTGGCCTTTACCAGTGCAGGTTGAATATCCTTATTTGACTTGGTATCCTCCTCATGTTCACTATTGCCAATTAATAGCTATTCCTTTGTTGTTTCTTCAATCGGATTAGCTGTTGACTCTTCTTCTTCATCATCATCTCCAAATTTTTTCACCAGTGTCCATCATCTTTTTGGATTTCTACTTACTTTCACTCCAACTAGATCCATCTTTATTCTTATCTTATCTTTCTCATAGGTTCTGAACCTAGTAGCTTTTGGATCTTTAGGATCAGCCAATAGTGCCTTAATTGACCTAGAAGCTTGGTCAATATCTAGTTCATAGCCCAATGTAGGTAGCCAAGAAGTATTCAGTTTAACTACCTTGATTAGAGTGGTTTTGGTATCCACTAAGAAACAGATATCTTCTTTGTGTTTCTCTACTAGCTGACTTGGTATCCTACTTATTTTATGCATTCTATCCTTGAATTATTCAAAATACACATCCATAACAGTAATAAAATTCTGACCTAGACTCTAAATAAACTCACTTAGTTGTGTTATAACTAGTCGGTTGACATCCAAGTCAAAACTACCGACTAATGGAAAGAATTTTTACAGGTAGAAAAATGTACAAACCAGTAGAGAACCAAACTTGCATGTGTTTTTTCTTGCTACCCAAATGGTTCTCATGGTTTCATCCAATTGTTTCAGTAGTAGCTCGGTGAGGTCCAATTGAAGACCCTTCTTAACAATCTTATAAGAAATATCTATTGCTCCATAAGATACATTGTTTGGCCTACTCGATTGAAATATCTTATAGCCAATAATATAGGCTCCAAACCTTGTCTCTGGATCAATGATTGTATTAACTCTAATTCCTCTTCCATTCCATTCAGCTCTAGTCAACTTCTCGGTCTTAGCCCTTGGTGAATTCCTTATGGCCTTTGCTTTATCGGTAGTAGGGTAACTGGTGACCGCATTTATAATGTCCTTAGATAATTTAACTGATTCATCTAGCCATATTTTTCCTTCATGCACTCGGCTAAGAACAACCCTAATCCATTATGTCTTAAATTCTCTCCAGAGATATGGGGCATTCATCAATCCCTTCACCTCTAGGTGTTTGTGCTCATCCTTGAGATTTTCATTCACACTTAGTTCTTGGTAAGTGGATTAAAGCTTGAAATCTCCTATTTCATTGATTTTTCAATGGATATATGCATGAATATCTTACACCAACAAAACCCTAGGTAGTATACTAGAAAATGCACCTGTTTGATCAATCTATGATACAATTTTAGGGTACAACTTGTATTTTGGTTCATCATAAGTCATAGACTTAATCAATGTGACCTTCTTGTCACTCTCAGACTTTGATTTCATAACCTTAGATGAAGATGCCATTGTATCTCAAGTTTAGAGCTCCGTGAATATTCAGTAAAACAACTCAGTTGTTGAGGAAATTACTTGTAATAGTGATAAACTCACTCGAGATCTCCTTAAATCTATGTCAAACACTCTAAAAATTCTTAGCTCAAATAGCGAACTTCATCACATATTTATACTATAAATCTCTTCTCCCGCTTAAACTTTCACATAAAATGCTTTAACTACTCTAGCTTAGTAAACATAGTTGCACTCAGTTAACACTTCAAAGGATTCATCTTGGTTAATGCTTAGATATTACTCCATTGATACTACAGCTTGGTTAAACTTGCCAATATTCACTGACTAGCAAACATTTTCTCGGTCATGTTTTTACCGATTGTACACATTTTAAGGTTAAAGAATACAATACCATAGTGCATCTTATTTCATGCTAATTTGGTGTTCATTTACTAGATATAAGGAACTATTGAAAGATGTAATAAATTGAAATTTAGTTCCATACACACCTTAATTTCTTAGGTGGAGGTAGTGATGTCACCTAATCCAATGGATAAGGTGTCACCAAGTGCAGTTCTTGATCTAGCATTATCATTTGATACTTTTCACCACATTTGATTTCTTATACACATGATTCATTTAATTTTATTTCCATTTGTATCAACATTTATCTCAGGTTCTCGGTCTCTGGAATCTTTTCTCAAGTGGTTGACGTTGTGATAGTGCAAACATGCCATACCAATGCTTGACCAATTACAAGATATTCCTCTTTAAATCTTTCTCATGCAATTTACTGCTACATGTCCATACCTTCCACATGTTGTGCAATTAACCCAAGTGTTGTAATCCCAAATGTATGCATTACCTTTCCTTCTTGGTTGATATGTTTTGTTATGTTCTTTCAGTGTCCATACTTGCTTCATCTTTGTCCTATATTCCTATGATATATGTCCATGCATGTTGCAAGTGCAACAATTTTTTTTCCATATATGGTTTCTTAGGTGTCCTATTCAACTTTGATCTACACTAATATGCCTGATGTCCATACTTATTATAGTTATAACAATAACCATTAAATTTAGGAGTAGATTTAGGAATACCTTTTGCTTTTCTTCTGTAAACATTTGATGTGTGGCCCAATTTTCCACAATGATAACATGATATCCTCTTTGACCTTGGATTAGTATAGGAATTCTATGTTCATCTTGTCTAGATGACTCTCTCTATTCGGTGTAGCCTAAACTAGTTGTGCTATCAAGTCTTTTCTAACTAATTAGAAATTCATCCATTCTTTTAGTACTATCTTTAGCTTTCTTGATCATTTCATTTTGTTGATATTGAGTCTTTACCTCATTTTTCAATCTTTCATTTTCTTCTCTTAATTCAGCGATGTCTTCCAATTTCCTTGTAAGCTCAGTGTTTACTCCGTTGACTTCCTAACTTATGACAGCCATCTTATTAGAAAATTCAAAGTGATGCTCGGTGAGTCTTAATATTTTAGATTCCTTCTCTTGTAACTTATCAGTCATTTGCCTCTTATCTTCAATAGCCAAATTTATTTCTTGTTCTACTTGCCTTGCATTGTTCATGACATCAATCATTCTAACCATTTGTGTCTTTTTACCAATTTATAGTGCTTTCACTTGTTCAGTAAGATGTAGATTCTTTTTAGATAGATCTAATATGGTTCCTTCAAATGCATCAGACATCCTACCAGGTCCAGATCTAGATACCTCAAATGGATCATCTATCTCTTCTTCATGATAATCAGTCTCATTATACCAAAGTGTCATATCTTTCCCTTTGAATAGTAACTTTCTTAGTTCTTCTTTGGCTTCCTTGAATTGTTCAATATAGATCTACATCTATAATCTCTCATTCTCAATAGTCTTAACAATATTATACCTTTCCATCCTTAGATCTTTTATCTTCAGTGATTAAACTTTCCAAAAAAAGAGAGTAGCTCTGATACCAATTGTTGGGATTATGGAAAGATATATACTGAGAGGGGAGGGGTGAATCAGTACCTTTAAAACTTTTCAATACTAAAAAATTTGTAAGCATAGATAACATTAACCAAGTGAATCCATTGTATGTAACATATATTCAAATATAACTTAAATGTAAATATATGTAACCTAATCAATAAATCATTCATTAAACTTCATACACTTAACACAAATGTTTTGGTATCATAGAAACCCTTGTCAGAAGATAAAAACTACAGTGGGGATGACACCCACAAAGCTTCACTACTATAGTAACAAAGTATGTTGGTTAAGGCTACAAAGATTGTGATCACTTATCGTGATCTTACCCTATTAGGAGTAACAATAAGATCAACTAGATCTATCTGGTTAGAGGATTTTAGCAACATAGTCAATGGTGCACTTGGTTAAGATATTTACAATAGAACTGTTAAGTTCACTCTGTTAAGGTATTTATAAATCTACTACAATGGTTAAATAGTAACAGTGATATATCTATAAATAGAAACTCTAACTTTCCTAATTCAAATCTGTGAAATACTATAAAGATATCAACTCATTGTGATGTGTAAGACCTTCTTTACTACTTGATACCCTTAGATCTTGTTCTGATAAACTAAATACTTCTATCGAATCCTTATGTAAAAACCTTGTCTGATCTTTTGATATCCTAGGTGTGGCTACTTCTTGATGATACATGATCAAATGACATCCTTAACATTTTTATATCAAACTTAATTGACCTAATTAAGGTTTTACAATATCTTAGAAAACCTAAGATAAATGGTGGAAATAAATAACCTAGATCTATAATACATAGGAATCATCAACAATTTAATGATTACATCCATATTAAATTCTATCTCAATCTTGGTAAGCTTATATTTTTTGATCGATGTAAACTATTTTCCTTGATGTTTGTGCCATTCCAAATGGCTATGTCATTTCTTATTTACCTCGGTGTTCACTGCATTCATCACTCGGCAATTAGCTGGTGCTCAGTTCATATCAATGCTTAGTGACCATAGTGTTTGGTACTCAGTGATCATCTGGCTCGGTAAGAATGCTCGGTCAAAGCTATAGTCAGTTAACTTAGATATCTACCTTGTGTTCTACTCGATGTATAGGTGTTATGTCTTGACCGACTATCCTATTTAGTTTCCTTTACCAACTATATGACTAAGTGATACTAATGACAACCATTAATGCTCAAATAGGAGTAACATCATATGCATGTCATCCTTGAATTGTATTGACCTCCATATATGTAGATTGTGTAGTGGGTGGAAAAGTCTAAAGAACCTCTAAATAATAAGATTTAGATAGGAGAAGAGGAACATGAGGAAACCCCTGTAGAAGTTTGAGATAAATGATTTCATTAAGCATATTGTCTGCCCTCATTGTTCTTTATCATGTTTTATTTTTTAACAAATTTTATTACAATTTGATTATAGTTATGAAACAATGCATTATAGTAGTTTGAAGCTTGTCACCTCTCCTGATTTATTATAAAGGAGAGACTTGGACCAAACTAATAGGGGGAATATATATATATATATATATATATATATATATATATATATGATATAATACATAGATGAATATGATTTTTTGATCAATATGTACTTATTTTAGTTATGAAGATAATAGAAGATATCCAATTTACTCTACTTTTAGTTATTTATTGAAGTTATTGTCTAGAATATATTTCTAAGTTTTCTCCAAGTTTTTTCCTTTTAAATTGTTTAAAACAAACTATCATCGATATTTTATCTTTATCAAGTAGCATTTTCTACTTTGTGTGTTTCATTTATATAGTTCTTGCATCATAGGATTAAATTCATATAACTGAGTCATGTAGTAATTAAAGGGGAATAAGTGGATTTTTAAAGAAGAACTAAGTGATATTAAATATTTTCATATTTATATACCATATAAAAACTCTCATATACGAAATAATTAGAACTATATGCAAGAAGCAGGATAAAATCTTCACTTTACGGCCTTGGATAGGGCACTGGTCATAGTAAACTTTTATTTTCTTAAATCTCAATTCACTTTTTTTTTTTATAATAATAGATAAGTAGAATATATTTGAGATCAAGATAAACATAAGAAAGAGCTAATCAAAATCTAAGAAAGTAGAGGTAGAAACAACTAAGAAGTTAGGAAGAATCAAGTAATCAGTAGTGAATCAATCTATTTCGAGAATACATGTTGTTAGGGATTTTTCTTGTAGGACATAAAATGATGCTTGAACTTGTTTTCCTTGAGACTGATTCCCACAAGAGAAAGACCTAATTGCTAAGGATTCGATAAGATCCTCATTCATTTTTGAGCTCCATGAACTCAGGTAGGTATTAAATTTTGATGACGACTGTCTTCGCAGTATTCTTGTGAGTGGACACTGATTAACTTCTAGTCTTCTTAATGCATAAACCTATAGAACACTTTGCATATGACTATAATCACTGTAATGCAAACCTTAACCAGAAAAAGTGTGACTATGAGTGAAGCAAAAATCAGTGCTTTAAGGATTCTCATCCTTCTTCCTTTTAAGGAGGGACAACCTAACATGATTCTCTCTTTACAAAATCAGGAAGTATGAACTAAATGCCCTAGGCACAGTCCAATCAATCAAGTGCAATAAACTTAAAAATTAAAAGGTATTGATAAATGATGTGAAAGTTTCAACTTCTCCTCTGAGATAAATGAAAGATACAACTGTGGGAAACAAATATCAAACCAGTGCCTAATCCTAAGGGCAACAGAATCACAATGCAAATCAACAAGTAAACCCTAAAAGAAACACAACAATATGCCATACATACCAACTACAAATCCAAAAAGGATACCTTACAAACTATTCTGTCAACCAAATATTGTTATCATCAATGATCCATACAAATATATTTACTCTCCAAGATGAAATATAAGTACTTTTAATTCTTTCCTTGAAAGAAGCTCATAAAATAGTCAAGTAGGTTGCCTTACAACTGGTATATTTCAAATGCCTAACATGAAAAACATACAAGAGTAAAATACATAAGCAAAGAGACAAAAACAATATATGCCAGAAGTTGCAGTGTATTTGTATAAAAATCAACTTGCCACTTACATTCACAATTCCATTACTCAGAAGACCAGACACAAAGCTTTGTGATCTACTACTAAGCAATCTAGTTCTATTTTCTATAACTTTTTTTATCTCTACTCCTTTTTCTACCAACCTCTACAAAAATGATCTTTTAACTCTATATAGCCTTCTCATAACCACCTTGGAATTCCCTCATTAATGGGAATGCAACAAGCTTCAGATGGTTGGAAACCCTAACTCCTTTTAAAACATAAAAGTACAACAAAATATACAACCAACCCTCAGGTGGTGAAAGGACAAAACTTCCTCAGATTATGGTACATCTTTGGGTGCTCAAAAACTAACATCCTCAACTGAAAATATTTATGATAGCTCCTTGATTTCAATGTGACATCATCACTACCATTTCAGGCTAACCTACACCATTCTTGAATGATAGCTTATCAATCTTGTATTCCTTAGATCATGTGTCAGGTGTGTCAGATGTCCTTTTCAATCTTCATCCAAAATATCCAAATCAACTGCGGCAAATCTAGCCTTTTTGGGCTTTGTCTTTTCATCCCATGCAGTTACCTATTCCTTTGATGACCAATTAAAACCTTGGACAAGATGTAGTTGTGCTCTTTGTCTCTCCCATCTGGCATCCATAATTGCCTTAACATTTGACATAAACTTGGTGAGGTCCACTTCTACCTTGATGGCTTCATCTAAGGCCTTATTGAAGCTCTCTAAATCAACATCATTATTCTCACCTAAAAATGCCTCTTTCCTAGGCAGTAGAAGATCAGCATCTGATCTCCAATTATCAAGGCTCTTTATTGTCCCATCTGTACTCAAAATTGAGGGGATGAATCTGTTGGTACAGGAGCTGAGCATGGCTATCTTAGCCTCAATAAAAATTTCCTTACCCTTGAAAAGTGGTAGAATGGCTTTAATTATGTCAATCTCCCCACCAACTCCTACAACTATCTCTAGTATGTCACTCCCCAAAGATTGAGAAAATATTCATCTTTCAAAAAGTGGTGCTCTAACAGACCACATTGTATAAAACTCATTCAAAATTTCCACATAACTGTTGACCTCCTTTTGCAATTATGGCAATTTTCCATAAGCATTATAAACTAGGTCAAATTTATCCTTGATTGTGTTCAATTTGTACTGCAAAATAATCAATAGGGCTTGCAATACTGCCTCATTCTTTTCATCATTGATCTTTTTTAATTTAGCTGCCACCTCCTCACCTGTCATTCCTTGTGCCTCTATTGTCATTGGCTATTCAGGAGGTGCACGGGCTACTACAAGGGTATTTATAATTTGCAATTGCAATTCCTCCACCTTCTTCTCTAATGTTGTGACCTTTATAATTTTCAAGTACCTATCCTTTACTAGGGCACTGTAATCCTCCAAGAGGTTGCCATATCTCTCTAACAACTGTTTAGTTTTATCCTCATTTAATTTTGCAAATTGGGTCAAAACCTGAGAAATTTATAGGTCCCCTATATTGTGGATTGACCACACTATTTTATCTCCCTCCATTTGTTCTTTTACATTCAAAATTTGTGGTTTCATGTCTTTTGGATATAGACTCCACATCACCAAGGCCTGACTTTTTGGGCTATACCCAAATCCTCTTATTATGTCCCCTACTTGGGTCTCAGAAGATAAAGTGACATCTTCTTGTCTCTTTATTTGATCTATTATGAAATCAGTATACAAACTCCACCCAGGCACAAGCAACATATTTCTTTTCCTTACTAATTCCCTAGCCTCATCTGGAGTAAGATTTTCTTCCTCAGGGTCATATTCTTTCAATTGTTGCAATGCCTCATCTGGCACTTGACCCTCCCTAATTATTTTTACACTTGAAGCCACCTATTGCTGCTTATGCCATAGCAAAAAACTTTTGAATTCCTCAGAATTCACAAAGCTATCATCCTTCATGAAGGCATCTTGTTCAATTAATCTTTCATCCTAGCCTAAAGCCAGAGGAAACTCTACATCTTCTATTTCATACCTTTGTTTCCTTTTAACCTCTCTGACTACTTTCCTAATTTCATGGTGATGAAAGCTAGTCCCTCTATAGAAGGAACTCACTCTCTCTTTCTTCCTCCTCTTTGAAGGTTCACCAGTTAACAACTTTTTCTTTTTCTTTTGAGGCTCAACAGTATCCTCAGACCTGGGCAATTCAGCAAGATCTACATTTTCTTTCTCCTCTCTAGGCCCTTCAGCCATTGGTTGTTCCATAGTGCGTGGACTATATATGGGGTAGCCACCATCACTATCCTCATCATATTTAGATTCTGAATGGGCCTTTTTACCCTGATTAGCATCATCAATTTGATCCTTCATGGATTCAACAAGTGTGTCAAATTGAGCCATAATATGCTCAAGTCTTTGGAGGTAACATAAAGTGGGAAAGAAAGCCCCAAATACCAATCCTTTTCCTTTAAACTCCTTCTCAATTCTATGTAACCGATCCAATTGCCTAATTCTTTTCTACACCTCATCATCCTCAATGATGTTTCTAATCACATCCTCTTTAGGATACTCTTCATGTAGCTTATATAAAGTAATGGTAGGCATGTAGTATTTCCTTGCAGTAGCCATGAAACTTTTTGTATCTACATACCTATGTGGTGCTGTAAACATCCTGTATTTCTCTAACCAATCATTTACTTTTTTGAATGCTCCCTTTCTAATTATAATATAATGCACCCTAAAGTGCTGAGGAGTGAGAGTCCCTTTCCTATGGGAAGCCAAGTGTTCCCTTTCTATCAACATGAGTTACTAGACAATCAATTTTTCCAACCCTGAAGTCCAAGGGTTTGAAACTGGTATGACACTATCACGGTTCTTGGAGAAATATGTAAACAGGCACATGGCTATGATTTCTTGAGTTCTAGCATCCCTACAGTAAGCTAAGTCATCAAAAAAAATTTCATCATTGACCTTCTTGTTTTGAGAAGAACCAGGCAAGAGAGTGAGAAATTCATCTAAAAAACTTTCTTTTACTTTCTCTTTCGACCCCTGGCTGGTAGAAGCTCTGCTTGCTATCGCCTGACTAATCCTGACAATAGCTCTAGAAATTCCTCTACAAATTCATTGGTCACACTGCAAGTCTGGAAAGCTCAGAAAGCCTAGCGCTCTATACTTCTTTAATAAGCTCCGTAACTCTCAAATGAGCCACCTCACACTATTTTAACCTACAGTATTGAATGTGCCACCACATCTAACATCTTCAACCATCAAAAGGTCACTTCCACCATTACTTTGGCACCCACAGGGTTTCAATTTATGAGCCGTAGCTCAAAAATTTAAAATTTAAACATTTCAAGATCTGGCGACTGAAGAAAAAGATGCATCGTCATTTTATAATATTGGCACCTTAGAAAAGTATTTCGAGACCTGGTGACTAAGAAGGATTCTCGTAGTCATGGAATACTTTTGAATTTTCAAACTTTATTTTGATATTTCCCGACCTGGCCATATGTAGATCTGGCGACTGAAGGGAAGAAACCTTGATAAATTTCACTCTAAGATCTGGTGACTATAGTCAAAACCATAGTCATGGCAACATATTCATTCTTAAAAGCTTTCAACGATCACCCAACTTCGAGATGTGGTGACAAACTTGAAGTCTCATAATCTCATAAAACTTTGACTATTGGACTTCTTATCTGAGAATATGCGACTGCCATTGATCTCACTCCTCATTTCATCTTATGGCCCACATTAAGTCGTGAGAGATTTTCATAAGTAACCGCTTGATTCAGTGACCTAGAGATAACCATGTTGCTGAATCGCTAGAGGTTCTCTACTTAACCGGTAAAAACTTGAGATCACATGACCACATAATCACCATATCACTAAATACAATCATAACCACTAGGTCTTAACCATTTCATTAACCCTCACTTGACCTCGAGCAAATCTGGAGACTTGGCAACAAAGAATTCTCGCTAAATCTCACAATATTTCACTTAACTGGGGTTTAGTTCCAAGAACACATGACTGAGGCATTCTCCAAGTCGTGAGAATATTTCTTAACTCTGAGTTAAAACTGGAGATCAAGCGTTGTCCACACAATCAAAAACCATCAACGGTTCTCATTAAATCTAAAATTCCTTTGTCATTTAACTATTGTATTTGGAGATCTGGAGACAACCGTGCTGTGGAAATACTAATCGCGCAAGAGATAGCCAACAATATTTGGAGATAATGTGACCAAAGGAACTCTCAATCACTGAAAGAAAATACTAACCATGAGAACATCATGAGATCTAGAGACAACCATCAAAGAAGACCGCTGTTACATCCAGAGATTCAATGACTAAAAGGAAAACTCATAATCATCGAACAAAAGACCATTTTAATAAAACATCTCAAGATTGCCCAACCATAGGTAAATTCAATCTAGAGATCACGCGACTATTTTCCCTTAGTGATAAATCTGATATAGCAGTCGCTAGATCTCAACAAAATATTGTGAGACCTGGAGACTAAAAGGGAAACGCTAAGTCGTTAAACAATAAGGAATATTCTGAAAAGCTCATGAGATCTGGTGACAAAGGCTTTCGGGCATTCTCTAAACAAAAGGGAATATTCCTAAACCTTAAGGAGATTCAGTGACTAAGAGGAAAATAGAAGCGCACATGCTTATTTTGAGACTTAAGTCATCCAATAAAGTAACAGGAGATTAGAAAGTTGATGACCAAAACTAGGGTTTTTTAAATTTTCAAAGGTAGTTAGACCTAGCAAACCCTAAAGACTACAATTTTTTCAAGATCATCCATAAATTTAGGGCAAAAAACAAAAAATGAGATTTCCAACCAACAGTGGCTCTATTTGAGGATGTTAAAATGTGAGTTTGAACAAGAACCATGGATCTCTGGGACGCAGACCAAAAAATGCACTGACCTAAAACTGGAAGGGAAACACACAAACTAAAAGAAACACACCTATACAATATTTACAAGATATTTACACATGCATACAAATCAAGGACTTATCTGAAGAAAGGCTTTAGGAATTTCCCATGCACTGGCAACTCAAAAACTTCATCATCCATACTCTTCAACAAGTAAGAGTCTTTTCCAAAACTTTCATGAATCACAAAGGGACCAAGCCATAAGGATTCAAACTTTTTATGCTTCCCTTTGTCTTCTGCTCTTACATTCCATTGAAGTACCAGGCCATCTGTTTTGAACTTTCTGGTAGTAGCCCTCTTGTCAAATAGGTACTTCACTTTCTATTGCAATCTGATGTTTCTCTTTTGACTTTCCCTTCTCATTTCAACTAGCTCAGTCAACTACATGATCCTATCCTACAATGGTTCTAACGTATCCAATTCCTCATCCTGAATAAATTTATAAATAGGAAGAAAATTATTTATAGGCAATCTTGACTGTAAGCCATATACAAGCTCAAAATGGGACTTCCCAGTGGCTCTCTTTAAAGTTATCCTATATGCCCATAAGGGCAATTTCAACTTTGAATGCCAAGCTCTCTTATTTTTCTCAAGTGTTTTCTTCAAGATTGTTAGGATACTTTTGTTGCTAGACTCAACTTTTCCATTTTCTTGAGGATGATAAGGAGATGAATAAGATGTCATGATCCCATTGTCTTTACAAAACTCCTTGAATTCATCTTATCTAAAGCACATTGCATTATTTGTGATCAGTGTTATGGGAACACCAAATCTGGTCAAAATATTGTCAAGCAAAAAATCAATCACCATTTTACTAGTTGCATTCTTTGTGGGAATGACCTCTATCCATTTTGTGAAATAGTCAGTTGCAACAAGCAGCCAACTATGTCCTCCACTAGATTTCTCAAAAAATTCCCCTATGAAATCCAATCCCCACATGGCAAATGGTGCCTCAGCAGTTATTGGGTTCAACAATAGTAATCCTGAATATTTTAATTTGGAAGCAAATTTTTGACAAGCTTTACACTTCTTCACGAATTGAAATGAGTCTTTAAATAGTGTAGGCCAAAAATAACCATCCCTCAAGATCTTATGGGTAGTAGTCTTTGCTGAATAATGGCCTCCACACACACCAGCATGCATCTCACTCAAAACCTTCTCTACTTGATATCTATCAAGGAAAAAGAGCAAAATTCCATCTCTATTCTTCTATACAAGTCTCCTTGTATCAATGCATATTTCTGAGCTCTCAATTTTAGGGACATCTTTTGGTTTTCTATCATATGTCCTGGACATTTGGCATTTTTGAGGAAGTATACAATATCAGCATATTCTAGTTCTAACTCAATACTTGTTATTGTCTTATCAAGGATTCCTTCATTGTTAATCTAGACCAAATCCATATTTTCTTCGATCATTAACTTTTCTAGGCCTTGTCCTCTCACAAGCTTGGTAATATGGATTTCTAAATTGAACTCTTGGATCCTAGAAATCCACTTACACCTCTTACCAGTAACTTCAGACTAAGTGAGGACATCCTTAACTGCAGCATGAGGGACATATGCAATGACCTTAGCACAAACTAGATAAGGTCTGAAAGATTTCACTACTTTTACTAGGGCATATGCTTGCTTGTCCATCATCTCATAATTTAACTCTGCAGCTTGTAAAGACTTACTAAAGAATGCAATTGGATGGTCAAAACCTTCATTATCCTTTTACAGTAGTACAATAGCAATTATGTGAAATGATGCAAAGGAAAAGAGCAAAAATGGCTTAGTATAATTAGGAGACCTAAGCATAGGTGCCTATTGAACTACTTCCTTAATTTTATCAAATGCACCTTGAGCTTCAGTAGTCCATTGAAACTTCACATCTTTCTTGAGCAATTTTACTATGGGCATAACAATTTCAACAAAATTGGCAATGAATCTTCTCACAAAGTTGATCTTTCCTAAAAAGGACTGCACTCCCTTGATATTTTTGGGTGCTATAACTCTCTTAATAGCCTCAACTCTCTCTGGATCAATTCTTATTCCTTCCTTTGATACAATGTGTCCTAGCAACTTTCCTTCTTTGACTGCAAAATTGCACTTCTTTCGATTTAAAGACACGCCATACTCCAGAGCTTTCACAAAAATCTTTTCTAGGTGTGAGCAATGGTCAACAACCAATTTTGAGTACGCAGTTAGGTCATCTTGGTAGACAACCATGAATAAGTCAATATACTCTTTAAAAGCAACATCCATGGCTCTTTGAAAAGTTGCTCCATCATTTCTGAGACCAAATGGCATTCTGACATAAACATAGGTTCCCCATGGTGTAGTGAATTTTGTTTTGAACTACTTAGATTCTTTTACCAACACCTAGTTATATCTAGAAAAACCATCCATCATAGACAATAATTCACATCTAGTGACTTTGTGCAACATTGCTTCCATGTTGGGCAGTGAATAGTTGTCTTTTAATGATGCAACATTCAAATTTCTAAAGTCTACACATAATATGATATCTCCATTCTTCTTTCTAACTGGGACTAAGTTAGATACCCAATTTGAATGCCTTATAGGTTGGATTATTCCTGTATCACTCAACTTGACTAGTTCCTGCTGCATCTTAGGAGCTAACAATGGGTTGATGGGCCTTTGTTTTTGCCTAAAAGGTTTGACATCATCCTTCAATGGGATTTCATGTTGGAACAAATCCTCTCTATAAGCTTTTAGGTCATCATATGACTATGCAAAAACATGCTTATACCTTCTTAACAATTTCATCAAATTATATCTCAATTGAGGAACCAATCCCTTTCCAATATAAACCATTTGAGGTGCATTATGTGATCCCAAATTTATTTCTTCCAAATCTTCTATCTTAGCATTACTTATTTTTGACATATGATCATTTTAGCTATTATATAGTGCATTTAACTCAGTTAGGCCCTTAGGTATACTATTTGAATTCAATTGGCTTACCTCATTTCCCATGACCATTTCCTTACCATCAATTTCCTCAACCAATGTATTGCAGTCTATAAGTTGATCTTCATATATGTCAAGGCACTGAACAAATTTCAAAATGTCATGATCATCCTCAAAAACTTGCCAATTGTAAATGTTGTCTGACACAACTAGCCTACTTTTTATTTCAACTATTGAAACTCCATTCAAAGTTGAATCATCTCTTTTCAAAGCAACATTGGCCAAAAAATCAGCCATTATGTTCTTGGATCTTTCTACCCAACATATATTAAAAGCATCAAACATTTCAATCTGGTCCCAGATTACATGCTTAAACAATTTCAATCTATCATTTTTAACAACATATTTAGATCGAACTTGTGCCACCACAAGCTTAGAATCACCAAAAACCTTTAAACATTTAATCCCATGTTTGATAGCACTATTAAATACCAATGGCAGTGCCTCGTATTCAACAGTATTATTTGTGCATTGGAAAGTCAATGAAAATGAATACTTAAAGGTGGTACCTGATGGAGATATGAGTAGAACTCTAGCTCCTGAGCCTTCCTTTGAGCATGCTCCATCAAAATACATCTACCACAATCCATCTTGTTGTTCCCTTAGTTCTTGGGTCAATGTATTTCAATCCTCCCTTTGTGAAATGGCTTTTTCCACTCTGAAATTTTCCATGTCAACATCCACATAACAATTCAGCTCATCCATATTATTCAGCTCTATCATGTGTGGGGTTCTTCTTTCTCTGGATACTTTCACATTCTCACCATCAATATTGAAAGTTTCAAAGGACAAATCACACTGGATACTGCCTCCCATTGAAGCACTCCATTTTCTAGACAGTAACATCCCATAGTGAGGTGGGATATCAACCACTAGGACACTCATTGTCAACAACTTATCAGGAAAAGTTGCTAACCTATAAGGGAAAGCCTTTATAGTACCAATAATAGGGACCTCTCTTGAATCCATAGCCTGACATCTTCCATGAGGTGTATCTACTTTCAATCCCAAAGATTTCATTATTTCTATAGGCATAACAGTATCAGAGGCTCCTGAATCAATCATATAGTTTTTTAACAACTTTCCATTCACTATTAGGGACAAAAAGAAAGGATCAACAGTCCCTGTCACAATATTTATAACATTAGTATCCAAATACATTTGGGGGATCTCAGAGATGATCTCTCCACATTGATTTTTAGTTGAATCATCTGCTACAACAGTCACTTTACTATCCTTAGTGGATTTTTGGGTATCAAAGGGAAGGATCCCTTGAACCCAATTCAAAGCTTTCTCTTTATGCTCTTCTATTCTCATCATCTCCAATAAAGGGGCTTTGATAGTGATTTGTGACAATAGTTTTTCCATGTCAACTGGGACACACTTAGGCTCAACTACATCTTGCTTAATGATAGTAGCTTCCTTATTGTTTTCATGCTCCATAAGGCCTTGCCGGCCCTTGTTCATGATTCTACCTTCCTTTTGGGCAGAGACAATAGTCTCTTGAAGAGGTTTTTGCTTTACCTTATAAGTTACATTACGGGGAACAAATGTTACATTCTTCTTGATCCTCATCTTGCCAACAACATCAGCAACCTTACTTTTATCTTGAGTTTGTTTTACATCTTGACCTATTCTTTTCATAAATATGCCAGTAGATTTTTTACCTAAATCACCCACCACCCTATTTCTCAAATTGTAGTTACTTCTAGCTTGGGTGACCATATCTGTTGTGATTTGTGCAATCTCTTCATTAGAAGGTCTCCTCAACACTAATGTTTCATCATTTTTTAAGGTGTTGCACTGGACTCCATCCAAATGACTTTCCTCTTCATCAGAAAGTACCTACTGATGATAAGTCTCATTTTTAACTTGGGAATTGCGAGCATCTTGATTTTCATCTTCTTCACTAGAATCTATTTCATCACATATGTATGAGGAAGTCATACCACAACCTTGATCATCATAGGATTCCTCATGGTTATTGTCCTGCTCATCATCTGCAGAAACACTTTGAGCTATTGCATAGTAGTAAGGATCATGAGGCGATTGAAAAACAATACACCATGGAACATCATCATTCATCTACACTGTATTCCTATGTAGGGGATCCAGACTCTTATCAGTTGGCCTATCTTTTCTTTCAGGAAGCACTGGCTTCCCATCTTTCCATTGGGTGTTATAGGGATAGTTATACATTCTTGGTAATTTATTGTTCAAGTTGTTGAAGTATGGCCTATCATTTCCCTGCATTCTATTATTTCTTGCTTCATTAGGTTTCAAATCTTTTATTGCTTTCAATATTTGCTTCAAACTATCATCATCTTTTGGTTTTGTATCAGGCTTCCCGGCTTCCTTTCTGTTTGAGACTGAAGGCCTATAATCCTCCCTTCTTCCCAACTTCCCTGATATTCTTCTATTTCTTTCTATGTTAATTGGTAGTTTGTAAGCTTTTGCAAGATTTCTAGGGTTCTTATCTCTTAAAAGATACCCCATTTTTTAATCAAAGGCATTTAGATAAGTAACCAAACAAATCTTGTCATCTAGTCTGATAACTTGTAACAATTTATGCATCGCCTTCTAAAATTTGACATTGAACTCAACAACACCCTCATTTGGATTTTTCTTGATAGTGTTGAACTCATTAAGCATGAAACCTTCATTGGTTTTATCACCATATTGTTCTTTGAAAAAACATTTGAACTGTTCCCAAGAGCATATGCTAGCATGAGGAAAATTTCTAAAACAATCTCTAGCATCTTCTGTCAGAGATTGAACAAAAGCTTCATGATCACATCATTAGGCTCAATGTTTTAATCATCTACCACATTAGTGAAACTTTTCAAATGTTCTTCACAAGTAACTACATTGCTTCCAGTGAATTTTGGAAGCTTTTTCCTAATTTCATCAGGGATGGGATTTGGGTAGCCAAGAATCCCATTAAAAACCAATTGCTTATGTCTCTCATGTATGGATCTTGTTTGAGATGCGCCTACACCCAAAGATGTGTATGTTTGAACATTTGAGATATTAGAAGTTTTGGGCATACCTAAAGTTCTAGCAGTGTTCAACACATTTACACCTTGTGCTTGGGAAGTGGAAAGCGTATTGGTGGGTCCAGAAGACTGCTTAAGGAAATGAATCTTTCTTTTTATTTTAGATGCAGTGGCTTCCATCTTTACCTTTCCTAATTCCTTGGCCAATATTTCTTGTTCCCTCTTGGCCTTTTCCAAGTCAGCATCTAATCTTGTTGCTTGATCTAGGGGTTTCTTGGTAGTATTTGTTTCATTTATTGAGATCCCTACAACCCTTTGCTTACCTTTGTCCTTAAGATTTCTTGTCTCATAGATCTTATGGACAATAGGTTGGTCCTCTATTTGTTCAATTATAGGAACATGATTTATGGCTTCAAAGTCCAGTAATTGCTTCAATTATTCTGCCCTGATCATAGCATGTCTAATATTTTCCTCTTTTTCCTTTTCTCTCTTTTGTGTTATTTGAATTTGCTCCTGGATCCTTCTTTCCAATTCAAACACTTCTTCAAAAATTTCCTCAAAATCAGGAAGGGTTGTTTCTGGTGAGGATTCTTGGGCAGGGATCTCTTCTTGGTGGTCACCTGATATTTGATGGTCTTGCAAGGGAGAAACATGAGGAGAAGAGTGAACAGAAGCTGGTTTGCTCCTAGTTTGGCCCTAGATCTCTTGTTATTTCCATGCATTCCTCTCCTATAGGACTATGCTCTTCTTCCATCTTTTTCAGAGGGTGATTAGTAATCTTCATATTGATTTAAACCCAAATCAATTGCTTCCTCATATTCAGAAGCATTTTCCTCTTGATTTGTCTAGATAGGCTCTTCTCTTCTTGCATTCCCTTTCTATTTCCATGTGAAAGACATGTCATTAGTATTTCTATCTTTTCTCATATGACCTTGTCTTGATGGGGATGGGAGTTCTCCTTCTAGATTCTCTTCTGGATGTTCCTTTCTCCAAAATCTTGTATTTTTATGAATCATTGTAAAATAGTGATTTGAATTTTAAAACACTGGTTTAGAGATTTGTTTAGAGTCTCCACCCAATTTCTTTTTGTCATTTGGAGAAAGTAATCCAATAATACAAGCTTTGATGTTGTGTAGTATAGCCAAAGATCTTAACTTGTTTGATAACTTACTCACCTCCCCAGCAGAGTCACTAATTTGTTAGGGATTTTTCTTGTACAACACAAAATGATGCTTGAACTAGTTTTTGTTGAGACTAATTCCCACAAGAGAAAGACCTAATTGCTGAGGATTAGATAAGATCCTCCTTCTTTTTTGAGTTCCACAGACTAAAGAAGGTATTACCTTTTGATGATGACTATTTTCATAGTATTCTTGTGAGTGGACACTGATTAACTTTTGGTCTTCTTAATGCATAAACCTATAGAACACTTTTCATATGACTGTAATCACTTTCATGAAAACCTTAACCAGACAAAGTGTGACTATGAGTGAAGCAACAATCAGTTCTTTAAGGATTCTCATCCTTCTTCCTTTTAAGGAGGGACAACCTAATATTATTCTCTCATTACAGAATCAGCAAATATGAACTAAATGCCCTACGCATAGTCCAATGTATCAAGTCCAATAAACATAAAAATTAAAAGGTATTGATAAATGATGTGAAAGTTTCAACTTCTCCTCTGAGATCAATGAAAGATACAACTATGGGAAACAAATATCAAACTAGTGCCTAATCCTAAGGGCAATAGAATCACAATGCAAATCAACAAGTAAACCCTAAAAGAAACACAACAGTATGCCTTACATACCAACTACAAATCCAAATAGGTTGCCTTACAAACTATTCTGTTAACCAAATATTGTTATCATCAAAGATCCATACAAATATATTTCCTCTCCAAGATGAAATATAAGCACTTTTAATTCTTTCCTTGAAAGAAGCTCATAAAACAGTCAAGCAGGTTGCCTTACAACTAGTATATTTCAAATGCCTAACATGAAAAACATACAAGAGTAAAATACATAAGAAAAGAGACAACAACAATATATGCCAGAAGTTGCAGTGTATTTGTCTAAAAATCAACTTGCCACTTACATTCACAATTCCATTACTCAGAAGACCAGACACAAAGCTTGGTGGTCTACTTCTAAGCAATCCGGTTCTATTTTCTATATCTTTTTTATCTCTACTCCTTTTTCTGCCAACCTTTATAAAAATGAGCTTTTAACTCTATATAGCCTTCTCACAACCACCTTGGAATTCCCTCATTAATGAGAATGCACCAAGCTTCAGGTGGTTGGAAAACCTAACTCCTTTTAAAACATAAAAGTACAACATAATATACAACCAACCCTCAGGTTGTGAAAGGACAAAACTTCGTTGGATTATGGTACATCTTTGGCTACTCAAAAACTGACACCCTCAACTGCAAATATTTATGATAGCTCCTTGATTTCAATGAGGCATGGTGACCACCATTTCAGGATAAACTACACCATTCTTGAATGATAGCTTATCAATCTTGTATTCCTTGGATCAGTTGTTAGTTGTGTCAGATGTCCTTTTCAATCTTCATCCAAAATATTCAAATCAACTACGACAGATCTAGCCTTTTTGGGCTTTCTCTTTTCATCCCATGTAGTTACTTGTTCCTCTTACGGCCAATTAAAACCTTGGAAAAGATGTCGTTGGGCTTTTTGTCTCTCCCATCTGGCATCTGCAATTGCCTTAACATTTGAAAAAAACTTTCTGAGGTCCACTTTTACCTTGATGGCTTCATCTAAGGCCTTATTGAAGCTCTCTAAATTAACATCATTATTCTCACCTAAAAATGCCTCTTTCCTAGGTAGTAGAAGATCAGCATCCGATCTCCAATTATCAAGGCTCTTTATTGTCCCATCTGTACTCAAAATTGAGGGGATGAATTTATTGGTACAAGAGCTGAGCATGGCTATCTTAGCCTCAATCAAATTTTCCTTACCCTTGAAAAGTGGTAGAATGGCTTTATTTCTGTCAATCTCCTCACCAACCCCTACAACTATCTTCCATATGTCACTCCCCAAAGATTGAGGAAATATTCATCATTCAAAAAGTGGTGCTCTGATAGACCACACTGTATAAAACTCATTCAAAAGTTTCACATAACTGTTGACCTCCTTTTGCAATTCTGGCAATTTTCCATAAGCATTATAAACTAGGTCAAATTTATCCTTGATTGTGTTCAATCTGTGCTGCAAAATACTCAATAGGGCTTGCAATACTGTCTCATTCTTTTCATCATTGATCTTTTTCAATTCAACTGCCACCTCCTCAGTTGTCATTCTTTGTGCCTCTATTGCCGCTGGTTGTTCAGGAGGTGCACAGGCTACTATAGGGGTATTTATAATTTTCAATTGCAGTTCCTCCACCTGCTTCTCTAATGTTGTGACCTTTATAATCTATAAGTCCCTATCCTTTACTAGGGCACTGTAATCCTCCAAGAGGTTGCCATATCTCTCTAACAACTGTTTAGTTTTATCCTCATTTAAGTTTGCAAATTGGGTCAAAACTTGAGAAATTTCTAGGTCCCCTGTATTGTGGATTGACCACACTATTTTATCTCCCTCCATTTGTTCTTTTACATTTAAAATTTGTGGTTTCCTATCTTTTGGATATTGATTCCACATGGCCAAGGCCTGACTCTTTGGGCTATACCCAAATCCTCTTATTATGTCCCCTACTTGGGTCTTAGAAGGAAGAGTGACATCTTCTTGTCTCTTTATTTGATCTATTATGAAATCAATATACAAACTCCACCTAGGCACAAGCAACATATTACTTTTCCTTACTAATTCCCTGGCCTCATCTGGAGTAAGATTTTCTTCCTCGGGGTCATATTTTTTCAATTTTTCCAATGCCTCATCTGGCACTTGACCCTCCTCATTTATTTGTACACTTGAAGCCACATGTTGTTGCTTATGCCATAGAAAAAAACTTTTGAATTCCTCAGAATCCACAAAACTATCATCCTTCATGAAGGCATCTTGTTCAATTAATCTTTCATCCTGGCCTAAAGCCAGAGGCAACTCTACATCTTCTATTTCATACATTTGTTGCCTTTTAGCCTCTCTGACTGCTTTCCTAATTTCATGGTGATGAAAGCTAGTTCCTCTATAGAGGGCACTCACTCTGTCTTTCTTCCTCCTCTTTGAAGGTTCACCAGTTAACAACTTTTCCTTTTCCTTTTGAGGCTCACCAGTATCCTCAGAACTAGGCAATTCAGCAAGATCTACATTTTCTTTCTCCTCTCCACGCCCTTCAGCCATTGGTTGTTCCATAGTGGGTGGACTATATATGGGGTAACCACCATCACTATCCTCATCACATTTAGATTTTGAATGGGCCTTTTTTCCCTAATTAGCATCATCAATTTGATCCTTCATGGATTCAACAAGTGTGTCAAATTGAGCCATAATCTGCTCAAGTCTTTGGAGGTAAGGTAAAGTGGGAGAGAAACCCCCAAATACCAATCCTTTTCCTTGAAAGTCCTCAATTTTGTGTAACCAATCTAATTGCCTAATTCTTTTCTCCACCTCATCATCCTCAATGATGTTTCTGATCACATCCTCTTTAGGATACTCTTCATGTAGCTTATTGAAAGGAATGGTAGGCATGTAGTATTTCCTTGTAGTAGCCATGAAACCTTTTCTATCTACATACCTATGTGGTGCTACAAACATCTTGTATTTCTCTAACCAATCATTTACTTTACTGAATGCTCCCTTTCCAATTGTAGTATAATGCACCCTGAAGTGCCGAGGAGTGAGAGTCCCTTTCCTGTGGGAAGCCAAGTGTTCCCTTTCTATCAACATGAGTTGCCAGACAAACTCTAGAAATGCAACTCTTGGTGGTACATAAAATGGAAGTAGATGAGGAGGCTGAGGGCATCCATAAACCCTAATCATTGTATAGCTTGTCTCATAGTAAATATCTCCCCAATTGTGACCCTTGGTCCAATTATGAATAAACTGTTGGGGTTTCACTAGCTGCAAGACCTTGGTGGATAATCTTATGCAATTTACACCTAGAATCCAGAGAATAGGGTACACCATCTAGTTCTTAAAGGCACTAAAATCTTGCCTAGGGCATGAAGGGCTCCAAACTCCTAACCAGAACTGTACTAGTTTAGGCTGCCCATTCCACATCATTTGTTGTTTTAGATCATTCAAATTTATTAAACCATAATTGTGATACACAATTAGGTGCATCAGCAGGGAGTAGTGCATGAATCTGGGTTGAGACCCAGAGGTGAAATTCTTCGAGGATAGCAAACCCTCATGCATCTTCTTTATGATATAACCAATAAAGTCATACCCGCTACTCACCATGCAGCTCTGTGAATCCATCACTAACATCAAAATATCAGATGTAATCCTCTTAGGACCCGCATCAATTCCCAAAAGTTGGCATATCCCATATGTAATGTATTTCATGTAAAACTTCAGGTCTTTGTAGGCATATGGAATTGATCTGGCCATAGGTGCAATATAATTTTTATTCTCCTTTAGGCATATGATTCTTAATCTCCCTGGAGACCAGAGAAGCCTCTCTGACATATCTATTTGCTAACACTTGCAAGTTGATTTCTATGGCCATTGGAAACTGAATCCCAAAAGCATTCATGAAAGAATTCCAGTCTTAGGTTATCAAGGGTGAACCATCCTCTTTTCTAATGGTCTTTGAGAGAGGATCATATCTCTGAGATAGCATGAGGAGCAAGTCCACATCTAGAAAAACTTCTAGGACAATCAATTTTGCCAACCCTGAAGTCCAATGGTTTGACACCGATATGACACTATCACGGTTCTTGTAGAAATATGTAAATAGGCACATGCCTATGATTTCTCGAGTTCTAGCATCCCTACAGTAAGCTAAGTCATTGACAAAAATGTCATCACTGACCTTCTTGTTTTGAGAAGAACCAGGCAAGAGAGTGAGAAATTCATCTAAAAAACTTTCCGTTACTTTCTCTTTTGACCCCTCGCTAGTAGAACCTCCGCTTGCTATTGCCTGAGTCATCCTGATTGTAGCTATAGAAATTCCTCTACAAATTTGCTGATCACACTGCAACTCCGAAAAGCTCAAAAAACCTAGCGCTCTATACTTCTTCAATAAGCTTTGTAACTCTCAAATGAGCCGCCTCTAACTATTTTAAGCTACAATATTGAATGCACCACCACATCTGACATCTTCAGCCATCAAAAGGTCACTTCCGCCATTACTTCAACATGCATAGGGTTTCAATTTACTAGTCGTAGCTCAGAAATTTTAAATTTAAACATTCTAAAATCTGGTGACTGAAGGAAAAGACGCATAGTCATTTTATAATATTGGCACCTTAGAAAAGTATTCTGAGACCTGGTGACTAAGAGGGATTCTCGTAGTCGTGGAACACTTTTGACTTTTCAAACTTTATTCTGAGATTTCCTAACCTAGCCATCTAGAGATCTGGTGACCGAAGGAAAGAAACCTTGATAAATTTCAATTTGAGCTCTGGTGACTATAGTCAAAACCATAGTCGTGGCAACATATTCATTCTTAAAAGCTTTCAGTGATCAGCCAACCTAGAGATCTGGTGACAAACCTAAAGTCTCATAATCTCATAAAAATTTGACTGTTTGACTTCTTATCTAAGAATACGTGACTACTATTGATCTCACTCCTCATTTCATCTTACGGCCCACATTAAGTCATGAGAGATTTTCATAACTAACCACTTGATTCAGTGACCCAGAGATAACTGTGTTGCTGAATTGCTAGACGTTCTCTACTTAACCAGAAAAAAATTGAGATCACATGACCACATAGTTTCCATATCACTAAATACAATCATAACTACCAGGTCTTAACCATTTCATTAACCCTCACTTGACCTCGGGAAAATCTGGAGACTTGGTGACAAAGAATTCTCGCTAAATCTCACAATCTTTCACTTAACTAGGATTTAGTTCTGAGAACACATGACTGAGGCATTCTCCAAGTCCTGAGAACATTTCTTAACTCTGAGTTAAAATTGGAGATCAAGCGTCATCCACACAATCAAAAACCATCAATGGTTCTCATTAAATCTAACAATCCTTTGTCATTTAACCGCTATATTCAGAGATCTAGAGACAACTGTGCCATGGAAAAACTAATGGTGCAAGAGATAGCTACCAACATTTGGAGATAACGCAACCAAAGGAACTCTCAATCACTGAAAGAAAAGACTAACTGTGAGAACATCATGAGATCTAGAGACAACCGTCAAAGAAGACCACTGTTACATCTAGAGATTCAGCAACTAAAACTAAAACTCATAATTGCCAAACAAAAGACCATTTTAATACATCTTGAGATTGCCCGACCATAGTTAAATTCAATCTGGAGATCACGCAACTATAGTCCCTTAGTGATAAATCTGATACAGTAGTCGGTAGATCCTAAGAAAATATTGCGAGACCTGGAGACTAAAAGGGAAATGCTAAGTCGTTAAATAATAAGGAATATTCTAAAAAGCTCATGAGATCGAGCGACAAAGGCTTTCAGGCATTTGCTAAACAAAAGGGATTATTCCTAAACCTTAAGGAGACTCAGTGACTAAGACGAAAATAGAAGTGCACATGCCTATTTTGAGACTTAAGTCATCCAATAAAGTAACAGGAGATTAGAACGATGATGACCAAAACTAGGGTTTTTCTAATTTTCAAAGGCTATTAGACCTAGCAAACCCTAAAGATTGCAATTTTTTCAAGCTCATCCATAAATTTAGGGAAAAAAACAAAAAATGAGATTTCCAACCAACACATTTCATTTTGAGATAGAGATTAGGAATAAGGTACAAGTAGGATATATAAATATTATATAAAAAAATCACCTTGAAGATTCTATTGGTGAGAAGGTGTACCCACCTACGTCCTAGAGAACTTGAAGTGTAGTGGATTCTAACCATAATTTGGTTAATTCCTTTGTTGGCCAAATCATTTGGAGGGTTAAATTATAGAGTTTTGCATACTATTATAAATTTTCAAATTTTTTATTTAAGAACTGACAGGCCCTAAGTGAGAGATCATTCATAATAGACATACACTTTCAAGCAAGGAAGAGGTTGTAAAGAAAAATGTAAATGTTCTAAAAAAAATAAAATCCTCATGTAGAATAAAAAATTCCATGAAAGGAAGGACATCATGGTATAAAATATTATGAGTTGACTAAGGGAAATAATGGATCTTGAGGAAAGATAAGGAATTGAAGAGAGAATCCTTTCCACCAAAGCATGAAGACAATGAAAGAGACCTATTATATTGCTCACAAAGGAAAATTTCAATATGAAAGTATAGCAACTTGCAAAACAAACAGTCCCCAATAAGGTAATACACTAATATCACATGGTGTAGAGAAACATAATAGATAAAGGGAACGCTAGTACATAATTATTTTAATATCCAACAAACTATAAGATCTATTGCTAAAGAAAGAAGAAATTTATCTATTAAATCTTGAACAAATTGTCTAAATTCAATACAATAAAAAAGAGAATGGTAATTTCTATAATGAAAAATATAGCAGAAGTTATCATTATAATACCTTTAATTTTTTGGAATTACAAAAAGGGAAATTAAATTTTGTTATCATATTTAATCCTCCAAAATATACTTATAGAAAAGGCCAAACAATTATCTAAATGCATCCTGACATCAATTTATGTAGGAAAGTATTTTTGTAACGAAGAAGGTTTAGTTTTGAGGAAGAATGAGCAATAGGCTAGTTTAATGAAGAAAGAGTAATATTGGCTTGAGGTATATGTCATATACCCTTTCGAGATACTTGCATAGGAGGATCAATAGGGCCCTGTATTCCTTTTTTTTACACTTTCAAGACCTTGTCCACTATATACTTGTTGAGAAGCAATGCCATATCCTACATTATAATAAGCCTCTAGTTGACAAGGTGGAAGAATTTCATCTTGAGGTTTATGATTTAGGCTCTTTCATAAGAGTGGCTATGAGGATTGAATTATATAGGGACATATGGAATTGTATCATCAATATTCTCATCGTCTTTATTGTGTTGAGAAAAATAAGGCTCTTCTAGGTCTTCATCCTTATGTAATGTTATGTTTGGAGATAAATCATCAAGGAAATACATAGCAACATCTTGATTGAAAATATTTTGATGCTTTTGATTAGGAGAAAATATTTTTTTCAAGGACCTTGAAACCCTTTGACAAAAAAGATAGTCAGTGACAAAGATCAAATGCTAACCAATAGTTATACAATCACTAACCAAAAGAAACCCAAATAGGAGTCAAACAACCTAGCACAAACTACATATTTTTTTATCAAATCTTAATTTTTATGAATTACATCAACATTAATGTTGTTAACATTATGGAAAATGTTCTTGAGGGAAAAATTACCTTTTTCCTATCTACAAGTCCTAGTAGGACTAGGAATAAGGCCCATACCCATATCTTGATGATTTCCCACATCATTATTTTCTTTTCTCTTGACGCCCTCTACAAGAGATTTTGAATTTCCTTTGGAAAGACCCTTCATCACCTGATCCTATGCATTAAAATTCTTAAGCCCCTCTATGTTATGTTGCATAGCTATGTGATTGGCTGCCACCGCCACTCTTAGTTTTTCCTACACCTTTTCAAAATATTATTCCAAATTCTAGATTTTTTCTTCATACACTTACTTCTTAACCTTAATGTCCCTAGTATGATTCTTGACACTAGGAATAATTTTATCCATATTTGGCAAATTTAAAGTAAATTCAGCCTGCCCCTACTCCACTCTATCATTAAGGGAGTTAGCCATCTCTTTAATAGCATAGACTAGAGATAAAAACCACATAAAAAGGCTAGATTGGCTATCAGTAACATCCTTTACATTTTTTATAATATCACCTATTTCATTGACCGAGGATCCCTTTTCCATAAGGGTCTCCTTTTCATTATCAACTAGGATTTCAATATGAAAATTTACAACATACTCTCAGGTAGGAGCTCCAAAATAAAGTACCTAATCTCATTTTTAATAGATATGTCTAAATCAATTTTATCTTTTAGTTTCTTCACATAAGGAGACTTCCTTTAATCACCACCCACCAAGTGGGACAAAATAGGGGTTTTTCTCTTTCCATAGCCAACAATTTATAAGAATCTCCTACCTCCCTTTTAAATTTTATATCTAAGAGCTCTAGGACCATAAGAATCTGACACATACCCATCAGAAGGGACATAATCTAAATCCTCATCATCCACTTGAAAACCATGTGGCCAATTATTTGTTGAGCTATCCTTTTTAGGTTTTTTATTTTTTTTCCAAATGAAAGAAAGCCTCTGCATTAGATGGGGCATCTTTAGGGTCAATTGAAAACTCCTCATAATGTCAGTGGATATTCTGCATAAACTCAATGCCTTTTTAGTGGGAGGGTTCTTTTTAATAGAATGGATTTAACATGTTTCATAATGAGAAAAGTTAAAACCTCATGGAGGACCAACATAGAAGGGTTTTTTCAATGGGATCTCAAACTATGACAAAGATAGATAAAAGATGAAAGAGAGTGGAAATACACTTATCATGGAAAAAATGATTGACAATAAAAAGTGGTAGCTAAAAAGACTGGTATAAGAACCATCAAGAGTCATAAACCTCATGATTATCTTTTCAACTCCATCCCAGAGCATCATGATGGCCCCTGACCATAAATCACATCAATCACTCTCTTTTCATTTTTGCATTCTCCTACTTTTAAACAAATGGCCAAGTCCTCATCAAAACATTTTTGGCATCTAAAAAATGTCCTCCCTTCCACATGAGTATCATACACCTAAGCTATGAAATCCTCAATAATAACAACTTTAACCCCATATGACTTGAGAATACCATCATTCAAACCCTCAATAAAAGGTATGTGTGACCTGCTAATTGAATCCATCTAATGTTTCAATATAGGGTGTCAGTCCACCCATAGAAAGTTCATCCCACACAGAAGGGTTTTCCTACCATTTTTTATAGGATGGGGGCTCAACCTTATTGTAATCACCACCCATATTACATAGAGAGAAGATGGGTGCCAAAGATACCTCATCCTTATCATTCCTATCAGGAAACCTTGCAGCAATATGGCCAACTTTTTTACATGAAAAATAGATTATAGGAAGTTTACCTTTGTATTCTCCTTTTCCTCTCCTCAATCTTCTAGCCATGAGTGCTTCAAGATCATCTAGTTCCTCATCAAAAGTGTCACTGTCACTTCCACTTTCACTTTTCACACATTTATCTTTCTCTCTTTTAGATTTATGCAAAACCATTTGTGACTTGAATGCAGATTCAATATTAGGAATAGTGTAGTTATCATAGTTAGAAAATTTAAAAGCGGTAAGCTTACCAACAAGGCTTTCCAGAGTTGGAACATAACCAGGGTTACATCTTGATTCTTGAATTTCTAAAATTTTGATAGCATATATAGGAAGCAGAGTTCTTAATACCTTTCCAATGACAATCTCATCATCAATGATTCCATTAGCTCCTCTAATAGAATTCACTATTTATTTGATTCTTCCACAATACTGAGAAATATTCTCACTGTCTCACATTTTCATTTCATCAAACTTACCTCTCAAACTTTAAGCTTTTTCCCTTAGTACATTTGTATCACCACCATAGATAGTTGCAAGAGTATCCCACATTTTCTTTGTAGTAGTGCTGATGCAAAGGAGGATTAGGAGAGGGGCCAAAGGCACACCCTAACCAGATCCACCCTACTCAAGAACATGCGGAAGCAACAACAACATAGTGGGAGAGAGAAAATACAGGATCTTTCTTATTATCTTCAAATTGATTCATACATGTCAGGTTGTAAGGCCTTCCCAGTTACCAATAGATATTACAATGAATTACAGAAGTCCTCCAACATGCGAGGATCTGCTAACAATCTCTAATCTTCTATCTTCTTACTTTTATCCTCAAAATTGCCTCCCTAAACTCTAACCAACAACTACATTTCTAGAAGATTCTACCGAATAGAGTCATCATTTAGATCCACAATCAACAAAAGGAATGGTTAGATCTGGGACCAAACACTTCCCAATGATAGATACCAACATTAAATCTGTGACCCAAAATAAATGCACAAGTCAGCCACAATAGGAACTCAAAAGAAACCACTCGGTAAGCAAGGATGATCAAGCACTAGGCAAGCATCATTGAGTGCCAGTGAAGCAACTGACCACCCAGGAGATAACTGACCAAACTTGGTAACCAAAGAAAATTGACCAACTACTAAGCCAACTTGGTCAAATAAGAAATTGAGCAACACAGACAAACTTCAAAAATCTTTTTGGTGACACAAGATTGCCAAGGACCTGAGATGCTCCTGCATCAAACATCTGGGGTTATTTTGAAATGATTCTCTAAATCATTTAGCAAGTATGATCTGAGTTGCATCCAAATCAGACTATGAAATCCATGAACTATCTTCAATCAGTCTGTTCTTTCACTTTACCAGATATTCCATATACTATTTTCCTCTTGTACTTTTTCCAATTCTTTGCCCCAAGATCTCAAATTCTTCATTCTGCTTCTTAGGATAATCTATCGGTACTACCATGTCTTCTTCAGGTTCATGAAACTCATAAAAATCAGCAATGTTGAATATAGGTGATATATACATGTCATTAGGTAACTCAACTTCATATGCATTGCCACTGTCAAACTTTCTTAGAATCTTACAAGGTCCAAACTTCTTCATCTTTAGCTTTCCATATGTTCCAATAGGAAATATGTCTTTCTTCAAATGAACCATCACTTCATCACCAATATCAAAATTCTTATGTCTCCTTAATCTATTAGCTCTGTCTTTGTATTTCTGATTACTCTTTTCCAGCTTAAGTTTCACATCTTCATGTACTCAACAAAACTTTACTCCTTCAAAACTTCTCTTTCTTTCATCATCAATATCTCTCAAATCTGATATACCTCTTAGTTGTATGCCATTCACAATCTCAAAAGGTATTTTTCCAGTACTCCTATTTACTAAATTATTGTATGCAAACTATGTGTGTGCCAACACAGAATCCCAATTACTTGATGTGTCTCCAACTAAACATCTCAAAAGATTACTCAAGCTTCTATTCACCACTTCTGTCTGTCCATCAATTTGTTGGTGAAATGTAGAACTATATTTCAACTCAGTACCCAACTTTCTTCAAAGAGTCTTCCAAAAGTATCCAACAAACTTATTGTCTTGGTCAGAGATAATACTCCTTGGTAGTCCATACAATCTAACAGTTTACTTAAAGAATTGATTTGCTACATGTACTACATCTAATGTCTTTCTACAATGTATAAAATGTGCCATTTTAGAAAATCTATCAACAACAAAAAATATGGAATCATTACCTCTTACTATCTTCGGTAAAGCAAGAACAAAATCCATACAGATGTCAGTCCAAAGATTCTCAGGTACAACAATTGGTGTATATAATCTAGTATTCTGACTCACTCCTTTTGCAACTTGACAAACTCCACAAATTTTCACAAATTTCTAAACATCCTTATAGAACTATGGCCAAAAGTATTTCTCCTTGAGAAAACTCAATGTTTTATCAATACCAAAATGTCTAGCCAAACCACTACTATGTTTCTCCTTTAAAAAATTAGTTTGCATTGGTCCTCTCAGTATACACAACTAAATACCTTTAAACAACATATCTCCTTGCATAAAATATTCATCCTAGTTAGTACTCTATTCATCTTGAATAGGTGCGCCGCACTTTCTCCACGTCTCAAAAAAATTAGGATCAAATTCATAAGAATCTCTCACGTCATCAAAACCTAAAATTCCAATTTTCATCTCGGTCATCAAAGATATTCTTCTACTCAATGCATCAACAACTCGGTTAGTAACTCCACTCTTATTCTTTATCACAAATGTATACCTCTACAAATACTCAACCCATTTCATATGTCTCTGATTCAACTTATTCTGACTACCCAAATATTGTAAAGCCTTATGATTAGTATACAACACAAATTCATTCAGCATCAAATAATGTCTCCATTTTTTTAGTGCTTGAATAATAGCATAGAATTCTTGATCATACATAGAATATTTCCTTCTAGCATCATTCACCTTTTCACTAAAGAAAGAAATAGGTTTACCTTCTTGACTCAACATAGCTCCAATTGCACTTCCACTTGAATCACATTCCACTTGAAATACCTTATTGAAATTAGTCAATTCCAAAATAGGTAATTTAGTAACCTTCTAATTCAGAGTCTCAAAACTTTTATCAGCTCCATGTGTCCACTTAAATTCTCTTTTGTCTCCTCTCATAGTCTCAGTCATAGCATTACAAATTGAACTAAAATTCCTTATAAACTTTTGGTAAAAACTTTCCAAACCATGAAATGATCTTACCTCACTAGCATTCATAGGTGTAGGCCAATTCAAATAGTTTCAACCTTTTCAGGATCCATTTTCAAACCATTAGTTGAAATCACAAATCCCAAATACACAATCTCCTCTTTCATGAATGAACACTTTTTCAGATTTATCAGCAACTTTCCTTCTTTCAATCTCTGCAAAATTTGTCTAACATGTAACAAATGTTCTTCTCTAGTCTTACTGAATATCAAAATATCATCAAGATATACAATCACAAACTTACCCAAGAATTTCTTCAAAACTTCATTCATCAATCTCATAAAAGTACTTGGTGCATTAGTTAAACCAAAAGGCATAACCAACCACTCATAAAAACCTTCTTTTGTTTTGAAAGCAGTCTTCCATTCATCACCTTCTCTGATTCTGATATAATGATACCCACTCTTCAAATAAATCTTGCTAAAATACTCTGCTCCAGTCAAACTATCCATTATATCATCCATTCTTGGTATAGGAAACCTATACTTCACTGTTATCTTGTTGATTGCTCTGGAATCAGTACACATTCACCATTCTCCATTCTTCTTAGGTGCCAATACAATAGGTACTACATAAGGACTCAAACTTTCTCTAATCAAACCTTTCTCTAGCAATTCTTAAATCTGTCAGTTCAATTCCTGATTCTCGGTAGGTGTCAACTGATGGTTACCTTATTCGGTAAACTAGCTCCAGGGATTAGATCCATCCAATGATCAATTCTTCTCTTCGATGGAAACCCATCAAGTAGATTATCAAAAATTATTTCACTGTACTCGATTATTAACATATCAATCTCCTCAGGGATACTATCCTTTGTTTTCTTACTCAGTTTGTTAGGAATCATAACAAAACATACATCATTCTTCTTCAAATCCTTAACAAACATTACTAATGTTAAGCCATTTTTCTATCATAGCAAAATCCTATGAAAATGGCCCATTTCCTTGCAATGTTTCATGGTGTGTGCCCTTGGCCCTGTGTTCCTGATGTTGTCACCATGCTCTGGTCCAATTTGCACATGCTGAATTGCAAAATCCTGAAGGTTGTTCAAGTTTCAAGGTCTGCAGAAAACAATTTCAAAAATCTATCTAAGTGTCGAAAACCAACAGTGTTTTTGAAAATCCATGTTGTTTTTGGTCTATGTGAAACCCTATGTTGTTTTCAACCTTGTGCTTCCTGATTTTGTGTGCTTATCTTTTGGCGGCAGAAACCCTGTGTGGGTCTTTCACCGTGTCGAAAACTTTGTGTGTTTTCGACCTCCCAATTTTTTGTTTGACTGGCATTTCCTAAGTGGGCAAGTGCGATGCGTGGTGGGCCCAGGTTTTCAAAGTTTTTTCCTAATTGGTTGTCGCATGGCCACATGTCAAACTTTTCTGACATGTGATCATGCAATCGCTTGCCACCTATCCGTGTGGGTCCCTATTCTTCATACTGTTCGGCTACCTGGCGGTTAGTTTTCTTTCAGCGACCTGGCGACTTGTGATTGTCTCTTGGTTGCTAATTCTTGGTGGTTAAGTCCTTAACATCTGGTGACCTAACGGGTAGTTACTTTCCTGTAGTCATGCAATCGCATAATGATGGGACCTGGTTTCCGGATATGTGCAGTGGGACCTAACATCCATATAAAATCAAGGGTTGGCGTAAAAGCTAATGAAGTGTGTCAGGTTTTTATGATCTTGTGATGGCTGTGGATTTTCCTGGATGGGCCCAGTGTGATTTCTCGGTGCTTTTTGGCAGTTGTGATAAAGTATTTGGTGGCTTGATAAATTTCTTCCTTTTCACTGGTTCGCATAATGTTTGGTGATGCCCTAGTTTATTGGGCGATTCAGTGAACAGTGGTTGCGTGATCGTTAAGTGATTTAGTGATAGTGTAAAGTACCTCGCGAACTAGTGAAAGTCCTTCGATGGCCAGTTCTCTAAATAAGTGGGGCCGGTGTTTTCAGTCATGAGGCTTTTCCCGATTGGCTCACGAGTGACAGGGTGGTAGTCTCGTGGCCTTGTCACATGATTGCGAGGGTCATCTTTTGGATATGCGATCATGCGACTACTGTTTGGACATCGCCGTTGTGGAGTTAATGGTGGGCTTGGGTTTTCAAGGGGAGATTGATCGGATGACTGCATTTTAAAGTTGGTAAGGGTTTAAATTTTGGTCATAGTTTCTTTGTAGGTGCCAACAAAATAGCCGTTGCTTTTCAAATTTGAATTTTTGAGAGTTTCCAGCGATAAAGGGTACCATTTTTATGGAATTCAATGTAGACATGACCTTGTTTGGTGAGAAGTGATTGGTTTTCCATTTGCAGTGTGGTCCAGGATGTCTAGTGCTTGTTTGCAGGGCATGTACATCGTAGTTGTGGCTCAAGGCATGTTGCAGGGTGTCCTTTTGAGCATGGTTTTGTGATCCTTTGTACTTACAAAGAAGACTTTCATGACTAAGGATCAGTTCAGGATTTCCTCTTTCCTAGATTGAATGTGTTTCCTGCCCCTGAATTAAATTCATGATTGTTTCTAGCAAGTTGGGTGGTTGAAACCCTACCCCTAGTCATCCGTAGCTTGTTGCAAATTTCCAAGATGACTAGGGGGGTATAAGTTGTAGACTTTTTGAGTTTGTAGGGGTTCTAATTCTTTTGGTTTTGGTCCCAGATTGTTGATAGTGAAAATTTGAACAAGGAGAGCCTGGATTTAGGGTCTATTCCTTTGTGCATTTTGTCATTTGATAATGTATTGATTCTGCGAGTCTTAGTAATAATATTTTGGATTCCAATCTCATATTGGTGTATGTCTTTTTGTTTTTCTCTTGAGCTCATATATGTTGATTGCACAAAGTGGGTTAGCATATGGTAAACAAAGAGTATTTTGGGGTTATCTTTGAGTTCCTAACAAAGTTAGGATTAAAGTCTTTAAGGTGAGTCCAGTCAGTTCATGGCAAGATAAGGATTTGATGTCCTAATATGTGAGTGAGGGGAGTAATAGGAAAAGCACTTACTCTGAATCTATATGTGTTTGAGTTAAGGTTTTAGGGTGATATAGGTTGTTAAGTGACTCTCTACCCTGGGATAAGGCACTGATCCATTCTCTAGAAGCAGTCCATCATCAACAATCACACACACATAATTAAATGATAAATATTTTAATCAGATAGTAAAGGGTATAGTTACATATTGTTTAGAGACTCCTTTGAAGAAGTGAGTCAAGGGTACACCCACCTGAGCATTGAGGCTCAAAGTGTAGGAGAATTTCCTTCATCCTTGTTAATTGGCCCTCTTCCTTGTAGACTTTGGAGTGGTGATAGAGTCAAAGTTTCATTATAGTTATCCATCAAAGTATAAATCTATAAGTTTTGAAGATCAAAGGGAACAACCAACAAAATGGTGACTCTGCTGGGGAGGATGATTATGAAGACATGCATATGTTAGATCTCTGGTTGCAGTCATATTGAAGAATTCAAAATCTTATTGACCAGATTGACCTGCCCATCCAAGCCATCAACAAGACAATAATTCTACTAGTGAGAATCTAGAGAGGAAGGTTGTAAGTGTGTTCTTGTTTTCCTATTGTGTTTCAAAGATTTCCCATCTAGGTGGGTGGCGACTCAAAGGTTAGAACCACTGTTGCGTATTGATAAATCATAGATAAGAGGAGAAATACTAGGTCTTTTGTTAGAAAGAATCCAGAGGTCACTTTGGAGTAGCTATCTAGATAAGAAAAGAAAAGCTAGATTAGAAGGAATGGTGAGTCTACTAGTGCTCCCATGAAAGAACAAAGAAATGCTAGAGCTAGAGTACCACATGTATCCTCAAGTGAGGATAGTTCACAAGATAGAGTTTCTAGATCAGATGGTGGTCACTCTAAAGAGAGATTCTATGATACCCCTGAGGCTGCGTTTCATGACAAAGGTCCGTTGCCTACAGGTCAGAGTGAACAAAATAGAGATATGTGTTTAGAAGTTGACCTGGATCTTGATGAAGATCATTTTAGAAGAGAACCCATGAGACATAGCCAAGTCCACTTCCCATATCAAAATCTTCCTGATATGGATGTGTTATCTGGTTCTGATGATGTTATGGTGGATCCTGATGACTTGAATGCACTAAGGTTGCAGTTGGCAGAGTAGGATGCCATACATAAAAGATTACAGGAAGAGAGAGAGGCTGAAAAGGTGAATGCTTTAATAGAGAGGTAGTCTCTTCTTAGAAAAATAAATGAAATGAAGGAGAGAAACAAAATGTTTGCTTCTTCTCCTAAAACTCTGTAGCATGATGTTTTTGGTGATCTTGATGCCTTGAGGAGTGAGCAAGAGTGCTTGCTTCAGGATCATCAATTTGATAGGGAGGGCCCTATGGTTAGACAAGTGCAAAGTTATGTCCCTTTGCCTAAAGATAAAGATGGGCATAGGATCACTAGACCTGCTATTATCATCAATGAGAAAGGAAAGTAGAAGATGGTGGGTGACCAGGCAAGAAAATCAGTAAAAATACCAGGGATCCCACCACCTGATTCAAATAAGGACACTGAAATGGAGAGAAGAAGAAAAGAAGATGAGGACCTCGCAAGAGAACTAGAGAGAGCTGAGGTTGACACTTCCATTGCAGAAAAGAAAAGGAAGATCCAATTTTTGAGGGCTTCTTCAACCAATGCTCTTGGCCCATCTGCTACTAAACTAGGTATGCCATCTATGACTACTGCTATTCCACTTAGTAATGCTACTAGTTCATTTCCTTCTTCATCTACTAGGATAGGTGTAGATCCTAGGTAGTAGTCAGATGCACAAATAAATATAGATGCGTTGATCCTAGGGTTAACACTAGTTCAAGCTTTCAAAGAAGACCTATGCAACTAGAAGGCTATAGGCAAATAAGTTTTGATGGAATTCCTAGCTATTCAAATGCTTTTGCAAATGATATTACAGATAAGGTACCTAAGTTTGCTGGTAATAATGCTATTAGTTGTGAAGAGAATCTTAGGTTATTTATTGATATGCTTAATGATTATGAGGTAGAGCATGAGGATGTAGTCATGAAACTATTTGTTCAATCTCTAATGGAGGATGCTAGAGATTGGTTTAAGAGGCTTCCTGATAGATGTATTGATACATGGGACTCTTTTGAGAAATGTTTCAAAGAGCAGTATGGTGATAGGCCTAATGCTAGTTTCATGTTGAATGAATTCAACACCATAAGGAAGAATCAGAATGAGTCTGCAGCTGAATTCAACATGAGATTTCAGAAGGGTATCCATAAGTTGTTCCAAGTTATGCGGTTAGATGACAATGTTTGTCTAACTACATACTTCAATGCATTTGATGGGAAGATGGGATATTTATTGAGGGATAAAGAAGTAAGAACTCTTAGGGATGCTTTTAGGATTGCTATCAATATTGAGAAGAACATGAAAATATCAAGAAAATTGGGTGGAAAGAGAGATGACCCAAAGTTTTTTGGGGACCAAAAATATAAGAAAGAAAATGATAACAATATTGGATCTAGGAGGAAAGAAGAAGATAAATTGGATAAGGTGCTTAATGCATTGAAGGATTTGAAGGCACCTACAAATAGGAAGATCAGTGCTCCTACCAATGAAAGGCCTCAATTCAACAACAATTTCAATAAACAAAATAGACTGCAGAACTACCCCTACAACACCCAATGGAAGGATGGAAAGCCTATTATCCCTGCTGCAAGAGGAAACAATGACAAAGGTGTCCCTGACCCTCTGCATTTGGCTTCAATAAATGTCATGGAGAACATATCTTGGTGTGTTTCATGCTAGTCCCCTCATTCTACAGAGCATTGTGTGGTTGCACAATTTATGGCTGCAAATCAACATTGTGGCAATGATGAGATAGAACAAGATGATGTTAGATGCAACATGGTTTCTTCATATCTAGGATATGAAGATGATTTTGATTTTGATGAAGAGGCAGATGTAAATGTGAAGAGACATAATCAAGCCCTTTTTCATCAAGAGGTTTTTTCTGATGGTGAATGCATTGATCAGAAAACATGTAACATGAACTCTTCTCCCAAGCTAGTAAATTTGAGAAGACCTTCTAGAGAAGAGATGGATAGGATTACTGTAGAAATGATTGCCCAGGTGCAAACTAGAGGCATGGTGGCAAGGAATACAACTGAGAAAGCTGTAGGAATGTTTATAAAGAGTACCAACTCCGGAGAACCTAATGAGAACAAATCAAAGGTTGATCACATGGTGAAATTCAAGAATGTAAAAGGTAAGCATTGTGAGCCTAAGGGAGTTGAAACTGAAAAAGGTCTCTAGTGAGATTGAGAAGCCAGTTAACACAATGGCTAGGATTGAAAAAGTGAGGGTGGTCAGTACACCTAATGTGTGAGATAAGCAAAAGGACGTTAAGGTAGTGCAGATTGAGATTTCTGCTTCTACCCCTGTTGACATGTTATCTATATTGTCACAAATTATAGTTAAGGTTCCATTGTCAAAATTGTTGAGGATACTTGAACATAAAGATAAAGCTATTGCATGGGTTGGTAATACTCACAAAAATGATACTTCATGCAATGGATCTCAAGATAAAGCTTTGAAGGATGTTGTTTCTTAGGGAATTGTGTCTCAAATTCCTCCAATATATTTGGAAAGTTCTATCAATGCCAGCCTTGAAAATATTAACCCATTCTTCTTAAGTGTTCTTGTGAATGGGATGAAGTTAAGAAATTTTATGATTGATAGTGGTGCCTCTAATACTATCATGCCTTTCAAAATCATCAAGAGGTTGGGCCTTAAAGTTGATACAGTGCAGGGCAAGTGTTGTGCAATGGATCAGAGGGAGGTACCAGTTATTGGGACTATCAATGCAATGCCATATAGGTTGGTAGCATATCCAGAGAAAGAGCTAACAATGAGTGTTTTAGTGGTGGATATCCCTCCTCATTTTGGGATGTTGTTGTCTAGAAAGTGGAGTCCTGCCATGGGTGGAAGTTTACAGTGTGATTTGTCTTATGCAACTTTCAAGATTGATGATCAGTTTGTCAAGATTGAATGAGAGCCAAGAGTATGCCACATGATTGAGAGAAACATAGATAATGAAACTACATGTTTTGTGGATATTGATGTTAATGCTTTTAGGGTAGAGATCCCTGTATTTGAAAATGAACATATTTTGTCACCTATTTTTGTTGAAGTAGGTGCTGATTTTGTGAAGAGTAATTTGTGGGTAATGTACTTTGATGGTGCAAATTGCAAAGATGGTGCAGGAGCAGGTATTTTACTTATTTCTCCTGATGGAAACACCTACAAGTTCTCTTTCACATTGAATTTCTTTTGTACCAACAATATAGCAGAATATGAGGCCTTGTTGTTAGGATTGAGGTTGGCACAAAAGCATGGTATTAAATGTCTAAATGTTATTGGTGATTCTGAGTTGGTGGTGTCCCAAGTCAGGTCAGTGTATGCTTCCAAGAATAGAAGGTTGAAACAATATAGGAATGCAGTTTGGGATTTGATTGAACATTTTGATGCTTTCAATATTGAGTGGAAGGATAGGAGTAACAACAAGGTGGCTGACTTGTTAGCCAATATTGCAATCAATCCCAATGATGTCACATTCTCTAGTATCTATAAAGTTGAAATCCAAGCCAGCCCTAGATACCAGATAATGTTTAGTATTGGCAAGTTTTTGATGATGATAATGATATTTTGAAGTTTATGGATTCCAAGGATCAGTATTATGGTCAGGAATTTGATTGTTCAGCCTTGGTTGAGTCAGTAGGAGAAAGGGAGGTTGTCTTAGGCAATGAGATCATTCAGCTTAGAACTAACAAGGTGCCCAAGGGGCTTGTTGTTTTGGAGACTGTCTTTGACAACCAAGATAGAGTTCAAAAGAATATCAAAGGAGAAGATCATGCTGATCTTGAGGAGATAAATCTTGGATCACATGAGGCACCTAAGAAAGTATACATTGGTAGAGATATATCTCAAAAGGTAAGGAGACCTCTGATTGAATTATTAAGGAAATTTAGGCATGTTTTTGCATGGTCATATGATGACCTAAAAGTTTATAGAGAGGATTTATTTCAGCATTTTATTCCATTGAAAGAAGATGCTAAACCTTTCCGGCAAAAATAAAGGCCTATTAATCCTACTTTGGCACCCAAGATGCAAGAAGAATTAATGAAGTTGAGAGATGCTGGCATTATCAAGCCTATAAGGCATTCTTCTGGGGTGTCAAACCATGTTCCTATAAGAAAAAAGGAATGGTGACATCAGGCTTTGTGTGGACTTAAGGAATTTGAACATTAGCTCATTCAAAGATAATTATTGTTTGCCCAATATGGAGGCTATGTTGCAGAGAGTAACCAGATCAAAATTGATGTCAATGATGGATTATTTCTCTGGCTACAATCAGGTCATTGTCAAGGAATCAGAATAATTCAAGACAACCTTTACAACACCTTGGGGAACATATGTCTATGTAAGAATGCCTTTTGGTCTCACAAATGCTGGTGCTACTTTTCAGAGGGAAATGGATGTTGCCTTTTCAGATTTTATCAATGCTTTCCTTGTTGTGTATCAGGATGATTTAACTACCTATTCCAAGAGGGAAGAGGACCATTGTGCTCATTTAGAAAAAATATTTGTGAGGGCCTTAGAATTTGGCATTTCTTTGAACCCAAGGAAATGTGCTTTTGGTGTCATAGAAGGTAAGTTGCTTGGCCACTTAGTTGGGAAGCAAGGAGTGAGAATTGAGCCTGAGAGGGTAACAGCCATTGATAAAATTTAGAGACCAAAGAATGTTAAAGGGATTCAATCCTTCTTTGGTCAGGTCAATTTTCTAAGGAGGTTTGTGACAAACTTTGCAGAGGTTACTAGACCTATTTCCAAGATGTTGAACAAGGGATCTATAATCAATTGGGAGGGTGAGCCTGATGAGGCCTTCAAGAATATCAAGAAGGCTATCAAAGATGCACCAGTGCTTATGGCACTTGATTATAATGTCCCAATGCATGTCTTTTCCTTTTCATCTTTTCATACTATTGCTGCAGTTTCGTTACAAAAGAATAAGGATGGTTTTGAGCAGCCTATTGCATTTTTTAGTAAATCTTTGTAGGCTACAGAATTAAAGTATGACATAAATGAGAAATAGGATTATGCACTTGTGAAAGCAATCAAGGCTTTTAGGTGTTACTTGATGGGAGTAGTTGTGATTGCTTTTGTGCCAAGTGCGGTTATGAAGGATATTTTCTCATAGCAAGAAGTGTCTGGAAGAAGGTGTAGATGGATCAATAGGATGTAGGAATTCAATGTTGAGATCTAGATCACTAAGTTGGTTAGAGGTCAAGGATTGGCAAAACTGATGGCTCAATCCAATCTAGATGCAAACTAGGCAAATCATTCTAAAATTGAGTATACATGTGATATGGATGATTGTATTTGGTATCAGGATATTATTTACTATTTGAGAAACATGAGGTGTCTAGATAGTATGAATGATAATCAAAAGAGGACATTGAAGTTATAGGCCATCAAGTATGTAATTGTGAAATGTAAGTTGTATAGAAAAAATTTGGATTGCATACTGTTGAAATGTGTAGATGAGAATCAAGCTAATGTATTATTGAAGGAGATGCATGAGGGAGTTTGTGGTGGACATTATATGGGTAAAACAACTGCTCATAAGATCTTGAGAGTAGGATTTTGGTGGCCCACAATCTTCAAGGATGCAGAACAGTTGGTAAGGAGATGTGATGCTTGTCAAAGGTTCTCTGGTAAGCTTAAGTTTTCAGGTAATGTACCATTAAAGCCAGTAGAATTTGAGGCTCCTTTCCAACAATGGGGAATTGATTTCATAAGGGAGATACCAAACAAGTCAAGTGGAGGACATTCATGGATCTTAGTTTCCACTTATTACTTTACAAAGTGGGTAGAAGCTATACCTACAAGGAATGCAACTAGCAGGGTGGTAATTGACTTTCTGATGAATAATATTATTGCAAGGTTTCGGTGCCCTGAGAGGATAGTGAGTGATATTGCTATATGCTTTAGGTCTGCCGAATATAAAGACTTTTGCAGAGGTTTGGGAATTTAGATTTCTAATTCCTCACCTTATCATCCACAAGGAAATGGTCAGGCAGAATCTACTAATAAGAATCTAATTAAGATCTTGAAGAGAATCCTTGAGAAAAATAAAAGGGCATGGAATTCAAAGCTGCCATTAGCTTTATGGGCTGATAGGGTAACTGTGAAGAGGGAAATTGGTTGTGCACCATTTGACTTAGTATATGAAATTCATGCTAGAATGCCTCAAAATAACTTATTGGAGATGTACAAGTTTGTGCAGTTATATGATGATGACATTGATGATGAAATGCAGTTGAGAATTGAGGACCTCATTAGGTTGGATGAAACTAGAAGAGAATCAGTTGCAAGGAATGCCAAATTGTAGTTGTAGGTTAAGAATTTATATGATAAAAGGACTGTTGACAAGAAGTTTGAACTTGGTGATTTTGTGTTAGTTTGGAATGCCAGATTGGAGGATAAGGGGAAGCATGGTAAATTTGATCCCATCTAGTTAGGGCCATATCTGATTCATGAGAAATGGGGCCAAGATTCTTACATCATCAAGGATTTTAATGGTGATATTCAAGAGTTTCCTGTTCATGGACAATTCTTGAAGCAGTACTTCATCTAAAGTGCTCTATTTTCCATGAACAGTAGTTAGGGTTGTACATTTTGTAGATCTCTGTATATAGGTTGCTTGTCCCTACCCTGTTTTGCCCTGGTCTTTTAGTTTTTGTTCTGATTGCTTGTCTTGCCCTGCTTGTTCCTTGCTATTTGCAATTTTATCCAGTGGGATGGTCTACTTTAACAAGTGATTATAGGTCCTTGCTATGCCTGCAGGAGGCATACATCCCCAGACAGAGCCACTGTTAAGCCATTTTTCTGTCATAGCAAAATCCTATGAAAATGGCCCATTTCCTTGCAATGTTTCATGGTGTGTGCCCTTGGCCTTGTGTTCTTCATTGTGTCTTGCCCTATGTTCCTCATGTTTTCACCATGCTCTGGTCCAATTTGCACGTGTTGAATTGCAAAATCCTGAAGGTTGTTCAAGTTTCAAGGTCTGTAGAAAACAATTTCAAAAATTTGTCTAAGTGTCGAAAACCCACAGTGTTTCTGAAAATCCATGATGTTTTCAGTCTATGTGAAACCTTGTGTTGTTTTTGACCTTGTGCTTCCTACTTTTGTGCACTTATCTTTTGGCAGCAGAAACCATGTGTGTTTTTGGTCTTTTGCTGTGTCAAAAACTTTGTGTGTTTTTGACCTCCCAATTTTCTATTTGACTGGCATTTCCTAAGTGCGCAAGTGTGATGGGTGGTGGGCCCAAGTTTTCAAAGTCTTTTCTTGATTGGTTGTCGCATGGCCACATGTCAGACTTTTCTGACATGTGATCATGTGACTGCTTGCCACCTATCCACGTGGGTCCCTATTCTTCATAGTGTTCAGCTACCTGGCGGTTAGTTTTCTTTTAGCGACCTGGTGACTTGCAGTTTTCTCTCGGTCACTGATTCCTAGCAGTTAAGTCCTTAACATCTGGCAACGTGGCATGTGGTTACTTTTCTCTAGTCGCGCAGTTGTGTAATGATGGCACCTAGTTTTGGGATATGTGCAATGGGACCTGACATCCGTATAAAATCAAGGGTTGGCGTAAAATCTTATGAAGTGTGTCAGGTCTTTGTGATCTTGCGATGGCCGTGGATTTTCCTGCATGGGCCCAGTGTGATTTCTCAGTGCTTTTTGGCAGTTTTCATAAAGTATTTGGCGGCTTGACAAATTTCCTCCTTATCGCTGGTTCGCGTAATGTTTGGCGATGCCCTAGTTTATTGGGTGATTTAGTGAACAGTGGTCGCATGATCGCTAAGTGATTTAGGGATGGTGTAAAGTATCTCATGAACTGGTGAAAGTCCTTCGGTTGCCAATTCACCAGATAAGTGGGGCCGATGTTTTCAGTGATGAGGCTTTTCCTGAATGGCTAGTGGGTGACAGGGTGGCAGTCTCATGGCCTTGTCGCATGATCATGAGGGTCAGCTTTTGGCTATGCGATCATGCGATCACTATTTGGATGTCACCATTGTGGAGTTAATGGTGGGCCTGAGTTTTCAAGGGTAGATTGATCAGATGAATACGTTTTAAAGTTGGTAAGGGTTTAAATTTTGGCTGTCGTTTCTCTGCAGGTGCTAATGAAATAGTCATTTCTTTTCAAATTTGAATTTCAAAGAGTTTCCAGTGACAGAGGGTACGATTTTTATGGAATTCAATGCAGACATGACCCTAATTGGTGAGAAGCAATTGGTTTGCCATTTGCAGTGTGGTCTAGGATGTCTAGTGCTCGCTTGCAGGGCATGTATGTCACAGTTGTGGCTCAAGGCATGTTGCAAGGTGTCCTTTTGAGCCTAGTTTTTTCATCCTTTGTACTTACAAAGAAGACTTTTATGATTAAGGATCAGTTTAGGATTTCCTCTTTCCTGGATTGAATGTGTTTCTCACCCCTAAATTAAATTCTTAATTGTTTCTAGCAGGTTGGGTGGTTGAAACCCTGCCCCTAGTCATCCATAGCTTGTTGAAAATTTCCAAGATGACTAGGGGGGTATAAGTTGTAGACTTTTTGAGTTTGCAAGGGTTCCAATTCTTTTGGTTTTGGTCCCAGATTGTTGATAGTGAAAATTTGAACAAGGAGAGCCTGGATTTAGGGTCTGTTCCTTTGTGCATTTTGTCATTTGATAATGTATTTATTCTGTGAGTCTTAGTAAGAATATTTTGGATTCCAATCTCATATTGGTGTATGTCTTTTTGTTTTTCTCTTGAGCTCATATATGTTGATTGCACAAAGTGGGTTAGCATATGGTAAACAAAGAGTATTTTGGGGTTATCTTTGAGTTCCTAACAAAGTTAGGATTAAAGTCTTTAAGGTGAGTCCAGTGAGTTCATGGCAAGATAAGAATTTGATGTCCTAATATGTGAGTGAGGGGAGTAATAGGCAAAGCACTTACTCTGAATCTCTATGTGTTTGAGTTAAGGTTTTAGGGTGATATAGGTTGTTAAGTGACTCTCTACCCTGGGATAAGACACTAATCCATTCTCTGGAAGTAGTCCATCATCAAAAATCACACACACACAATTAAATGATAAACATTTTAATCAGATAGTAAAGGGTATAGTTACATATTGTTTAGAGACTCCTTTGAAGTGAGTCAAGGGTACACCTACCTAAGCATTGAGGCTCAAAGTGTAGGAGGATCTCCTCAGTCCTTGTTAATTGGCCCTCTTCCTTATAGACTTTGGAGTGGTGATAGAGTCAAAGTTTCATTATAGTTATCCATCAAAGTATAAATCTACAAGTTTTGAAGATCAAAGGGAAGAACCAACAACTAACAAGTTCTTCCATCAAAAGGAACATGATTTATCTTCTTCCATTAACCCAAATAGTATACTTATGCAATCTCCCATCATATATAGTATGTCTATCATATTGGCAAGGTCTACCCAAAATAATATGACAATAATCCATAGGCATGATATCACACAACACCTTATCACAGTATTTCCCAATTTTCAAATTCACATAACATTGTTCACTTACCAAGAGTGTATGCTCATCCTTGATCCATGAAATTTGATACAGCTTTGCATGTTCCAACCTTTTCAACTGTAACTTTGTGACAATTTACTCAGATGTCAGATTCTCCGAGCTACCACTGTCAATGATTACCTTCCAAACTTTATCAGAAACTCTACATCTAGTCTTGAACAAAATTTTCCTTACCGGATCTTACTTTTTATTTTTATTCCATAGTGCTCTTCTTACCTTAAATTTATTTTCCTTCTCAGGTTCATTCGGTGACTCTTCTTGCACCAGGGCATTTCTACTACTACCAGTCTTCTTACTTGCATGTGTACATTCAAAAGATCTATGTCCTTCTCCACAATTGTAACAAGTTCCTCAGAAACCACCTCGGTAGTTACTGCCTCTACCTCTAGATGAACTTTCACCTTTGCACTCAGTCTTGCATTTATCTAGATTTGTCTGTTCAGGTTCAGATCTACCATTTTCACCATGGGATCTACCTCTTCCTCTAGGGAATCTATAGCCTCTACCTCTTTGTCTTTTCTCATGTCTCTTATTCAATTTCTCCTCAGCTTATAATGAAAATTGATAAGCCTCTTCAATGTTCTACAATTTAACCAAAATGATTTCTTCTTGGATGGAAACTCTAAAACCATTTAGGTATCTAGCAATTCTTTCCACATCATCTTCATCATGTCTGGATCTGATATCTAATCTATAAGATTCCTCAGTATATTCTTTTACCGAGCTATCTTTCTACCTCAAACTTTGCATTTGCCTAGCTAGGTTAATCTGATAATCACAAGGTAAGAAATTTGCGTTCAATTTATTCACCATTTTATTCCATACCTTGATTTTTTCTTTGCCTTTCCTCTTTCTGTCTAGCTGCAGATGTTCCCACCATAAGGATGCATGACTTTTCAACTTTGTGCTTGCAATTTCCACCTTCTTTTTCTCAGGTACATTCTCATATTCAAAGTACTTTTATATCTCAATGATCTAATCCACTAATTCATTAGAATCTAGTTTTAAACCATACTCAGGAGGATTAAAATTTGGTGTAGACTTCAGACTTGTCAAAGCCTTCAAGAACCTTTCTTCACCCTGATCCATCATAGGTGCAGGTTCTACATTCTCTTTCTCTTCCTCAACTTCATCATCACTAACATCTTCAAGATGTCTACCTCTTCTCTGGGTTGTTTCAATAGCTTCTAATCTACCAACAAGTTGTCTCAACATGTCTACCAATCCTGGATCCACATCTCACCTCCCATGAACCATCTTGAAAACCATTTACAATTACAGGTCAGATTGTAATCTTCTACTCCACAACTATTAAAATAGGGCTTCACAAGAAGGCACCTTCAAACCTAGATTCACAAACCTAGATCTAGATCTAACCTCGCTATGATACCACCTGATGCAAAGGAGGATGGAGAGAGGAGCCAAAGGCACACCCTAACCAGATCCACCCTACTCCACAACACACAGAAGCAACAACAACACAGTGGGAGATAGAAAATGCAAGACCTTTCTTATTATCTTCAAATTGATTCATACATGCTAGGTTGTAAGGCCTTCCTAGTTACAACCAAATATTACAATGAATTACAGAATTCCTCCAACATGTGAGGATCTGCCAACAATCTTTAATCTTCTATCTTCTTACTTCTATCCTCAAAACTGCCTCCCTAAACTCTAACCAAACAACTACATATATACAAGAATCTACCGAATAGAGTCGACCTTCAGATCCACAAATAATGGAAGGAATGATCAAATTTAGGACCACACATTTCCCAATGATGGATACCAACATTAAATCCATGACCCAAAATAAATGCACAAGTCGACCACAACAAGAACTCAAAAGAAACCACTCGATAAGCAAGGATGACCAAGCACCAAGAAAGCATCATAGATATCCTCAAATTTAGGATAGCTTAAGGTAGATGCAATCTCCAACATTGCCTAATTGTGTTTATGTTTTTTTTTCATCTCCTCGATAGTCATAGGTGTAGCAGGTGAAACATAGTATTTTTCCAAATCACCAATACTAGATAGATGCAGTTTCATCAGATTTTGCAATGCAAGGAAGTTTTCCTTGTTCAACTTTGGTACCTCCTTCTTATACATCTTGATCATTAGCTTTAAGTACCTTTAAAAATTTTCTCTGTAAGCACCAATAGCTCTAATACCAATTATTAATATGATTTAGAAACAACAGAGAGGGGGGGTGAATCAGTTGTTCTCAGGTCCAAATGTCAATTGAACATTAAAACACTTCAACAAACTCAGATCTAATCACCAACTCAACTCAGTCTCTAAAGAACATATATCAAAAAACATATAACATGCATTCCACTGTCCAATAGTATTTTACTTGTAGAATATCAAAACATTCAATCAAGTGTGACACAAGGATTTATTGTGGAAATCCAATTTGGGAAAAACCACTTTGTAACATGTTACTAATATTTTCACTCTTCTGAAGTGAGCTCTTTGAAAATCCAACCTTGTTAAAGGTATACAAACACATTGTTAGGTGTGACCTTATTAAAGGATTTCAATCATCCTATTAGGAGTGGCCTAGTTAGAGGACTTGAGTACATTCCATTAGAATGACACCTTGATTAAAGGATTTGTCGATGACTATTAGGTCAACCTTGATTAAAGGATTTTGATTGTTATAATGGTTAGAAAGTAGCAGTAGTTTATGATCTACAAAACATACAACTCACTTTGCAAATATCAGATCTAATTCACACATATATGTTGATTTACTGACTGAGTACCATTTCCATCACCATCACTGATCTACTCAAAATTAGCTTCAAGAAATCACAACTCTAATCTTCACCTACAGCCTTTTTCTTAGATTTATCAATCAATAACATAACCATCACCAGCATACTCTATAACCTCACCATTAGGTTTCATTTATACCTCTCTAGATATGTACATCTTTCTTTTGTATCATAATCTCCTCCGTAGATCTTAGGTTATGTCAGATCCAACGGATTCTTCCAACATTTAATTCCTTCATACATACTTCTAGAAACATCTTGAATCTCCTCATTTAAATCATAATAAAATGATTTACCATGCATTAAATTCTCTATACAATCAATTAATAAAGTCAACATGACTTACATAACCCAAGAATTCAATTGTGTCAGTTGGAAATCTGAATTCTTCCTCCAAATGTAAATTTTTAACGCTTGGTCAATATTGTGTTCATCTCCTTGGTCATCACTATGTAACTCAGTTATCTCTACAAACTATCTTCATCAGCTAACACTATTTTTCTCAGTAATTTCCTGTCGCTCAGCATAAACTGATGTTTGTTCAACACTAGAGTTGCTCGGCATATACTAGCACTCGGTTGACACTAACATCACTCGGCTTAAACTAGATTTCTTCACTTTTTCTTGGTTAAGCCTACTTCTTCAGTCTTTCTTCTTACTTAGATAAATAATACATTATCTCATCATAGTGCCAAATAATCAAGTACTCATTGAAGTATCAAATAACTCATCCTTTCCTTAGGTGCTATTGTTATCTCCCTTGCCTAATCCTTTTCATCAACCAATAGATATGGTACTTTCTTAGATAGAAATTGTCTTACCAGTTAAGGTTTGACATCAATGAAAATATAACAATTGTTTCAATTGCAGTTTCCAATAATCTCCCTCTTTGGCATTGATGGCAATACCACATGAATAACACATGATTTACCAACCAATCCAAACTTATTCATTGCATCATAAATATTTATAATATCCTTAGCTTCATTCTGATTCTCAATAACTTAGCCTTACTTGAACATTTACATAGTAACTCCCTCTGAATCTTTTTTGTGTCTCTTCCTCTTTTATTGTATCCTCTTGATGTGTATTCATCTTATTCATCTCTAAAATCTCTCCCTCTTTGACAAAAATGCCAAAGAAGCAACTAGAACTTACATCATTCATATGTAAATGTCATCTTGTCAATTCAGTAATAGTATTTCTCCCTCTATCATCTTTCTTATGACTGATTATCAACTTTTCTGTTCTTTTCACAACTCTAGACAGCTCCTAAAGTGTTATCTTTCCTGCATCAATTTGTCAAATATTCTATGCTCCACATTTGATGCAGTGCTCCTAGATTGACTAGGCCACCTCAGTTAGGGGAAGCACCCCTAATTTACCTCTTACATATTCATGAACATCCTTAGGTAAAGCTTTTGTGAATATTTCTTCTATTTGTTCCTTTGTGTTCACATATTCCATTCTCACTTCTTTTTCCTATACCAATTCCCTTAAGTAATTATACTTAATTGCAATGTATTTGGTCTTTGTGTGAATCACATGGTTCTCTGATATGTTAATGGCACGTGTGTTATCACAAAAGATAACAATAGGTTCAGCAATTTCCTCTTTCATTCCTTTAAATAATTGCTTGATCCATACTAGATTTGAACAGTTCACTACAGCTGCCACATGCTCATCTTCTATTGTAGATTGAGAAATGTAATTTTGTTTCTTGCTTGTCCAAGAAACTAAAATCTAACCAATAAAGAAAGCTCCTCCACTTGTATCTTTCATGTCATCAACATTTCCTACCCAGTTAGCATCAGTGTAAACTCTCAATTCAAATTTATCATTTCTCTTGTAGTACAATGCATACTCTTCTATTCATTTTAGATATCTCAGTATTCTTTTCATAGCCATCATATGATTTTCCTTAGGAATGGTAGAGAATCTCACCACAATCCCAACTGCTAGAGCTATATCTATTTTTTTATGAGCAACATATTGCAGCTTTCCAATCATGGATCTATACAAGGTTTGATACACTTCAACAGTATCATCAGTCTTAGATAGTTTCTCTCTAGTGGCCATAGGAGTACTCACTACCCTTGAATTCTCTATTCCAAAAAATATCAATATCTCTTCAACATATTTAGATTGTGTTATGAAGATACCTTTCTTCATCTAATAGAATTTTAAACCAACAAAGAATTTGATCTCACCAAACATAGACATTTCAAATTCAGCTTTCATTTCATTTGAAAATTTCTGACATGGGACATCTTGTCCTCCAAATATGATATCATCTACAAAAATTTCTGCTAACAAAATCCCTTTACCTTCATCTTTCTTGTACAGATTGATGTTGTCATTTATCCTTGCAAATCCAATCTTGATCAAATAATTGTGTAGCCTCTCATACCATTCTCTAGGGGCTTGTTTCAATCCATACAATGCTTTGTTCAGTTTGCAAACCATGTTTTTCTTGTCTAGATCAACAAATACTTCAGGTTGTTCAATATATACCTCTTCTTCTAATATACCATTCAAAAATGCAGATTTGACATCCATTCGGTATACCTTGAAATCTTTGTAGGCAGTATATGCAAGTAGAGTTCTCACTCCTAATCTTTCTATAGGGGAAAATGTTTCCCCATAGTATATTCCTTCTTCTTGTGCATAACCTTTGCATACTAGTCTTTCCTTGTTCCTTATGACTTGTCCATGTTCATTGAGCTTCTTTTTGAATACCCACTTTGTTCCAATAACATTCTTATTTTCTGGTCTCGACACCAAAGTCCAGGTATCATTCTTTTCAATTTGATCTATTTCTTCATTCATAGCTTGAATCCAATCTTCATTCTCCAAAGCATTTTTTACTGTCTTAGGCTCAAACTCACACAATAAACATGTAGGGTCTTTCAACTTAGTTCTAGTCAAGACTCCAAATTCTTTATCTCCAATGATTTGTTTAGGCTTATGATGTCTTCTCACATACTATGCCAATGTAGGTTCAGCTCTCTTCTTAGGTTTATCATGAAAATTATCAGATTCTACTTTTGATTGCTCGGCAGCATCCTCCTCCTTCTATATACACAAAAGATCTATAGTTTTCAGGTTCTTTATTGCCTTCTTGTTCATTTTTCTCTGCATATTGATCAACTCCCACATTTTCACTTTCCACAATTTTGTTAGTGTTAGAATTCAAACACTTGTAAGCTTTACTCTTAGTGGAATAACCTAGGAATATGCCTTCATTAGTTTTAGCATCAAACTTTCCATTTCTATTATCCTTCAGTATATAGCATTTACTCCCAAAGATTCTAAAGTATTTCACATTAGGTGCATATCCATGCCATAATTCATAGGGTTTAATATTTGTACCTTTCTTGATTTGTACTCATTTCAAGGTATAAATAGTTGTACTTATAGCTTCTCACCAATATTTATGTGCAACATTCTTCTCAATCATCAGTGTCCTTGCATAATCCATAATAGATTTGTTTCTCCTCTCATCTATACCATTTTGTGGAGGTGTTCTAGGTGCATACATCTGTCTCTTGATTCATCTATCATTGTAGAACAAATTGAACTCATTTGATATAAACTCTCCACCTCGGTCAAATCTGAGACATTTCAGGCTTCTACCTGTTTCTTTTTCAACCTTAGCTAGATACCACTTAAAGAACTGAAATGCATTAGATTTTTCTTTCAAAAATATTAAAATCATTATTCTAGTGTAATCATCAACAAACAGAATAAAATACCTAGCACCACAATAGCTTTGTATTCCCATAGGTCCACAAAGGTTAGTATGAACCAAATCCAAAATGTTCTTAGAAGTAGATGTCTTTCTCTTGAAACTAGACTTTGTCAATTTTTGCAATTGACATTGTTTACACATCACATTATCAGGTTTCTGCAATCTCGGCAAACCTCTAACTTTCTTATTTTTACTAATACTTACTAGATTGTCAAAGTTAACATGACATAGCCTCTTATGCCATAACCATACATCATCAAATTGTGAAAATAAACATGTCTCTTCAGATAGATCTAGATAGAACAAATTACCTTTAGTCTTCTCACCATTTCCAATTAGTTCACTAGTAGCATCAGATAGTTTAGCCTTTTTGTGATAAAATTCCACTCAGTAACTAGTGCTATTAAGCTGTGCAACACTCAGAAAATTATAGTTAAGCCCTTCAACCCAATAGGCATTTTCACAAGTGATCTTATCGGTTAGCTTAATTGATCCTTTACCTCTCATAGGACATGGTGCATCATTACCTAACTTAACACTTCTACCCTTGTAATGATCTAGGGTTTCAAATTTACTTTTATCACCAATCATGTGATGTGAGCAACCACTATCAATAATCCATTTATCACCTTTACTCACATAAGAAATAAGTGCAATTTTCTCATCCTCATCAGAATCATCTTTCATAGCAACATAAAATACTTCAATATCAAAATTATCGTTGTCACTATCAGTTTCCTCTTCTGCAATGTAATAGGATTTCTTACCTTTTTCCTTGTAATCTTTGTACCTTCAGTGATCTTTGTCATCTCTTTTATCTTTGTACTTGCTTTCTCTACCCTCATCCTTGTCATTCCTATCAAGACACCTTGCAACAATATGGCTAACTTTGTTACATGAAAAATAGATTATATGAAGTTTACCTTTGTATTTTCCTTTTCCTCTTCTCAATCTCCTAGCCATGAGTGCTTCAAGATCATCTAATTCCTCATCAGAAGTGTCACTTTCACTTCCACTTTCAATTTCACTTTTCACACATTTATCTTTCTCTCTTTTAGATTTTTGCAAAACCATTTGTGACTTGAACACAGATTCAACATTAGGAATAGTGTAGTTATCATAGTTAGACAATTCAAAAGTAGTAAGCTTACCAACAAGGCTTTCTAGAGTCAGAACATTACCAGGGTTACATCTTGATTCTTGATTTGCTAAAATTTTGATAGCATATATAGGAAGCAGATTTCTTAATACCTTTCCAATGACAGTCTCATCATCAATGATTCCATTAGCTCCTCTAATAGAATTCACTATTTCTTTGATTCTTCCACAATAATGAGAAATATTCTCACCTTCTTCCATTTTCATTTCATCAAACTTACCTCTCAAGCTTTCAGATTTTACCCTCAGTACATTTGTATCACCACCATAGATGGTTGCAAGATTATCCCAGATTTTCTTTGTAGTAGTGCAGTCCTTGATGTCCTCAAATTTAGGATAGCTTAAGGCAGATGCAATCTCCAACATTTCTTGATTGTGTTCCTATTTTTTTATGATCTCCTCGGTAGTCATAGGTGCAACAGGTGCAACATAGTCATGTTCAACATAGTATTTCATTGAGTCACCAATACCAGCTAGATGTAATTTCATCAGATTTTTCCATCCAGGGAAGTTCTCCTTGTTCAACTTTGGTACCTCCTTCTTATACATCTTGATCATTAGCTTTAAGTACCTTTAAAAAATTTCTCTATAAGCACCAATAGCTCTATTACCAATTGTTAATATGATTTAGAACAACAAAGAGGGAGGGGGTGAATCAGTTGTTCTCAGGTCCATATGTACCAATTGAACATTAAAACACTTCAACAAACTCAAATCTAATCACCAACTCAACTCGGTCTCTAAAGAACATATATCAAAAAATATATAACATGTAGTCCACTGTCCAATAGTATTTAACTTGCAGAACATCAAAACATTCAAACAAGTGTGACACCAGGATTTATAGTGGAAACCCAATTTGGGAAAAAATACTTTGTAACATGTTACTAATATTTTCAGTCTTCTGAAGTGAGCTCTGTGAAAAGCCAACCTTGTTAAAGGTATACAAACATACTATTAGGTGTGACCATGTTAAATAATTTCAATCACCCTGTTAGGAGTGGCCTGGTCAGAGGACTTGAGTACATTCTATTAGAATGCCATCTTGATTAAAGGATTTATCAATGACTGTTAGGTCCACCTTGATTAAATTTTTTTGACTCTTACAATGGTTAGAAAGTAGCAGTAGTTTCTCATATATTAAATATACAACTCACTTTCCAGATATCAGATCCAATTTGCACATATATGTTGATATACTAATTGAGTACCATTTCCATTTCCATCATTGATCTACTCAGAATTCACTTCAAGCAATCACAACTCTGATCTTTACCTTCAACCTTATAATTAGACTTATCAGTTAATAACATCAACATCACCAGCATACTCTATAACCTTACCATTAGGTTTCATTTATACCTCTCTAGATAGGTAGATCTATCTTTTTCATCTTAATCTCCTTCGTAGATCTTAGGTTAAGACAAACCCAATTGATCCTTCCAATATTTAAGTCCTTCATAAATCCTTCTAGAAACATCATCAATCTCCTCATTGAAATCATAATAAAATGATTTAACATTCATTAAATTCTCCATACAATCAATTAATAAAGTCAACATGATTTACATAACCCAAGAATTCAACTATGTTGGCTGGAAATTTGAATTCTTCCTCCAAATGTAAATTTATGATGCTCGGTCAATATTGTGTTCATATCCTCGGTCATCACAATGTAGCTCGATCATCTCTATAAATTGTCTTCCTCGGCTAACACTATTTTTCTTGGTAATTTCCTGTCGCTTGGCATAAACTAATGTTCATTCAACACTAGATTTACTCAGCATATACTGGCACTCAGTTGATACTAACATCACTCGACTTAAACTAGATTTATTCACTTTTGCTTGGTTAAGCCTACTTCTTCAGTCTTTCTTCTTACTTAGATAAACAATACATTATCTCATCATAGTGTCAAATAATCAAGTACTCATTGAAGTATCAAATAAATCAACCTTTCCTTAGGTGCTATTGTTATCTCCCTTTCCCTAATCCTCTTCATCAACCAATAGATATAGTACTTTCTTAGATAGAAATTATCTTACTAGTTACGGTTTGACATCAATGACAATACAACAATTATTTCAATTATATTTTTGAACACATTCAAACCCTCAATAAAAGGTGTTGGTGACCTGCTACTTCAATCCATATAATATTTCAGAATAGGGTGTCAGTCCACCCATAGAAATTTCATCCTACACAGAAGGGTTTCCCTACCTTTTTTATAGGATGGGGGCTCAGCCTTATTGTACTCACCACCCATATTGCGTAGAGAGAACATGGGTGCCAAAGATACAAAAATGATGACACAATCCCAATAAACCATGCAAAAAAAAACTCCCTTTACATGTCATAATGAGGGGAGGACATGTCATTAAGCCCCTTTGCACAATTTTGGACTATCAAACCATTATTCTCCAAAAGTTATTTGAATTAATAAGATTTGTAGTCATTATGAATTAATAATTTTATATCCATGGGGATACTATCATTAGCTCCCCACCATGACACATTAGGTTGAAAAACTCCAATTTTAACCAACCTATTAACAATCATGTTTCCTTCATGGAACACTATGAAAAAATCTTAAATCCTAAAACATTTTGAGCACACTAATTCTATCCAAAATCATTAGAATTTTATTAGAAAGCCATATGCAACATGGATAAAGGCCTTGAGAACTGATTTACAAGAAGTAATAATTCTTGAAAACCTAGCAATGCCATATGTAAAAGTACCATGAATGAATGTAAGTAAAATGAAATCAAGGAATCATTATCTAACACATGATTTTGATAAATGTAACTAAGAAGTAATGTAATCATAGGTGAAATACAAAACTGATCCAATTTAGTGAAATCCATTATGAAAAATGAAAGAATTCTAAATCAAATTAAGATATGAAAATTAGAAGTATGTAAGAAGGGTTCAACCTCACCAAAATATAATGAAAGAAAATAGGAGTGGGGATTAACTAGTATTTGTAGACAAACTAGGAAGCTTAGGCCTATTTCCTCTAATACATTGGAAGGAATATGATGTACTAGGCTCGAGAAGGATCAAGTGATGGGAAAATATAATTATCCTTCACTAAATGGACTATGTCTATGCAAATAAAAGTGATAAAAGAAATATCTATGGCTAGATGGAGAGAAATGGTTGTATTCTATATGTGTGGGAGAACTATGAACTGACATACCAATTCTAAGACCAAATCTCAGAACCAAAAATCATAACTAACCCAGAAAAATAATCAAATCAAAATGGGAGGACAAGGGAAAGTTAAATTTTCCCTAGTCCAAGATAGGGGTGATTCAATGTCACCTTTTTCCCAATACTTTATGATGAAATTACTTGTATACTATAGCTCTTAATCTAATCATTCTATAACTATTTTCGAAAAGTGCCATATATTTCATGCACACAAAAAAAGAGGGAAAAGATTTCTAGAAAGGATTTTTCCTAAGTTAAACCCTAGTTTTGGAATAGAAAATTAAAATAAAATATGCTTGAAAGGAAAGTGTTGTTAGAAAGTAAAGTCCACCAAGATAACTGAGAGGGGGGGCTGAATCAGTTATCAGATAATTATAAATTTTATCATCTTCAACAGCATTAAACCATAACAGCAATATAATTACCAACCATAGAAAGATATTCATACACAATAACACAATGACACAAGATATGTTGACTAGGGAACCTCTTGATCAAAGAGTAAACCCCAGTGGGAATGATGCCCGCAAAAGATGCACTAATATGAATATTCCTTATGAGAGGATGGACTCTATTAGGAATCTTATGAAATACATTTAGTACATATGAATCCCTGTTAGGAGATTTTGAATCGCTGTTAAAAGATTCTAACCTTGTTAAGAGTTATAGAAGACAGAAGGACCCACTGCCCAAACAGCTTCAGGGTAAGATCACTGAACACACTGTCCAAATAATCTTTGTATTACTCAATAGAATAATATGTTACCTCTTCTCTAACTGTGCCAAACCACACTCATTGTTACATCAGATCTCTATTTTAGATCTTTGTACTTTGCATGTCTTCCTTCACAATTTTGCTCTCATACTTAGCTCTATTCTTCACTTCATGCATACCGTATCACACATCATCACTAAAACTATATTACCATTTTCCACATCAACAAGTAAATACATTCCTTCCTTTATACCACACTCAAATAATTACAAGTGAGTCGGCATACAATTACAAAATAAAAGTTTCCACATGCTACACCAAAATTACATAAAACTGTCGGCTTCCAAATACAATAAATCTTCACTCATGTGACCTCAAAGTCTATGCTATCATCCACATCACTATCAATGTGTCTCCAACTTCCCTTTAACTGCGCAAAACTAGATTCCATCCCGATTAGGAGATATCATCTGATTTCCACAAACCGCTACTCAGGAACACTGCCTAAACACTACTTCTACCAAAATGATCATAACTTCCATGAATCAATGAATTACTATCTGTGCTCTTAACCATACACATATGACATATCAATGAGTATAACCTCAACATCACATTGCTCCAACAATAATAACCCACGTGCGCTAATCCAAACTCTGTCTGGTTCTTTGCAAGTCTTCGGTAAATCACTGTGTTGACATCAATGACAATCATAGTCATGAATGCAACAACAACTACTACAGAATGGATGAAAAATACTTTATCATTCATTCCTAACAATCTCTGACATTGGCATTGATGGAAACATAGATGAAAAACATCCAATGTTCCAAAAATCCAATACTACAACACTGCTTCTTCAAATCCTCTTCATCAATCAAATCTTTCTTCGTTATCCTATTCAGTTCTCTCATATTGTTTTTCATGCATACTTCTCCCCCATTGAAATCAATGACAAAAATTCCATCACTAAGTCAACATCAACTCAATGTCAAAAGACACTTTTCAGAAAAATACATTTACTAGAGTCCTCATGACTCAGGTCAAATACACATACTCCTCCATAGAGGAAGTACCACCATCCAGTCCAGAAGAAAGATAAGGCTCATATACCACTAGATGGATGCAACCAACTGCATTACTTCTCAAAATTAGGCTAGGACATAACCCCAAG